>OW386545.1:26194139-26559139 GCA_936435175.1 Glyphotaelius pellucidus | reverse complement strand
CGCCAGAGCTTACCATCATATACAGCCTATAGTCTTTGCATATAATTTAGCTTTCTATTGGTGAAAGAATTTTTAAAATCTTTTTATTGGTTGATGCGTGAAAGCGTAGTAAAAAAACTCAACCAGTTTCGCATTTATAATATGAAGTATGGATATTTTGATGATTCTTCTTCTTCTTTCGTATGGTGGGGGGGGGTCAGAGGGGGACATCTAAGTCTGCGAGCCAGTCTAGGGCCTCAGGCGTTGCCCTGTGGACCTCATCAATCCCGCCGGGGAATGAATGGAGCAGGCATTCGTTGACCACATGTTCAGTGGTCTGCACCTCACCGCATTCACACATCTCCGACTCTTTAAGGCCCCATTTTTTTTTACATGAAATACCGCACAAGAGTCCCAACTGCTCCCGTCTGGAGCTAGTGAGACTATGGCATCCCCAATTGGGGTATGTTGTGAGGCTGAAGGTAGTGGGGGGGGGAAGGAGATAGGGAAGAGGTAGGTGGGGAAGTACCTGGCTATTCAGATCTGGTCACTAAACACGGCTAAAGCCATTTCAAGCAACGTTTCAATTCTGAATGGTGGTCTTACACCAGGGCGATACTATTAGTATCTTCCACTCTGGAACGTGCCGCAAATATATCATATATTATTTTAAATGAATAAATTGTGAAATAACACAAATTAATCAAATAAAATTTATTTGCGCACGCCGGGTTCGAACCCGCGACCTTCGGATTGTGAGTCGAGAGTCTTGCCTCGGGACCACGGAGGCCGTCAAATAGGCACAACATTTATACAGGCATTTATACATCATATAGGCACAACGGCTATGGGAGCACCTTATTCTATTGATGGCGGACCAGAGTTTGCAAGGCAATGAGAACCCAGGCTGTCTCTCAGTGGGGTCTTGTACGAGATGGGCATTTTTCACCTTGGCCGATTGCCACTCAAGCTTCCACCTATCTTCTGGGGTGAGAGGTGAATGGAGGAGTCTTTCTGCTTCTGTCCAGAAAGGTTTTCGGGACTTTAAGCGGCTTGCCGGGTGAGAGACGACATCATCGTGCAAAGGTATTGCGCTTTTTTGCAGCGCCTTCTTGTACTCCCTTAGTGTTGCAATCTCTCGTCTGATATTTGGCGGGGTTATATTTGCAAGTACTGGGAGCCAAGGCAGAGGAGTAGATTTTAACGTTCCGCTTATGGTTCTCATTGTGGCATTAAGCTGAACGTCGACCATGGATGTGTGGGCGCTTCTAGACCATACTGGAGCACAGTATTCAGCTGCTGAGAAAACCACAGCAGGATTTTGATGATTATAGAGGTTATATTTATGTTATAGGATAACTTGCAAGAGGAAGTTTTTCCTAAAATAATTACATTACCGCCATCTATAACCGAGCAGATTATCATAGCTCCTACAGTGTGATACAAACTGTCTGTAAAAGTGTGATACAAAAAGGCCTGCACTGTGTCTTAGATATACGAAATGTAACTGGCTATAAGAAAAAGAGAGAAAGAAAATGTGTGCTTGCACCTCTCTCTCTTTCCCCTCAGTAATATACGAAACGTAACTCTCTCTCTTTCTTTCTTCACTAACTTATATCTCCCTCTTAACTTCCGTTCGCCTCATTTTCGTAAAGCTCTCGTCACGCATTCACCAGCTCACCGCCCAAGTCAAGCGTGCGCAAAGAAGTTTTACTTCAAAATTTAAAAAAAAAAGCTTGTCACTTTTGAGATTTCTACAGCGCGTCAATATTGTGATGTTATTTCAATGGGAAAAACGATATTACGAGTAATTTGAGATTGAGCTTCACAAAATTAAAATTAAAAATTGCTTTTCGAATAAATTGAAGCAGTACAATTTGAGACCGCGCAAAGAAAGTGAGTTTTTTAATGACAATCATAAAATGCTTCTTTTTGGTACTAGAGAGAGGCAGCAGAAACCAGAAGGAGTTGATATGAAAAAGTCTAATATAACCTAACTTTATTAATAATACATTGATTTTAATTCGTATAATATCCTAAATATGCTCAATTATTTATTTATTCAGAATATGAAAATTGCACCATACTAGTTAGTACCTTCACAGAAAATTGCACTATACTAGTACCTTCCTCGAATATATGTGATTATTGCAATATGGCAATCTTTTTTTTTATATTTATCGATTGGTACCCTGGTAATCGCCGGAAATCGTTCAGTTTGCGAAAAAAGTAACATGAAATGTCAGTCGTAACAATAAATTAGGTACAATTTTTTTTATGGAATGTAAATTTAAATGCATATTTTTCCACCATCCGCGATTGAAACCGATGTTTTTTGTGGTAACTAAGTTTAAAAGTAGTGTACTTTTCAAAATCTGTGCATATTAAAAAAGCGGCGGTTCGTTCACAAGTTAATGAAATATTCTTACCTGTTGTTTCTTCCGACTTTGTTGGTTCGTCCGACTTTTTTGTTCCTCCTGTCATTGTTGATCCTTCTGTCGTTGATCCTTCTGTCGTTGATCCTTCTGTCGTTGATCCTTCTGTCGGTGTTGACTCAGTCGACGAAGTACTAACGAACGAAAACATAAAGTGGCACACGCCATAAACGATAATAATAGTAAATACCGTATTTTGATACATTATAATAAGTGGGTAGTAAAATTATGTTCAACTTAGAAAAAATCAAACATCGATATATAATATTGACAGTTCTAAACATATATTTGCAGTTCGTTTGTTCATTCGAAATATGTTTTTATAATCGTATTTTTTCAAAGTACGTACTTTTTTCTTTTATCATTTTTTTCATTATTAAGTAGGTAAGGTAAAACACCACATTTCTGACCCTGCTCCAATTTCTGACATATGTAACACAAATGACGATTTTACCAACTGAAGTAACGTTCCTACGTATTTTTTTTTACATGAGCTCCACACAGGAGGCCCTGAGGAAAATAATTTCCCTCAGGGCCTATTTCATCTTTGGGGATGCTGTGTGGAGGGTTTTTTAAAGGAAAGAAAAGGAAAGGAAGTGGAGGAGAGTTCTGGGAAGGAAAAGGGTTTAAAGGGTGGGTAGGAATCTAGGGGTTCAGTGTGTCCTGGTCATCCGCCTACAAGACCTAGATACACCTCACCCCATGAACCCGGGCACCCCTGCTAAATTACCAAACGTAGCCAACCACTTGGGGTGACCTATGGCAGAGGTGTTGGTTATCCAATAAAGGTTCCCGGGGCGGCGGTACCCATTCCCCGAAAATTTGGGAGGCGGGAATGGGTAGCGCGTTGAGAAAGTTGTTTCCCTCTCCCTCTAACCAATGACTAGTCAAATAACTATTTTTACCAAAATATTATTTAGTTTATGATTTTGGTGATTTTGTGAAATCGCAAATTTTTTTTTTTTTTAAAGAAAGACAAACATTCCCGGGTTACGAATAACCCTACAATGTTTGAAAATCTCCTACTACCACCACAGAAAGCCGAAAATGTTGCTTGTGTTGTGATGGAGGACTTGGTCAGCCGAGGAATCGAAAATTTTTTCACCTTTTCCGGCGAGTAAACCAAATTTTACAAAATGTGATGACTGATGACACAGTTCACCAATGGTTTATTAATTGTTTTTGTATGTTTTTCTTTAGAGTATTTACTAACCGTATTTATAGATTTAAAACGGAAAAAAATATATTTCAATATATTTATGATACTTTTAGAGCGGTCAGAAATAGGTACCTGTTTTAATGGGGTGACCATATTTCTGACATGTATGTCACAAAACGATACACCTCCAAAAAATCATGTTTATATTTCTGACCGGTATGTCAGAAATTGATACTTATCATAATTTCGGGGGTTTTAATCCAGACATAAGAAGAACGGCTGCGCGGCATCTTTTATAATAAACTATATTTTGGAATTTAGGCCAAAATACCCAACCAAATCGAATAATTAAAAAATAGTATAAGAAATATCTAATGCTGATAGTGTGATTTAATTTATTTGTAATTTTTAATATAAAATACAGGACAATTAAGAAATAGTTTTCTAATGATTTTATAGGCAATTTTTTGTAGGTTTGTGAATAGAAGGGAGTAAGGGAGTACAACGCATTATTTAAAATTTGGATAAGTATGACCGCAACTGTAGACAGCTTTTCGGGGAATTTAGATACTTCGAATATATCATCGGAAATGAATTCTGATAGTGTTAAGGGTACAGAACCCTGGTGGATTGCTGACATGAATGACGAAACTATTTTGAATATCCCTATTGTTTTTTAAGACAGTGAAAATAATATAAAAATACTACACGAGAAACAAAAAATCATCGAAAATGAATCTTTTCAGCAGGATTTTAAAGAAAATACCCTTACTCCATTTCAAAAAAGGTTTTTTCCGTCCTGTTATTGATCAACCTTCTACTTCTTTGATTAAACGTGCAACGATAAAAATACCAACAGTAGCTAATTCTGGCGAGTGGTTCAAATTCATAAACGAAAACAGCAGTACAAAGAATGTTTATAGCGAGAAAAGAGTGCTAAAAGACCTAAACTAAGGCAAAAGAAAGAATACGCTGCTGGCACTAAAAATACAAAAAGAGGTAAAAATGAAAAAATACTCAAATTATGAAAAAGGATTTGTTTTCTACGTCAATTGATTAAGAAATTGGAAACTACTTTATATTTTTATATGAGGGTGCACATTTTCCTGGCCAAATAAGTGCCGTAAAGAACAGAAAAAAGGCACAAATAAATTCCATGTCATTATGTGGAATAAATTTTTGGAAATGGTTAAGTCATCGGAAATGGTCAGAGGGAGTTGATCAAATGAAGTACAATATCGAAATAATTGAAGATCCTATATCTAGAAACAATCGAGGACAGTATGAGGTACCTGAAATGAAGAAATATGAAGAAAAAAAAACTAACAATTTTTGGTTTTGCAGATGATAACTTTGTGATGGAACTCTAATAAATAATACAGTGTTCAATGCCTACTTTGTATAAACTTCCTAATTGCAAAGTACCTATACTTTATTTTTTACTTGTTACTGTGCCTATTTAAATTTAGATGTAATGCCTGAAGAAGGCAAGATACGGTTAAGTTCCTTGTTGGCGTAAAACAACAGACAAAATAATTTCAGCGATGTTTCATACCAAATAAAAATGTTTGAATTAGTTTTCGACCTTGTAAAAAAAAGTTTTTTTTTTAATTTTACATTTTACGTTAAATAACTAATAGTTTCCCCAAAATACCGATTTTTGTTTTAAATGTTCTCCACATAGCTTTGCAATTTATTTGTAGGTATGATCGAAATATCAACATGTATGTCGGTTACTGGATTCACATTGATTTTTGTATGTCAGAAATACAAACAGCCATGTCAATCAATAGGAACATATTGATTTTGCTATGTCAGAAATAGGAGTTATGTTAGCATGTTACATATTAAATGATTTTAAATATTTTACGGTAACAAATTTACCAAAAAGGGAGATTTCACTAATTGAAACTGATCAATGTTTCCAAAAATTCAAAATTTCGTTTCAATAATACAAGGTTGATTTTAGAAAAAAATATGGAGATTCATGAAAAAAAGTGATAGCTTAACGTGTCAGAAATAAGGTGTTTTACCTTACTAACGAATTCCCGGCATGCGTTACAATGCCACTTAATAAATAAATTATTTTTCCCTGCGTGTCTTTTTTCATTTGTCCTGTTCTTCTTTCGCCACCCCTTCCCATCTCATGCCCCCTTCCCCTCCCCCTTCCATTTCGTTTCGCGTTACCGGCAAAACCAACGAATGTTCAATATTGTCTTCAAAATTTTGAGTGGAGCTTACAGCATTAATTTTATGAAGGGCGAGAAATCATTACACATCTGTTAGCAAATAATGTGGAAAAATCGACGAGGTGTTCGATTAGGCTGTAAATGATTTAATCGACACAAAATTTCGAATCAGCTTAGAAAGTTTCGATTCGCGAATCGCCGCAGTGCAATGTCCCATTTCCCTCCATGTCTCCTTCCCCTCCCATGTCCCCTTCCTCTCACGCGTTCCCCCACCACCTTCCCTGCCTTCCTTCTCCCCTCTCCTGCTCCCCCGTCCAACCCCCTCCCCTCGTTCCATGTATTCAATCCCAGTACTTTCAGTTATCAAACAGCTCGGGTGCCACCTATTACAAGTTTTTAATCAAATTTTCATTTTTCATATATTACCAATAACCTAATCATTTTTGTATACTGTTAGAACAATCAATCAAATTTATTACCTAACGCAGGTACCTATTTTAAACGCCTATAATGCATACTTAATTAGTACCTTAATTTATTGTCTAACACATTTAAAATGCCTATAATTCATACTTACTTAGTACTTCAAGAACAATCAATCAAATGAATTACCTAACGCAGGTACCTATTTAAAACGCCTTTAATTCATACTTACTAAGTACTTCAAGAACAATCAATCTAATGTATTACCTAACACAGGTACTTATTTAAAACGCCTATAATTCATACTTACTTAGTACTTCTAGAACAATCAATCTAATTTATTACCTAACACAGGTACCTATTTAAAACGCCTATAATTCATACTTACTTAGTACTTCTAGAACAATCAATCTTATTTATTACCTAACACAGGTACCTATTTAAAACGCCTATAATTCATAATTAATAAGTACTTGAAGAACAAACAATCAAATTTATTACTTAAAACGCCTATAATTCATACTTAATAAGTACTTCAAGAACAAATAATCAAATTTTAAAATATAAAACGCCTATAATTTATACTTACCTAGTACTTCAAGAACAATCAATCTAATTTGTTACCAACACAGGTACCTTTTTAAAATGTCTTTAATTCTTACTTAGTATTTCAAGAAATTCATTAATTAAAGAATATTCAAATATTGAATTTTAATTAAACTGTTATTTTCAAATTGTGACATTTTTGACAGTTTCGCAAGAGTTTTTGTAATGATTAAAAAACTTTTTAGATGTATTGTCATGAAGTTTTAATAATCCAGAAATCTTCGCGGGGTGGAATGAAAGTATTTTGAAAGTTTCAAACATTTCCTTTGCTTAATACAGAAATACATATACAACACATTTATATTTATAAGCCAGCGTTTTTAGATTTTTATATAGATTTATTTTTGGTGTGTAATCTGAAACGATCAAATCAGCCATTGCCAGGCATTAATTCCTGTGAAATGGGGAAATTTTTAATCATTCTAATTAAAATGTCTCAATGCTACATATATTGTCCCTTTATGATCCTCGATCACAACTGGACATAGGTTTCCAAGTGATGAATTTCCAAGAATGTCGACCAATTTTATTCGATCAATTAGTGTTATTTCACAATTTATTCGTTTAAATAATTTACGGCATAGATATGCGACATGTTCGAGAATGGTTCCATTATCGTCTCGGCGAAAAACCGCCATTCAGAATCGAAACATTGTTTTTTCACACAAAAGGCCATGTGGAAAATAATTCCCCTCAGGCTATATGTTATCTTTGGGGATGCTGAGTAGTGGGTATTTTTTGGAAAGGAAGGAAAAGTTCTGGGAAGGAAAAAAGTACGGTGGAATAGGAATAATAGGAATAAATAAATAATAGGAATCTGAGGGTCTCTGTGTCCAGGAGTGACGGACATATGAATCCTTCCCTCCGGTGCGGTGCAAGGCGATGTTCCGAGAGAGAGAATCCTAGACGGTGATACCCATACCCGCAACACAAACAAAAAATCACAACACACTTGTGTTGTAATTTTTTCTTTGAGACAAGAAATAGACGTTAACCACACATCATGTGTGATTGGCCTTACTTTGAACGGGTGACTAAAATCAAACACTTATGTATCAGAAAGTGTATATATATATTCATAAGATTAAGAAATATTTTAAAACCCAACAATCTATGCACTAATCCAGTCATTAATTCAATGTGGAATTATTGGATGGGGGGGGGTCATACAACAATGTTCTTACCCCAATCAAAGTGATCCAGAAGCTAATCATTAAAGTAATCCTAAAGAAACCCTCCACATATCCAACAGAAACGCTTTTTGCAGATTTCACGATGCCTCGAGTAGAGAATATCTTCAAGAAAAATGCAATTATCCAAATTTACAAAGATTTGAAACCCACCAATCAAAAAGATATCAAGAAAACATTAAAATACCAAAATTTAATACCAAACTAATGCAAAACAATTATATCTATTTAGGAATAAAGTATTTCAACAACCGTAAAGTATTTTGTTTTTGGACTTCCATGGGATACCCATGTCAGAGATATCTATTCGGTTTCCGGTATTTTTCCAATAACAATCCTTCCTAAACATGAAATCACAAGCACCATCCTACAAATTACTCAACAATCAACTCACACTAACATCAAGCCACTTTACAATCAAGACATCCACCCTCACAATACTCGAAAAAGCAATAAAATCCGCGTACCTCAAATACATACTACAAAAAATGGGATAAAATCTCTGAACTACATTGCCTATACTCTTTATAATTCGCTTCCCGATATGTACAAGGGAATCCAGTAAAATAAAAAAATTCAGAGTAATGCTTTAAAAGAATATTTTTTAAATAGGTTTAAAGATGAAACTATGTAATTTTCTTGTCATGTTCAATTATGCCTTGTTTCCCTTTCTCTTCTTTTCTTTTTAATTTAGTTGTAATCATCCATATTTGTATAAACTTGTTCCTTTTTTCTTTAATTGTTTTCTATTGTTTGTTTGTTCTACTTAACCTGTCTTTTATTTTTCGTCTACATTATATATGAAATTTATATTTTTTATATTTAAGCTCCTATGTAAAATTGTTATTTCCTCTCACCTATGAATTGTATGTTCCTCCTGTCCTAAAATGAGTTATGTAACTCATCGGGATTGCCCTGGCAAGATATAAAAACAATTAAAAAAAAAAAAAAAAACATCCGATTGAAATAAAAAAAACAAAGACATCAATAAACTTAAACTCAACTGAAGCTACACTTCATCAGGAATAATTAATTAAATAATTACCTGTTTTTCTCTTTCTTTCTATTTATTATCAATCTATATTATTCTCGATTTTATTTAGATTTTTCGAATTTCTCTAAAGTGCACAATATTTTAGTATGTAACCATATCCTATGTATGTTCCCATTATATACTTACTTATTGCATAATGTTATTCTATTTCTGTTGATGAAGAACTAGCTTCTTCTTTGGTGAGATTGCAATTTTAAATAATTTCTATACCAATATGTAATTTATATAACACCTCTGTATACTTATATATCTATATTAAATTTTTTAAAATGTATTATTTTTGACAGTAATTTATAGTGGAAAGAACATAAATATCACTACAGCAAACAAACTTAGAAAATAAATACACTTCCTTAGATATGCTTGCCACTTTCTTAACTAGAATCAACTCAAAACTACGAACTTCGTCGATCTTTTTTCAAGTATTACGGTGTATAGTCTGGGGAAGAGTAAACGCTACCGCTATTGTTCCGATTTTTAAAGCTCCAAAACTAATTATGCAATTTATTCTAAAACTACCGATCACAATTCGGATGAAATCTTTAGGAGAATCTGTGTTTGGGACATAGCAACATGCAAAAAATATACTAGCATATATTAGCATATATAGCTCTTCAAATACAGAACTGCTTCTGATAATGTTCAAACTGCTTCAGATACTGGAACCAAAGGGCGCAGTCTCTTACTTGTTCTTTTTGCTAAAACAACTTTTGGCTGAAGAAATTTTAGATACTTTGGTATTCAAATGATCTTCTTAAATGAAATGTACATGTTGCAAACCTAACAACAAAACTGAGAAAACTCTTTCTTTATAAATGTTAGGGATATATTAAATAGAAAACAACTTATACAAGTTTATTGTGTAGTTTCTGTTTTAATTCTGCTCGTGAATGATACGGTTGTATCGAAACCGGTCGCGGAAAAATTAAATTTAAGTAACAAATGTACATTTAATAAAACTCTTCAAAAAACAAAATGTCTAGAAATTGTTACATAGTTAATGCCCAAGAAATACAAAAAAAAAGTTTACTGTGCTCTTATACAATCATCACTGGAATATGGTATGGTGGCTGGAGAAGTGCCACAAATACTTGCCTGGAGCCTTTAGAAAAAAATCCAAAACTAGTTCTGAAGGTAATTATTTAAGTCCCGTTGAGGTCGAGCACAGATTTTATTTTTAAGAAACTAAATATTCCCAACTTAAAAAAATTGTATTCAAAAAATATCCTGCTCCATCAATTTAAAAATTCACATATGTTTGAAGAATTAATAAGTACTAGAGCCTTAAGAGAGTCACATGTTAAATTTTTTAATATCCCAGTTTGTCAAACCTCTTATGGGCAAAGAAGTTTTAAATATAATGCAACTAAGCTATTTAATTCTCTACCCACGGACATTAGAAGAACACAAACCATTAATTTATTTAAAAGTAGAATCATTGATTACCTCCAATAAATTTATCCATAAGGAGTATTTCATAACATGAATTGTATAATGCATAAAAAAAAAAAACAGATTTAATTTTTACTATTTTTATTAACCATTATTTTTAAATTATTGTACTATGTAAACAAAAAATCTGGATCATAGCCACTTTGTAAATTGCCATCTCAACACAGGTGTTTCACACCTAGAGAGAGGTCAATATGTCATTATGTAACCAATGTAATATTAAAATAATACAAAAATAAATAATAAAATAAATACTTTGCAACGAAGCTGTACAATGCGCTTTCACTGGTCATTAGACAAAATACAAATTATTTGAGATATAAATCAGACACCAAGTCTTGGATCATCAACCAAGACAGGTTGAGAGTCAGCAATTTTTTTAAAACCTGTTTATAAGTCTGTTTACCCAATGGTACGACGATGATTGTCTTTTATCTTTTATTTAAAATAAAATATTGTTATATTTTAACTAACGGAGACAATATTAGTGAAGCTCAATCAAAAATCCGAAACAGAAAAGTCAGGTTTTATCAAATATTCATACATCCAGCATTCAGTGTCTTTATCCTTCCTCTGTCAGTTCCATGCCTTACATGCCATTCATCAAGGAAATCATCATCAGAAGTCATTGTGGACTGTTAGATTCATCCACAACGACAATGGAATTTCCATTACAACTAAGGGGCAGTTATAAAAATCAACTCACTTTTAAAAGGTGGTATAAAATCATTTAATTAATGAAAAACACTAACCCTGAATCTTACTTGACGTAACCTAGTATTTTTTCATAAATGTATGCAATTCCGGTTACCGAAAATGACAAAACTATGACATTCTCTTCTTCTTTCCGTTTTGCATGTGTCTTTATAATATAAAAATAAATCTACTCAGCAATGAATGCTCTTTTACAGTGACGCAATTTTAACTTTTTGATTTGAAATACTCCAAACAGTGAATCCATTTAAAACTTTATATCGTTTAGTTTCAACAAGTAGGTCTTATGGTCAGCGCCGAATCCACGAAATCTGGCGCCCTGAACACGTATACAGTAAGTTTTTTTTTCATGAGCTCCACACAGGAGGCCCTGAGGAAAATAATTTCCCTCAGGGCCTATGTCATCTTTGGGGATGCTGTATGGAGATTTTTTTTAAGGAAAAGGAGGAGAGGACAATTCTGGGAATAAAAAGGGTTTAAGGGTGGGTAGGAATCTGGGGTTCAGTGTGTCTGGTCATCCGCCTCCAAGACCTAGACAAACCTTACCCCATGAACCCGGACACCCCTGCTTAATCACCAAACGTAGCGAACCACTTGGGGTGACCAAGGCAGAGGTGTTGGTAGTACCGATGCCTCCCTCAATTTTTTATTTATTTATTCTGATTAAAATTCTTAGCAACTGTTAGGAATTACGTGGGTGGCCATTGTTAGGCACCCAGTTTAGAATGTAATTCAAGTGTAAATAGTGGTAAACAAACCCATGTCCGGAGTCAGACATCAAGGAAAGGGTTCCCTTGCGACCAGCTCAGTTGGCGGGAACATGATCTCCTCAAAGGCGGCGGTTCGGCCGCAGCATAGCCTACGGGCGTCTAGGGTAATGCCGCCAGAGTATTTCGGGTAACTTCTCAGCCATCAAAAGACAGGAGGGTTGACTTACATAGTTTATTCAATATACAGGGACAAGTACATCCTAGCAATTACAACAGGGCTAGTTCAAGATGGCTACGAAAGTTCTAGGTTAAATTAAAGATCTCTCTCTCTCTGTGTCTCGGCGAACTTGCGAAAGGCAATTAACAGCACGATTAATATGGAGGATATAATGGTCAGGCTTACAATGTGTAAAACATCAGGCTTACAGTGCTTAAAAATGTGTTCACCGCAATCTGTGGCGGAGCAGTTCACCTATCTCTCGAAAGCGCTTCCTAACACCACTTAAAAAAAAATGGTCCAACTTTATAATATATCATAATTGTCTACGATCTAGTACATACATAACCATAGCAGGCCATGGGCTCTTCGGGTCACACGGTCTTGTTGCAGAGTTATGACGAAGGTTACCGAAGGTAGATTTACAAAGTCTGTAGGTTTTCAGGAACTTTTCAGAACAAAACTAACCTTCAGTCAGGAAGGACGTTTGTTCTCGGAAGTATTATAATTGTTACAATATGACAAAAACAGCCACTGTGTTATTAAGAACCAAAGTCTTTCAATCGGGCATTCTTTAGTTTATAAAGATAAGTATTAAAGAATACAGGTCCCAATAATAATAATAATAAGCCCTTTTATTCTGGACTTCTGTTAGGTTTGAATTTTGGCATGTTCTTTTTTTATATAATATATCCCGAAGCTCAGTTTGCCTCTTGGCATAGGCCTCCTCTAACATTTTCCACTGGGACCTGTCACGCGCTACTCTCTTCCAATGATGTCCAGCCGTGAGTTTTAGGTCGTCTTCCCATCTTATTTGTTGACGTCCTCTACTTCTCTTGCCGTCTCTGGGATACCAGTCAGTGACATGTTTGCACCATTTCTCTTGTGGATCGCGGATCATGTGACCTGTCCATCTCCACTTTTGTTGGTCTATTCGGGTAACTATATCAGCAACTTTAGTTTTCTCCCTTATTGTGCTACATTTCACTCTGTCCTGTTTCCTTATCCCTGTCAAACTTCTCTCCATGGCTCTCTGGCAGCGTTCCAACTTTTCCCTGTGGCGTTTGGTGAGTGCCCAAGTTTCGCATCCATAGGTGATGACTGGAAGTATACATGTGTTGAAAACTTTCCTTTTTATTTGCATACTTAGCTCCTTGGATTTCAAGACTTCTTTCAAAGACCAGTATTTCTTCCATCCATTTGCTATTCTTCGCTCGATTTCTTTAGTGGTTTGATCTTCGTGAGATATTATTTGTCCTAAATAGATTATTTATAATACTATTTAGGACAGGTCCCAATACTTACCATAAAAAGAAATTTTTTGGAAAGAATATAAAGGCAGAATCACATCTTTGTTTGATTACTTAATAGATTATCAAGTGTTAATGGTCAAATAAGTATTATTAATAGCCAGATATTTTAAAAATAGCCATGTCGTATATTTATTTTCAAGTAAATACTTACATTTATCATAATTTATTTTGTTATTTAGACTTCCTATTATTATTGTTTGTTTTAAAAGTTTTTATTATAAAGATGCAAGTTTTACACATTCTAGAATATTTTTTTTTCATTTTATATAAACGTTTTTATGATAGTTTTAAAGTAATTAATCACTTCTCTCTTCAATAATCCCTATGTTCTTATTTGTTTATACGTGTTTGTATTTTGTTATTTTCATATTAATCTCTTATCCTGACGAAGAAAACTTTGTTTTTGAAACATGTTGATAATAAATATATCAATTATATGTTGGTGTTAAACAAAGTAATTTGTTTTAAAGCATAATTTTTAGTTACTTCTGTTTATCATAACGTCATAGCACATTAGCTTATTAGCAAATATTTTGATATGATTTTTGCGCAATTTCTATAACTAGACAATAAAAAATTTTAAATCAAACAATAAAAAGTGTAAATAACAAAATAAATTCTTTTAATTGTAAGTATTAATATGAAAATAAATTTAAGAGATGGCTATTTTAAAAAAAATATTTGTTTATTTAATATATTTAATTGACTATCAACACTTGATAAATAATCTAGTAAGTACTTTTCTAATTTCTAAAATTTCTAAATTATCTAATTGTAAAATTTTTAAACCTTTATTTAAGTAAAAATTGTTAACACTCTGAAAACTTTTTGAGCAATAAATAAATTGATCCCTGATTTTAGTGTTTTTTAAATGTTTCGGGAAACATTTTAACTAAACTTTAATACGATATTCATTTTCTCACGGGTGACGTTGCTTCGCCAGTTTTTTTGCACATTTTTGATCGTATGGCAGATCCGACGCTGCTTGTGGCACACCTACGATCTCGCCACCGGAAGCGGAAGTGGGAAGTAAAAAGTAGAGCCTGAATCCGCCAGCCAAACGATGTCAACTTACCGGATATGCACGCTCGATCCAACATGATTAATCAATGTTGTCTATTTAATCTGTAATTTAATACTGGAAGCGAACCAGCCCTCAGTATGCAGCCCTCCATTTTGAAATAATAATCAAATTTATTCATCACCGTTTCATGAAACGGATAAAACAGATTGCAACGGGAAGAGTCGACGACGGGACGAAGCAGAACGGATTGAGTCGGTGGTTCCATACCAACTCAGAATCAAGTCAACTCAACACCTCTTTGAAATGTCATTAAAAGTTATAAAAAAAATCGTTTTTAAAAGACCGTTAACCCGAACTAACCAATTTTTTATCATCACTCTTTATGACCTTTCTGAAGTGTTTCTGAGTTGGTTTCATTCTGAGTTGGCCGGTCACTGAGTCGGTACGGGTCGGGTCGGGTCGGGATGGATCGGATCGTGATCCTCCCATCCTTCGGTAGTAGACAGAAGTAAATAAGATGAGTGAGATGAGACGGATACAGCCGTACAGCCTCCAGCCGTCAGCTGCTCCCGTGATTCCACTTCCTTCCGGCGAGATGGTGGTCATTACCGGCTTATGTTTGATGTAACAATTCATCTTGCCTTTAAACACGTGGCCATTGTATTGAGACAATTATATACGTCCGCCCTTTGCTCGAAAGCCTACGTCAAGCTGTTTATTAATCGTGAACTCTATATTACGTAAGTTGAGATGTCTTATGCAGTTTAACTCTCTACTAATTTAAACCAACAAACCAGTTAAGTTTCAAGAAACCCTTCTGGACTGAAAGCAAAAATCTGCTTCAGCCACGACACTCTCCTAAAGATCCATCGCGAATTCAATGGCAGATCTTGAATTTGAAAAAGATTTGCCTTCCTGAAGACCCTGTTATACATTATTTTGATGAATTACGTTTTGAATACTGCACAACAGTCCCAACTGCTCTAGTCTGGAGGCAGTGAGACTGCGGCATCCTCAATTGGGGTATACTGTGAGGCTTGAGGTCATGGAGAGGGGAAATACACGGGGGAGAGGAAGTATTTTAAAAAAAAATATGCGTTAAGAAAGTGAAGATAATATGGGTGGTTCTTAGTCGAAGTATGGTACAGTTAAAAGTGACCGAATTGGATATCGACATCTTAGCTCAATGGTCAGAGCACTCGCCCGAAAAGAGAGAGGTACTGGGTTCGAGTCCCAGAGGTGCCAATATCTTTTCTGATTTTTCTGTTTCCAGATCTTCGATTGAGTTTCGCTCATAGTGTCTTCATTTAATTAAATATTACAATTTGAGGTTTTACTCATAAAAGTTAAATAAAAAAAATAACATGTATTTTTGTTTTGAAAATTTGATCGCTTAGAAGTATTATAGATGATTCAATTAAATACTGCGTGCAGAACATATCTTGGCCCTAAAAAAAATGGTCATTTTTTAAGTCAAATTTTTTAGGTCTATAAAAAAACACTTTCAAGTGCTGACTCTCCCACTTATAAACAACTTTTCGGATAGGTTTTTATTATTTAATGTTGTAAATTCAGTTTTCATATAATAATCGCAAAAAAATGGTATAATTTACTCCCGAATTTCAGAAAATAAAATAAAATATGCATTTTCTCGTTGTTATTTTGGACATCAATCAATACGGCCTGCACTCTACGAATTTGGATTTTTAAAGTGAACCTTATGCCGTCGGCACAAGAACCATGCACTTGGCACAACCATTTCGTATCAGTTGAAGGGGTATAGACGTCCTAGATAGACTCTGCGTCGCTTGGTTCGGTGAAATCAATTTTAAATTTCCTCGTTATTACAATAAACAATGCGTAAAAAAGGAGTTAATGTTTTTTAAAGGCCTTTATGAAATCAACCTGTAAAAAAAATTCTCAAACACCTTTTCAAATCTTTTCAAAAGTTTTTTCTCAGGTATTTTTAAACTCGTCCCAAAAAGAGGCGTGGATTCCGATTTCGATTTTTTCCTGGACTATTGAATCACCTGAACCAACCTCCCTTCAAAAGCACTTCTCAGAAACTAACTCGTAGAAACTTCCATTTCGTAGATCCAATGTTGACGTGTTGTCCTGGCGTTTCAAGGAGTATCGATTTTGTGAAATTGATATCGGGGCTTGTTGTTGAAATGTGTTTTCTTTTGTTATTCGGTGGTACATCCACTCTGTACACCCCTTCGAAATATTTTTTGTAGTTAGTACACCATTTTTCTCCAAACCGACTGCGCATTGTTCATAATCATAAATGGTGACCGGACAACTCGGAATGAAACCACCTCAGAACCATTTCAGATAAGTCATTTAGAGTGATAAAAAAATATATATAAAAAATGGGTTATAAAGGTTACGTTAGGTTAAGGTTTTCGACTTATTTAAAATTATTTTTTTCATGGCTTTAAATTACTTTTCAAGGAGGTGACTTTATTCTCAGTTGGCATGGAACCATCATAAATATGCCGGGGAGGGGGGGGGGACTGTCGGGCGATGAACTGTCACGGAATCAGACACGTCATTGGTGCCGATCCCTGTACTTATTTCTAAAACCTCGTAAACTGTTTTGCTTTTTTCTGTGCTAGCTAGATTCTCATGAGGGCTATTTGCCAAGTAGAAACATAATATGATTTCGGTTCATTCAGTTCCCTTCTAGGACAATGTGGGAGCTCCGCGGGCGGATGGCCCCGGCTGGTGCAGTCGGTTTGGAGAAAATAAGGCCTGAGTAGCGCCCGAGTATTTCGCTTCCTTCGCCGAATGCGGGAATTTACATCATCGCGTGATCGCAACGATTCACGGCAGCAAATCATGCAATATCGTCACTGCGCGTGCGGACCTTAGGCGGAAATTTTAAACAGGACTCACACTCGACTAAAACTTTATAAATTCGGATGAAACTCCACCCATCATTGAGAAACACTCTCGTAACAATTTTATATACGTTCACCCGTCAGGGATTCAACGAAAATTATATTTTATGAACTGTGCCAACGTTTCAACGCCGCCCGGCCGGTGAAACAATTCCAGAGTTAACAAAAACGGAGCCGGAAACCATAGATTCCCGGTCGTCTCTGTGTTGCCCGCCCGTGCTATTAAGAACTTTAAGTAAATTAATTCAACAATGGTACTTGTTCTGAAGAGGTGTTAAAAAAAATAATGACTTTAAATAGGAGTTAACACCACTTCATAACATCTGTACTAGGCAGATCATTTTAATGTGCATGCAACGTATAACTGCTAATGGTTCGTTACAGAACGGCATTTTGATGCAGACTTTTTTCTCGGAGGACCGTAAAGCAAGAAATTCGTGTGCCTTTCAAAGTCTTTGAAAGTTTCCCTATGGGTATTCGTATTCACTGCGGAAATAATCGTAAATATTGAAATATATCATACATTTTCTTTGATGTTTCAAATGGAAGCAAATGCGCCTCCGACACTCTCTATACTCTATACATTATTCTTCGCTTTGAACCTTTCTAGACCGGCTTACAATCCCAATCCTCTTCGTCTGAGAAACTGACTACTCGGGTTGGAAGTTGGAAACAGTGCGTCACATCAGTTAGACACGGTTCTAACTTACATTTATTCAAATATTTGACAAATTTTATCAATTATCTATTAAAAATTTAAAAATTTTGACCTTTGATGCAAAATCGTTTATTTTGCTAATCTTCGATACGATCTGCAAGGTGTTTTGTATTTCCGTGGATACTTGTATGAAGAAATTCTAAAATCACTCCCCATTTATTTTACAAGGTTGTAACATCCCTTTCACTCTCTATTTTGTTTATATCTGGCAGTTGATAGTTGTTACGAGGCGCAATATAGTTCACCACTTTGGTTGGATAATGTTCTAACTTTGCCTTACCATGTTCTGAGGTTTCAAAGTTTGAAATGACATATTTTCGTTAGTTATTTAACAATTATTTGTTTTTTTGAGTTTCAATTTTGTGTAAAGTATGTTATTTTATCATATTTTAATGGAAAATATTTAAATAACAAACATGGTTTTATCTGCATGTTCTGAAATGCTAAGTATTTGTCCCTTTTAAAATCCTTCAGGTCGTTTGTCATCTTTGAAGATCCTGTGTGGAAGGTCTTTCTAGGGAATCGCAATCGCCGCCAAGATCTAGATAAATCTCACCCCATGAATCCGGGCACTCCTACTAAGTCACCAAACCTAGCGAACCACTTAGGTGTTGGTTATCCAAAGCAGGGGTATTGGTTATCCAAAAATGGTTCCCGGGGCGACTGTATCCATAACTGAATATCCCCATCCCAAATTGATGTAATCACCCCAGGCTGTTGCTTTTATTATTCATTTGATATTATCGAAAGTCAATAAGGCTGGGAGCATATATCTGATTTTGCATTCCGGTTGTCTGATCAGGCAATTGGATCGGATTAACACCGCATACATCCGATTCGAAAATCGGATAGGTAATACGACCGGGGCCACGCCCTTTGGACGGCCGGATTTGACGGCCGGCGTGGACGGGCGTGGCCTATATTTACCGATCAAGTTTTCGAATCGGATGTGTGCGGGCTTTCATGAGAAATATATGGCGCGAAGTCCTTCAGGTTGTCTGATCAGAAAATCGGATATATGCGCCCAGCCTAAGAGTCATGTTTATGGGATTCCATTACCGTGTTAACGAAAAAATCGGTATCCAGTTCTTTTTGAAATGTAAAAGGGGATCTGTTTTCTCAATTAAGTGCGAATGTGAAGTCTGGTGTAATAGGTCTGTAAGGAGTTCAAGAGTTTTGTAAACATGCAAATAATAATATTATGGGTACCTACTTGATATCGACCAGAAAACATAATAAAATTATAGTACGTTTTAAGCCCGTTCCAATTTAGTAGTTAGACTGAGTACCATCACCCTGGTGAAATGCCATAATTTCTCTTCTCATATTTTCTCTTATCCAAACCCTTCAACCTCATTACATTCCCCAATTAGGGGTAGCATAGTTCCACTGGCTCCGGAAAGTTTGGAACAGTTGGGATTCTTGTGCGGTAATATTTAAAAATTGACCATCGGCTCAAGAAATAAAATCGACATTCGAAGATATTTGATCAATTTCACCAAAAGCAAGCAAAACATTAGCTTACTTTTGACACGCCTGCAACACGCCTTTATTTTTTTAGTTCTTCAGTGGCGCCCAAGTATTCCTTCTGACAGTCACTTCGCCGCGATGCCATTTTATGCAGCATATTGCTTCGTGATATTTCCACCTCGTATTTTGTCTTCAACTGAATATACATATATAAATGGGACATTTTAAAAAATATCCTCCACTCCAAGCAGGTATTATATTTTGTTTAAGTTTTTTTTTGTGGAAAAGCTTCAAAGTTAATTTTACGCTTTTGATATTACGCTTTTAAGTCACATTTCGATCAAATTTTTTTTTTGCAATATTTTACATTTTATAACTAGCAGACCCAGCCACACGTTGCTGTGGCTAACGAAACTCAACGCCATTACCCAACCTTTATAACCAACGCCATCTGTTATTTTGCGTGAAGAAGAAAAACGTGATTCGAAAGATTATGTAATCCGGTTTTGGTGGTTTCTCCGTGTAATAGAAATTACCTGGCGCCTAATTTTCATTGTTAAGTTGATAAATGCAAAATTTTGTCCTTTTACAAAAGGTTTTTTGGTTCTACAGAACCAAAAAACCTTAACAATTTGATTATAAACTAAATAATGTTTGTCTCTCTACTGTAACATCTATCAAGGACCATGAGGTTACTCTAGACTGCAAACTTTCTTTCCGTGATCACATTAATAACATCGTAAACAAATCACTTCAACTACTCGGCTTCATTCATAGAAATACAGCTGACTTTAAACATATAAGTACACATAAAACTCTTTACTGTTCGCTGGTTCGCTCTCACTTGAATATGCTAGTGTCATTTGGTCTCCTTTCTATGCTGTTCATATTTGTCACATCGAATCAGTACAACATCGCTTCCTGCGAGGAATTGATTGGAGATTAGGACTTGAAAGAGGCGAGTACTCGTATGATGAAATTGAACAAATTTTAAACGTTTCTTCTTTAGAAAAACGTAGAAAAGACACTGATCTAATTTGCATATTCAAAATTATCAATAGTACTCCTGAAACACCTACTTTGTTACAACTCAAATTAATTTAATTTCATTACAAATAAGAGTATCATAACTACCATCTTTGAAGGAGTTATGATACTCTTATTTGCGGATGACCTTAAAATATATAAAACAATTACGAATCTTAACGACTGCTGTATATTACAATCAAATCTAGTGAGGTTACAAGAGTGGTGCGCCCTTAATGAACTGTTCTCAATATTGAAAAATGCCAAACAATTACTTTTGCGCGAATCAAAAATCCCATTAATTTTCAATATAGCATCAACAACATTTTCCTGAAAAGAGTAGATCAAATCAAGGACCTCGGTATTATATTTGATAGTAAATTAACTTTTGTTCCTCACATTAATGTAATAACTAACAAGGCCATGAAAAGTCTGGGGTTCATCCTGAGGACGGTTAAAGAATTTAAATCACTAAATTCGTTTAAATTGCTGTACACTGGGCTGGTGAGATCAAATTTAGAATACAATTCAACCATCTGGGCTCCATTATATAAGACACACCAACTAAGAATTGAAAGAGTACAGCATAAGTTCTTAAGATTTATTAATTATAAACTCGGTTTACCTGTCGAAGATCTAAATTGTGTATATTTAATGGAATTACTTAATATAAGCGATTTAGCGTCAAGGCGCATAGCGAGCGATTTAGTTTGTCTTTTTAATATTTCGAATGGCAGATTGGACGCCCTTGATTTAATCAGTAAAATTAATTTGAGAATACCCACGTGCGATACTCGCTCTAATGCGATTTACCTTGTAACTAATTCTGCTAGTAATTATTTTGTTAACTCTCCTCTGCAAAGACTTCATATACTCGGAAATAAATATTCCTCTATAGACGTTTATCGTCATCAATCGATGTCAAAATTTTAACTCAGTGTATTAGAACAATTAAAATAAATCTGTTAATATCATGCACTATATAGCACCTTAATCGAAATATTATGGTAGCTATGTTTCGATAAACACGTAATAAATACTTTTTAAAAGTTTGCTAATTACAAACATAAATATTGACAATTCTATCGTATTTCCCTCTATAATTAAAATAACAATCTCACATTAATTTACTTACCATATATTCTATGTTACCTGCTTTGTGTCAACTATTATATTTGGTGTTACCTATATTTTGTATATCTTATATCTTATGTTATCTTTATTTTGTTTCTTATATTTATATTATGTTTATATTATATTATGTTATTTCTTATATTTTTCCAAAAACATGTACTGCACTATATGTAAAAGCCCTATGGGCGTTTAAATAAATAAAAAAAAAATTAAAAAATAAAACTCATCCAGTTTAAATCTCTTCCCGTAGACTCCGAAATAATGAATTGCTGTTCCTCAATCAACATTCTACTAATTATGGATATCATTCTCCTTTATCCAGAATGTCGAGACTTGTTAACGCAAATCAAAGCATTGAATTTTTTGGTGTTAGCCTAAATGACTTTCGGCAGTCGATACGAAATGTGTAATTTTTAAAGTCTTAAATCCATCTTCAAGCTTTGACTTGTAGTCTTCTATATGCTCTTTATATTATAATTTGTCAATGCTCTTCATTTATATGTACTTTCCTTTTATTGTCATCTCTTTTTTTTATTCGTGTTATTGTTATGTTATTAATGGACTATTTGTCCGTAAATAAATAAATTGTGAATCGCATCGGGAGATACACTACAACTCTGTAATCATATTTTATTTTTTTCATCCATTGCAACTCAGACGTACTATGGCATGTACACCAGATTTCTTGTTTTTTGTTATCGATGATGTAGACGTTTATAGATTTAGGTAATTGAGGAGTGAATAAAGTTTAGTAACGACCTCTTTTGCAATAAAACATGTTTGATTAAAGTAAAAGTAAGGCTTAGATTTAAGTGATCAACATAAAATGTACTGGAAAGCAGCTAAGCGCAAGTAGGTTTAAATTTGTATCACTATTCAGACATGCCAGCGGAAATGAAGGAAGAGGTATGTATGCGCTTCCCATTTCCCTCCTTTCCTGATACCTATATTGATTTTTCTATGTAAAATGTTATGTTGTCGTTAGTTTTAGTCATATGGTTGGGAAAAGCTTCGTAAACAAACAGTGAAGGGTTCCAATCCCCAAGTGACTGGAGAGGAGAAGACCGCTTTGTTAATATAAGAAGTGTTTATGTTAGTTGTGGTGTGTCTATCGTTGATTTTATTGTGATTTATTTTATTTTATTTTTTCCATGTCATTTTGTTATATTGAGGGGCCACATATTAAATGCGAGTTTTGAAAGAGTGTGAAGCGAAAAGGATTTTCGTTCGATATTGGGAAATGATGAAAGAGTTTAGGATATATGTCGGATGAGTAAATGTTGTTGAAGATTATTAATGTTATGGTATGTTTTAATTTTGAATTGTTAATAAAAGTTTTGTTTAGAACATAAGTTTCGTCCCGGATATAAGAATTGTCTCGAATTTAAGTTTTCCATGTTTAGATGTAAGAAGGTTGGGAAAAGGGGAAAAGTGGAAAATAATAAAAATCGGAAATATGGGAAAAGGGGAAAAGAAAATTTTATTTCGAGGAAACCAAAATTTTCTTTTGTAACGAATCAAATTTCGTCACAAGTAAATTTGAATTAGTCCATCTATAATATTGTGCATCTACAGACAAAGAAAGTGTTGACAGGAACGGAAGAAGTGAGAAGTGCGGGGTAGGGTCCCGGGTCCTAGGGGTTGGTAGGGCACGCCGGCACAAAAACAGTTGCTACATGGAAATATGCAACCATGAAGAGGTACCTACTTTGCCTGTCAGTAAATTGTCTTTGTTTTTATGCACTGGCATCACCAGGTTGTCTATGAAGTGACAGGAAGGAAAACGTCATTCCTTGTCTGAAACACAGACCGTTTGGAGCTCGGTGTGTGTCTTGGCTGATGAATATGTCGGATGTAATTGTACGAGATGTAATCTTTGATAATCGAGTGATGGATACAAATCTGATGTAATCAGAAGCCCGGCGAGGCAACTTTGTGAGAGACTGTGAAGACAATCTTCCCTACGCAATACAAGGTCGTATTTTGTATTATTTTCCACTTCACCTGGTTTTTTTTGGATGGAATTTGAAGCTGATGGCTAGCTGGTGTGAATCCACCTTGAAAGAGAGTTACTGGTCTCATCCAAGGCCTTTACAACCCAATGGCATCCTGGGTTATTAAGTGTGTGATCGCCCGGATAGACACATTAATCAAGAATCTTATGGATCTCGGAGGATCGTTGGACGTTTTTACGAGTGTTCACAAAAGCCCCCTTCATAAAGCAAGTACATTAGGATGTAGGATGTTCTTCATGTAATATGATTATTTTCTAGTACAATATAACTTTTTATTGCTCATTGAAAAACTATGCTTTTGAATCTTAAATTGGTGACACCCTCATTCCCAGATTACCTGTACATTTACCAGGCCACACAACCTGAGGTAAGCAGTCTCATTGTTTTTTTGTGTTCCTGCTGAAATAGGCAGGATGGCGCCCTAACATTTCATTCACATAAGTTACATGTAACACAGTCAAGTCGGGGGACAGCGGAGACGCGAGTGGGGGTGCACCAAACACACATTCCCCGCCCAGCGGCATGATGCTGGGCGGTGGATGAAGAAAGAAGTTAAAGTGAGTTCAAGAAAGTGAATCGCAAGTTGTGTATTTCCCCGCCCGACGACGTAGAGCGGCGATCAGGCGCTGCCAGTAGCCAACGTACGAAGACAATGGCGCAGGCTGGAGAAGACTCGACTCGACTAGGAAGGCCTGAGCTGCTGAACTGCAGAAGCTGCCAGCGAGGACTTCGGCCTTACCTAACTACCCGCAGAGAACCAGAATCCAATGTCACGAAGGTAGTTTCAGTGAACAATCAACTTTGACGGTGTGAACAATGGAGAAGCAACCCCGAACCATATGACAACTAGTTAAGATTTAGATATAAGTAGACCTAAGTATAGTTAAGATTATGTATACACTTGGCCAACCCTAAATAAATTCCATTCATTTAAAATCTTTATAATTAAATTCATCCCCCTTTGTCCCGGCCCAAGCGACCCGAACCGGTGAGAAGGCAGAGTGGAGAAGTATGTAGAAAACTGCACTTATATAACTTACATCGATGATTAATGTAGAGCTAGTTACCGGAGCAATACGTTATGTTACATTATTTATGTATTTATTTTATTTTATTGCAAACATTTATAAGCTTGTACATTAAAAAACAACAAAACATAATAATTAGGTTATAACCAATAACTCATATCGTTGCTTACATTATAACACCGCGTATCTCAAAATATTCGATATGTTTTTTTCGAGTTACCATGGTTTGAATCGACAAACAAATGTTTAGATCGGTGACCGGACAACTCAAAACGAAATCAACTTAGAATCTTCTTTGAAAAGTGATGAAAAAAATGGGTTAAATAGATTACTTTACGTTATTATTATTAAGAATTAAAATTCAAAAAACCATTTATTGCACAAAAAAAAACACAAGTTCAAAAGGTGTAGCTTATAGACGAATTCTATTTCTTACAGCTAACCAAAAAATACAAACATTATAAACCAAGCAATTACATGTTTACATATGAGAAAAAAAAACTAAAAATTAAAATTAAACATAGTTAGTTTACATAAGGTATTCATTAAGAGTATAATGACATTTGTTTAGAAGAAATGTTTTAGTGATGATTAAGATTAATGACACTATATCATGAATAAAAAAGGAAGGAGGTAGTAACCCCGTACTTAATATACAAAAAATTGCCTTTTTTAACTTGCTAAACAAATAATTTCATATATTTTTAATCGAATCGTCGATTCCGTGACAGTTCAGCCTTGTGTCGTGATGGAGGACTTAGCCAGCCAAGAAATCTAACACGCGATGCCAGGGTAGGACCCAAACGCGATGCCAACTCGGCCACTGACAGGACATCTTTTTCCATTAACTAGACAAAGGAAGCCCGGAGGGAAATGAATTATGGTATGTATCATCTTTGGAAATCTAGGGAAAAGTCTGGGGAATTTGTGAGGAAATGATAGACGAGTCGTAAAAACGACCCGTTCTTGTGTCTGCTCAATACTTTTATATATTCCCCTTTCTTAACAAACAGACTGCAATCTTTAGAGGGTCAGGTGTATATTATTGTAACAATATTATCTTTCAATACTTGTATTATTTTGTGTTTTTTTATAAAATTGTTAACCTACATCCAAGTGAGGTTAAAAATTTTAAGTTTAGTATTTTGCTTTTTTAACTGTTTGGTTATGACCAATATTTATGTGTTATATTGAATAAATTGTAAAATTATTAACCCCGATACAGGCGAACCCTAGTGGGGTTAATAATTACATACTAAAATGAATAAACTTGTGAAGAAGCAATAAATAAAATAAATAAATAAAAATAAACTAGCGTCATTGATCCCTTCGGCCCCAGTACACAATAGGAAAACACGCCAATCGCTCGCCCACCATCTGTAAGCTGTTGACATTTATCACATCTTGAGTTTAACGGCTCGGCCGTGGAACGATTTGCGGCCCCTGTGTTTCTTCCCTCAACATGGATGTTTTCAAGACCCAGGCTCACTCCTTCCTCTCCTCATAAAGACGCTCTACACAACATTCTCAAACATAGCATAGGCCCTGCGGGAAATTATTTTCCAGGATGTGTCTTCTTGTGTGGCATCAATATATGTTTTAAATTAAAAATACAGAAAGGTTCAAAAATATTTAGCTCCTGTTTCCACTAACAATGTTTCCAATTTAACTGATCTAGCAGCTTAGTGTACTTCTGTTAAAATTATCAGTTGTAGTACCAAATAGATTTATTTACTTGATTGATGAGGGTAAACCAAAGGCATCCCTTCCATCATCGAACAGCCGGAGGCGGGAATCTGTAATTTTGAGTTGAATTTAGGGTTATAAATTAAGATGCACTGCAATGGGAAAAGAAAATAATATTTTAATCTAAAAGTTCTTTGATTCACGAAAATTTACTATTTCTTATACCTTATTTAGACAGGTACGCATTAAAGTTCATACAAAAAATTTAACCCGGCGCACAGTTAGTAATTTTGAGTTTCTAGCGTAACTTTTTATTTTAGTATGTTATTGGGACAATACAAATTATCTTTCTATGAAGAAATTGTTAAAAAAAATTATTTCGCGATTCAACCTGGTACAGTCATTTTTAATACTTAGGGCAATTTATATATATACATAAAATTAGGTTCCGTACGTTGGCATTAATAAATCTCGGAAAGTAATCGTTAGATTTCCCTTCCGATTGAAATAAAAAAAAAAAACAAAGATATCAATAAACTGAAACTCAAACTGAAGTTATACTTCAATATCCAAACGTTCTTCACGCCGAAACGCAAATTATATGAAATTCCCTCGATAGAAAAAAAAACGCAAAGTACGCTCCGAAAATTATTATAAACACGTTCATTTCAATTGATTTAGAAGTTATATGTATGAAAAAATTTACAGTGTTTCTTTAAATGCTACTTTAGATGTTCCACACAAGATTTTTGCTGAATTTTAAATGAGTCGTGTTTTATTAAACATTTTCACAATTTTAGCTTCAATTTTATCGTTTTAAATATTAGCGCGCCCTCTCCAACATTCGTAATTACATATCTCTCCATCTTCTTTTTAAGCGTGTGTACGGCGCCTTAAACGCCTTTCTTCGTTCATTTGCTCTACATGCCCAAACCCTCTGAGGATATTTTTTTAATTTGACTTATTACACTTACATCAGGCGTGCATTATTTGCAGATCTTCACATTTATCACACGATCATATATGGTTTTACCACAAATACGCCTCAAGGATCTCATTTCTACAGCATTCAGCATTCAGTCTTCTTCATCCTTCCTCTGCCAGTTCCGTGCCTTACTGCCGTACATCAAGATAGATACCAGCACCCCATTGTGGACAACTGGCTTCGCTTCTTTGGACATTTTTTGTTAGCGCCAACTCCATTAATGAAGAACTGAATGCTATTTTTAAAAGGATATTGTGACGAATCAAATTTCGTCACAAATAAATTTGAATTAGTCTCGCTGGCAAAGACAAAGAAAGTGTTGACAGATATGTGGGTCGCAACGACCAAGACGGAAGAAGTGAGAAGTGCGGGGTAGGGCCACGGTTCCTACGAGTGCATAGGGCACGCCGGGACAAAGACAGTCAAGACTGAGACCAGGGAGAGGGAGGAACGCGAGAAGAGTAAGGAAGAGGTCCATCGGAAATTGAGAAGACAAGAGATAAAAAGAAGAGTTGATACCGCGAGTTAACGTGTGTAATGACAATTGCGTAAAAGACAATATTAGAAGAACGTTTTATAAAGTGCCGTCCTGACGAACAATAAAATAGTGCAAAACGACTTCCCGCCGCACACTGCCTGCTGCCCACTGCCCACCCCACAGCTCCGCTGCCGCATCCTGACACTGTGCCTGGAAAGGCTCCCGCAGATTGCCAACGAGATTAAACGTCGCAAAGCTGGTTATCCCCGAACCATATGACAATCAGTTGAGTTTAGATATAAGTAGATCTAAGTATAGTTAGGATTTTGTTTACACTTAGCCAACCCTTAATAAATTCCATTCATTTAAAATCTTTATAATTATATTCATCCCCCTTTGTTCCGATCCAAGCGACCCGAACCGGTGAGAAGGCAGAGTGGAGAAAGGACAGTACAGAGGTATGTAATAAAAATGCATTTATTTAAATATTCAATGATTATTTCTGAGCTAGTTACCGGAGCAAAACGTTATGTTACAATATTTCTGTGTGTTCAGCGTACGGTGTATCAGGTTTAACCCGGCGACTCAGTACGTCTATTATCAGGTGTCTGGTTTGTACACATTATATAATATTGTTACGGGGGTGGTTTGCTCATCAAACCAAGTACCTAATCACCCCCATAGACAATGGAGCCTTCGCCTCATCACCGAGCTGAATTAAAGCGATTATTCATATTTATTGCAAATTGGCGGTCCACTATTTCATTACAGCAATTCGTTATTATTAATCGTGTTAATTTGTTTTGATAATTTAGTAATTACGTGGTTGTAATTAGGTATTAACTACCACTCATATAGAATCTAATATCATATTTTTGGCGGCCTTGGTGGTTGAGTGGTTACGATCCTTGGTTGTGAATTGGAAGGTGGCTGGTTCAAATCTCAGCGTGCGGAAGTAAATTTAATTTGATTGATTTGTGTTATTTCACAATTTGTTTTCAAATAATAACAGAATATATTTGTGGCACGTTCTTGGGTGGTAGATACTTTCAGTATCGTCCTGGTGATAGACCACCAAAAAAAAATGAGAACAACTCTTTTATAACTTTTGAAGTTTATTCCCATCAATGTAATATACCATTGAAGAAGAAGATAACAGTAATAATCGAAACTAAAATATGAAAGAGAACAAGTCACAAAAAATAGAAAAAGATTATGGTCGCTATAATATTGTTAATTCCAAAAATTGACAATTATGACGGTTTGATGGAAGGTGGCAATGGCCTAATTGGTAAAAGCCCACTTTCCGATTCGAGGAGAGGTTTGAGTTGTGACCATTATCTTTATCTATTTTTCTGTGTCTTGTTCTCTTTCATATTTTTGTTTAGATTATTAGTGTTATCTTCTTCTTCAATGATAAAATACCACAATATAAGACTAAACATTTATTTTAAAAATTGTATTGCTCCACAAATTGCTGGTGTCTTTGTCATCTTTGGAGATGCTGTGCGGATGGTCTTTTTTGGAAAAGGGAGGAGGGGAAATTCTGGGAAGGAAAAAGGGGGAGTGTAAGAATCTGGGGGTCAAAGTGTCCAGGAGTGACCGACGTAAGAATCCATTCCTCCCGCTGCGGTGCAAGGCGATGGGTCAAGGAAGTTCGGCTAAGGGGGAAAAAAGGTCTCCCTCAACTCAATCCGTTCCGCCAAGCAGTAGGTGGACAAACGCATCCGCCACCCAGATGTTGTTATCCAAGAAATGGTTCCCGAATATTTATATAATAATTTTGTAGCTATTTATTGCTAAGAGTGCAGCTCGTAGCTTGGTCTTTGTGAAGGTAGTAATATCGGTTTATATAATTTATTTATTTTTTAAATACTTTTCTAACATCAGAAAAGTAATTTTCAATAATTCTGTATTCAAAAACTCCCTTCATAAATGGTTAGGTTCATTTTCTTTGGGTAGAAAGAATTAAATACGTTTTCAATAGGCAGAAACGTTGATTATCCCGAGAAACATTTTCTTTGATTTGAATACAAAGGAACGAAATCGGGAAATGATGAGTCTTCATTATAACCTCATCAGAATTACTAATAAAGAGGGAGAAGTTGCTCCGGAATGAGAGATATAATAAAATAGGTAGATATTTAATAAAGGTGCTGAAAAGATTGCTTAGAATTGATCTTCGCCTTTAGATTGAATATACCAATGCGGTGAACAAAACACATAATATTACGGTTCTTCATATTTTCATGGAGTGGAATTCTGTAATTAATCAAATTGTCTTAAATTCCTTTGATTTTGTATTATTGACTGAGTGTATTCTTCAGTCGGTATTTGTTTGTGTGTTCCTGGTCTTTTCAATCCTGTCAAGATACATCCATAAATTCAAAAATTCCATAAATTCAAAAAAATTTCACCGTCACCTTTAATGCCCGCGACATTGTTAATAACGCATTTGTTAAAAAAAAATAAAAATTAAAAATTTTATAAAAAATAAGAAAAATTTAAAAAAACTCAGTTGTAAGCGTTAAGTAAAGGTCATTTCATGAATATTCTCCAGTCTCTCAAAATAAATAATCAAATAAAATATCAACTCTACCAATATTTTAATGTAAAATCATGCAATGTCTAGTGTTTCAAATATAATGCCCTCCGCGTTCAAGACCGTATTTTTTGCCAGCATTAACTTTCTAATTAAGGTGTGTTTTTCGGAAATGACCTACCAGGTAAGTAGTATGTTTCTGTATTTGTTTGTAAATAGTTAAATTAGATAGAACAGCGCCCTTGAGGTGTTTTTTCACAAAAACGGCGCTGTACAAATCATCCGATTATTAGTACTAGTGGTCGCCCAATGGTCGAAATTCGACCATGATTGTAAAGTTTTTTTTTATGTTTGACATTCAGTAAGACCATAGACAAATAATATTAAAGACAAACAATATTAATCTATTCTCAATTTGACCATAGACTTTAATAATAAACAATAGAGTAAAGACGCGAGTGTGTGTGTCAAATACACGGTAGTGTGTGTAATGTTTTTGTTATTGATTTAATCTATTTGTATGCATAATTTTTAAAAAATATTTGCATTCTGCACTCCTCCTCTATATAAACTATAAGTGTGCGAAATTTCATACTCCTCCGTCCGCGCAGTTTTCGTAAAAAGGGGTAAAAGTTTTGGCTTCACGTATTAATTGATTATTATTATCATTAAGATGGTATGCAGTGATTGATAATACTATTTTTCCGGCAGAGCTGAATAGCTCTGAAGCTCTGGCGCACAAGCTCTCCAATCGGAATAATCAACATTACGCGAAGTCATGTATAGTACAGTTCACTGAACACTTGCTTATTTTCGAGAACCATTTTGATTAAGTAAATTAATTTTGTTAGTCAACTGTAATTGTAGCGTATTGATTATTCGTGTAGTTTCAGTCTCTTTCAATCTATGTCAATAGCCTAGTTTGTAATAAAAAGTTCCATTATATCCCAATAGATGGCAATTGAGTAGGATATCAGAAGAGTATTATCACTGTAACTGTTCGTACGTAAGATACGAACGATGATAAATAATGGCACACTTCTGATATTCTATACAACTGCCATCTATTGGCAGAACAGAACAGCAGAACTTCGTATTACAAACTATCGACATTAAAGAACGTAACTACACTATAATATTTTTTTCATTATTTTAATATTACATTTGATTGCAGTAGTGACGTATTGCCCATCTTTGCAAACGCCTTTGTTGAGATGGCAATTTACAGAGAGGTTTTTGTTTACATAATATTATCATGTTAAAAATAAAATCAATATTTTTTTTAAATTATACAATACAAGTGTGAATGTAGAAGGCAAAACAAAAATAATTTTGAAGCAATTAAATATCAATTTGACAAAAAGGCGTAGTGCGTAGGCGTAGCGTATACGATAAGAAAAAAGGCAAGTGAAATACACTTCAATAATATTAAACGAAGAGGCAAACTGATAATATGGGCATATTCATGTATCATGGTTTCTTTTGAATGTTTTTATATTCAGGCAATAAGGATACAGTGAAGCTTTGAAAATAAGTGTGAAATTGGTTAGTTTCTAGTTATATTCAAATATATTGAATTGTGAATCTGTTTTTTAGATATTTTCAGACGGAGAAAAAATGCCGTTACATTTTAAATAATATTTTCCTCAACTATTATAATACGACGTTATATTGTAAATTATATTAGGTTATATCAATATCATATCAATACCTATATCTAACATCTTGGGATTGGCGTATCGCCGTAATATACTTATAAAAAATATCTAAGTCACCCCACTCCAAAAGGTAACTCACCCCATGTTTTTTTGATTCTCCAGTTGCATTCACATTTTTTTTACGTATGTTTTTTGGTATTTTTTTACCTACATGTGCAATAATTCACCGCCCCGGAACCAACGCCCCAAAGTGTCATAGTAGGGGTGTCCTGTTCATGGGTGAGGTTTATCTAGGTCTTGGTGGCAAATGCGTTTACCCACCTACTGTGGCGGGCCGGATCGAGAAAGCTTGGTTAAGGGAGACCTAACCTCTCCATCCGGACTCTCTCGACCCATCACCTTAACACGTTGACTCCAGATGATGGCCGGCGTGATCTAGAGTTAAGGCTCTTGACTTGCAATCCGAAGGTCGCGGGATCGAATCCTGCGGTAGCAAATAATTTTTTTTTGATTCATTGTGTTATTTCACAATTAAATCATTTAAAAATAATATACACTATATTTGCGGCACGTTCCAGAGTGGAAGATACTTTCAGTATCGCCCTGGTGTAAGACCACCATTCAGAATTGAAACATTGCTTGAAATGGCTTTAGCCGTGTTTAACCAGATCTGAATAGCCAGGAACTTCCTGCTTTCCTCTTCCCCATCTCCTTCCCCTTCTCACTACCTTCAGCCTCACAACATACCCCGATTGGAGATGCCATAGTCTCACTGGCTCCAGACGGGAGCAGTTGGGACTCTTGTGCGGTATTCATACATAAAAAAAAGATTCCTGCCTTATTCCTTACCAGAATATTCCTTTCCCTGAAGAGACCCTCCTCACAGCATCCTCAAAGATGACATAGGCCCTTAGACCTATGTCATCTTTGGTCCATAGGCCATAGATTTCTTTCCTCAAGGCTGCCTATGTATAGAAAGTAAAATAAAAAATTGCAAATGATTTTTTAAAAAGTTGATTAACCAAATTCATTACATTTAACGATATTTGACGGAAGCTCAATTTAGATACAGTAAAGATTGGAATTCGTGCGCGAAACAATTTCTTAAATCAAAGTGAAATGAATATTGTTAATTATTGTACTAGAACGTTGCGCGTGGTTCGTGTCAATTCGCAGATTGAAGCATCACGGCTACATGCCATGGCACGACTTATTTTAATGATTTTAGCCAGCTTGCTTGTCTTGCTCGTAACAAGTTGGCTTCTTGGGGAAGTTGCGCCCGCTAGTGAAACCTGTTACGTCCTCTTGCATCCCTGGTACGTTGAGCTAATCTCCCCTTTATACTGAAACTTTATCTGTACCTAAGTCCTCTTATAACGTGGAGAGAAATCTATGCATGAGCATAATATTAATGTTTGAATTTGCCTCATAAAGAAATAGATTCCTGTTGGATATCTGTATAAGCCTGAGGCGTATAAATACTCCCAAAACTAAACGGGCGTTATACTTTTAAAAATAGTGTTGTATGAATTTAATTCATGGACAAAAAAAAGTCAAAATTGGTAATCGGCAATTGCTTAAATGTATAAAAACTATACTAACATGTAAAGCGAACGTCTTCCTGCAAAAGCAGCGCTTCCAGATGGCATCCATGAGTTAAATAAACACTACAAACTTTTATATTTGCAATATCATATTTCGTGAGAAATAAATCAAGATTCCCATGCTGACCCGACAAGAGGAAAATTCGCAATATTTAAATTATAGGTGATTTCTTCTTGTTACAATAACAAATTATTTAAAAGTTAAAATTGTTGATAGTAAATTAAATATTATAAATAACCAAACGTTTTTTAAAAAAAGCCATCTTTTAAATTTATTTTCGTATTAATACTTATATTTATAATAATTTATTTTGTTATTTAGACTTCCTGTTTTGATTTAAAAGATTTTTATTATGTTAATGTAATTTTTTACCCATCCTAAAATAATTTTTATATTTTATTTTATATAATTGTTTTTTATGATATTTTAAGTAATTAATCACCTCTCCTTTATAATATTTTGTCTATGTTCTAATTAGTCTATACTTGTTTGTCTTTTGTTATTTTTTATTAACTTATTATCCCGACGAAGAAAACATCGTTGTCGAAACATGTTGATATTGGTAATTAAATATTGGTGTACACAGAGTTATTTGTTTTCATTAAATTAAATAATGATGCCACAAAGTGCATTTGCGAATTTTGAAGAAATAATAAAATTTTTTGTTCAAACGGACAATTGCACACCATCTGTGGTGCATTTCAATGGACACACAATACATACACACAGAGGCCAGACAACCATTTTTGATAATAAAAAATAATTTATTTTCGGGACCAAAAATAAAGATACATGCTGCTTAACCAGTACCTATATTTATTACTTTTTGAAATGTAAATCTGAATTATGCACTACAAAATACTCAAATATGCGCTACCGAAAAAGGCTTAAATATCTTCATACGTGTGCAACTGCATACTATAATCCAATGTCTCACTAATTTTGATTAATAATAATTAATGTACCGATGTCCTTTTTTGTTTTTCACATAACTTCACACAGCTCCTCTGTGCTGAAGCAAATTATTTTCCTCCAAAAGGAATGGAAGGAGTAAACATGGGTCTTAAAGAGACAAAATATGTTTATCTGTTGAAAAAGTTGACTTTTAAAGCTTCACATTTATGAACGTTGATGAATATGGCATTATGATCTGAAAAGTGCAATGACTACGAAATTCGGGCCTAATAAAGCGGTACAAAATTAATTAGGCGCCCCAAAACTCAAAATATGAAAATTTTTGGTTCAACTGACAAACAAAATTAATTAATGAGACATAAAACCTCATTATACCACTTCTGTTTTTAATTTTTATTAACGATATTGGTTCAGTCATCACACATTCGCTGTATTTACTATTTGCAGATGACTTGAAACTATATCGCTCAATAAAAAATCTTCTTGACTGTATTCTCCTGCAACGTGACATTGATTGCGTCTCAAACTGGGCCAAAATAAATGGCTTGAACTTCAGTACACCCAAGTGCAATATCGTCTCTTATACAAGATCAAAGAAACCGCATGTATTGGAATATACAATTAATGAAATTATTCTCCAACACCTAAACCAAATCAAAGATCTAGGAGTTATTTACGACAGCAAACTAACTTTTCACCAACACATCGATGATTTAATAAGCAGAGCATACAGGCTTCTCGGCTTCATAATTAGAAACTCATATCCGTTTCGTAACACAAAAACACTGACGTTATTATATAACACACTAGTCCTGAGTGTACTTGAGTCAAATTCGATCATCTGGGCCCCACACGAATTAACATACACTTTACGCGTTGAAAGAGTCCATAAGAAATTTTTAAGGTTTTTATTCTCGCGGCTCTATGGACGTTACCCTTGGCTTTACCCATCCATTTATATATTAGGCATGACCAATTACCACTCCCTAGAGACACGTAGAGATATTGCTTTGCTTAAATATTTTTTTCAATTAATGAACGGTCACTTATCTAATAATGAGATACTGGCCCAATTAATTTTTTTTTGTACCAGAGTCTCACTCTCGAGGACGTCATCACAACCTCCTATATAGTAGAGCAAGCCGCACTAATTTATTTATGAACTCACCTCTGGGGAGAGCTACGTGCTTTTTGAATGCGGTGGATAAAAAAATAGATTTATTTTTTGTGTCCTATAGCGCATTTGTAAGATTTTTGGCATTGCATATACACTGCATAAATGGTACAATTATAACGTCTTAGGCTATATTGCCTGTAATTGTTATAAATAAATGTACAACTTATATAAATAAATAAATAAATAAATTATTTTATTGGAGAATTTTAATATAACATTTTTAAATGCTGACTAATTTAATACCGTAGTGATAACTAATTTCATAGGGATTTTGCGATTTTTTAAATAATTATCTAACATCTTCTGGCTAAGCACTGGTGACTGATGATTGCACAATACAGCCTCACAGAGATATCCCACCCTCTACTCTCTGATAACAACTGATCCTGTGACCTCCTCTGAATAGAGTTCCTCGGTCAGGGAATCAATCCACTGTCACAATATTGATCTGTGATTGCAACTGTTCCTTTAACCAACGGATACTATTCAGAACAGCTTAGGAACGTAACGTGTTTGATGAAAGGGCGTAATACAAGACGGTTCAAATGCAAAAGCTTATACAATTGTTTAGTTATTTTATTACTTCGACATTGAATAGATGCCTAACCACTTTCTATTGAGGAACCGTTTGGAGTTTTGTGGTTTTGTGAAATAAATTACCAACCCAATTAAAACCCACTCCCTTCAGCCTTACATTAAAGGGGAATGCCACAGTCCCACTGACTCCGGACTTTTGGGAGATTTTGGGAATGAAAAATTTTAGTGTAGATACTAGATTTGTGAAATAAAATCAAGAAATTCGACAAAAGCAAGATATTTCGTAAGCATTACAGAAGTGTGAATTTTAAATTATTTTTTGAGAAAATAAGCATTTAAGTTTTGTATCAACTTTTTTGTCAAATCAATGTACGCTTGATATAAAAAATAAGAGGATCGATACTGTCTCCATCTGAATTGAAAACTTTCTCGACTTTCTTGACAAACTTAAAGATCAAAAGCACAAATCTCAACATAGCTCGAAGCACAAAGCTTATAGCTTGAAGGTCGACACTGAACGCTCGAAACTCAAAGCTCGAAGCTTGAAACTCAAAGCTCGAAACTCGAAGCTAAAGCTCAAAACTCAAAGCAAAATACATAAATCCCAAAGTCCGAAGTCTAAGGTTGAAGCTCAAAGCTCTAAGCTTAAAGCTCGAAGCTCAAAGCTCGAAACTCAAAGCTCGAAGACATAATACAAGGCAAAAAGATTTAACATTTTTTTGCCAGTAAAATAATATTCGTTTTCGTTGAATTATTATTTTTTAATTATGGAAAACTTAACTTCATAAAACTGCAAATCAAATTTTCCAAATCACCAAAGTTTTTGCCAGTATGCCCACGTTATGACATCCTTTGAAATATCTTTCAAGGGTATCGATGCAATGTGCCGAGATATCTGTAAAGTTAGTAAGGGCCTATAAATTGTTTCGCTAACGATCGGAAGTTAGTTAGTATTTCAAATTAAACCATTTGGAGATAGCTGGATCCGTAGAATTATTACATTGGTTTCGCGATAACTTGTGAGATGTAGTGTTTGAGATATTATTATGTCAAGTTTTATCAGACTGTATTTCATGTTTCTATTGGCTGGCATTGAGAACGAGTATTTGAGTCTAACTTTTTATTCAATATTCACTGTCTTATTTATGTCGGGTGTTGAGGACATTGTCACATTTGACAGCGTCACAATTCAACAATTAGCATCAATTTATTGGTGCCGACGATTCTGTGTCTGTTTCAAGTAATATGAAAACAACTGGCCCATAATGCATAATTACATAACTCTCATACAATTTGAATATTATACTTAAAAGTTTGATGAATTATTCAACTTCTGTGAAACTACTGGCCACAATTGAATTTCTTTCAGAAATTTTTACAAACATTTTCAGACAAAAAAAACACTTCACTTCACAGTTAAACGGTGTTTTTGTTACACTTTGTAAAAAGACCGTGCATTTTAAAATTCGATTTATTATTAATAATAATGATCTTCAAATTCATTTTTCACATCGGGAAACACTGAATCACGCATGCGCTGATTACGATTATTTTTACTGCGCTAAGCCAAAGTTCGTAGCAAATGCGTTTTTGAACATTTTGGCTTCGTAGATGATCCATTTCTATTATATTTGTAAAATTTGATATGTTTTTTACAAATTTCTGTTATTTTTCTTCCGAAACTGGTTTTATAGGTTTTATCAATTTTCAAATTGCATTTCGGGGTGTTTATTTTATAAGACTTTCTCGAAAGTGATGTTTTTTTATAACATCAATGTCTAGTACATGTGTTGGTAAACGTATCGAAAAAATGAATTCTTTAATGCAATGCATTTTTTCCAATGGCAACAGTTTTTATCATTGTTAATTTTTGCGAATTCAAAGCAAGCTTTTTTTTATTGTGTGAACAAAAAAAAGTGACAACCATTTTCTTCCAAATTCATTACATAAAAGGACTGTTTTCTTAATTTCTCTACGTTTTTATTTAAAATGTTTGTGGTCTGCTTTTTTTCGAGTTTGAAGCTTAAAAAATGGCAGTTTTTAAAAGCTAAAGCATATTTCGAAAACAAAAAGTAAAAGGTAATTTTATCTTGTTTCTATAATAATGCTTGTTTTTGCGATACCTTCCAAAATAAGAAATGTATCTGACTTTTTTGTTATTTGTTTTTGGGGTGTTATGCCGTGTTACGCTACTTCCTTTTTTAACCAACGTTTCGGACAGCGTTACAATGTCCATCATGACGGCAGATGTGTAATTGTGTAACGGCATAACACCCCAAAAACAAAAAACGAAAATACTTTTGGCAGTGAAAATCTAAAAAAAAATGTATCTGGAGTTAAAAAGACCTTTGAAAAAATCCGAAATTCGATAATGAATAATTTTTATTAATATTGTAAACAACAGATAAACAACCCCCTTTGGCTGTGTATTAGCAATGCATTGTTATAACGTATTTAAATATTGCCGCCACACACGTTTGGTTCGCTCATCTGCCGCCAGAGGTACAGCTTGCGCCTCTGGCGGCCAACAGGGAAACTACTCCAGCTACTGTGGTTGGTAAAGGAGGGAACTACTAACTCCCGCTGGTTGGCAGGACTGGGCGCAGAGCTACCAACAGAACGGACATTCAACGGCTGGGAAAATGGCACGACGTAGTGTTGACGATTATTGGAAGTTATTACTGTCATGTACCGCGGAGATAATATATTTTATTCTAAATATTTAATTTGCGTTTTATTATTGCTAACAGTATATATCTTTCCATGAACTGGTTTTTGTCTAACTAATTAATAAGGTTTTCCAATGCCTTAATCAGTCGGATAAAGTATTCACGACACGACGTTTTTTAGTAATGCTATTGGATTTTAAGACTGTGTATTTTAAGAATACGTAGGACCATTTTATAAATGTACGTATTGGGCTATTTAATGAGTAACAGTTAAACATAAACGACAAGCATGGGATTGCCTCCTAAGGAAGTATACAGAGCTAGATTAATGGGGATGGCCATCCCACTTGCCACGTAAAGCGACTAATAAAAGGACAGACCACTAACCTGTTTGAGAGATCGGATTAAGCCTTTTATGAAAGGAGAATAGAAGAATTTTTACAGCCTTTCTTGTCGACTATCCATTTCGGACAAACACTGCGTGAATCGGAGCTTTCAAATGCTTGATTACGGTATAACTTACGTTTAGGGCACTGATTAGGTTAACCGGTGGAAGTGTACTGGGGCGTGTCCATATGAAGTCAGTGAAATTGCCTGAGCCCAAGGCCTGCCTGAAGTCTAGGAGCGCTAGAATCCCGCACAAGAGTTCCAACCGTCGCCAACTGTCTGGAGTCAGTGGGGCTTTGGCATCCCCAGTCTTTCACCAGGTCGATGCTTACCACTCCGAAACGTGCCGCAAGTATAGTTTACTAGCTGAAGACCTCGGCTTTGCCCGGGCTTCACATAGAGTATTTCTAAATTAGATGTAGACAGACCCAATGCTTGTTTTAAAGATGAGATGTAAAATAGGAACAAAACTTTCCTTAAAATTGGAACAAAACTGTAGATTTGTTAAAAAAAGCAGGTCAAAATTTATTTTTTTTATTACTGGCTCAGCCCGGGAAAAATCACGGGATAGTCTGAACTCTTAACAAATACATAACAAATACAAATTAAATAACAATTGTATGCCCAAGCCAAGCCTCAGAAAAATTGATCTAAGATTTTCAAATATGTTTTTAATTTTTTTTTTTTATATATGAGCTCCACACGGGAGGCCCTGAGGAAAATAATTTCCCTCAGGTCCTATGTCATCTTTGGGGATGCTGTGTGGAGGGTTATTTTAAGGAAAGTGAGGGGGTGAGAATTCTGGGAAGGAAAAGGGTCTAAGGGGTAGGTAGGAAACTGGGGTTCAGTGTGTCCTGGTTATCCACCTCCAAGACCTAGACAAACCTTACCCCATGAAACCGGGCACCCCTGTTAAATCACCAAACGTAGCGAACCACTTCGGGTGACCTATGGCAGAGATGTTGGTTATCCAATAAAGGTTCCCGGGGCGGCGGTACCCATTCCCGCCTCCCAAATTTGTTAATTAACTACTTTCATGTCAGAACACCTAAGTAATCAAGTTCATTGACCTATCTGACATCATGGAGCCGAACGGTTTCGTGTAAATTAACAACATCACTTTTCCTTCAAATCGGTTTTTACCGTTGTTCTAAAAATGGTGTGTTCAGTGGATTTAGGCGCACCCCACAACCAGCAGTCGCAAAGGAGGTTTACTGTTGTTTTATGAGGCAGGCGCATCAATAAAACTAGCAAAGTAATGAAAGGTTCTTCATCTCAGAATGAGATCAACCCTACATGGATTTCGGATATGTGGATTTTTTTATAGAACCATATTTTTTTTCTTTAAACAGGGGAGAAAAAGAATGGGCCACTTTGCCCTTCCCTTATTTCTTGCTTTTGCCTTGCTTTATTCCTGGAGCTTAATATTTTTGTAACACAGCTATGCAAAATTTTATCTCAAGGCTCTAATTTTTTACGTTAACTCCACACAGGAAGGCCTCAGAAAAATAATTTTCCTCAGGACCTGTGACATCTTTGGAGATGCAATTTGGATGGTTTTTATTTTAGAAAAGGAGTGAACGTGGATTCGTTTTTTTTTCGTTAACCCCTCACTTTGTCATCATCGGGAATGTTGTGAGGAGGTTCTTTTAAAAGGAAGGAGAGGAAGTTCTGGCAAGGAAAAAGGTATAAAGGGAGAGTACTAAAAAACTAAACTAAACTAGAAGTTGGTATGTATTAATCCATCCAGAGACCAGTTTGAGAAGACAAAAGGGTCTCCCCAAACCGGTCTCTCCCGATCTGACGCGCCAGCTGGTGGGCAGGCGTGTCTGCCACCAGGATCTGAGCCCCCACTGATAAATCACCAAACATAGCAAACTACTTAGAGTGACCTATTGCAGAGGTTTTGGTTATCCAATAAATGATTCCCGGAGAGGCGGTACCCATTCCTGCATCCCTAATGGTTAAATGAGGAATGAAAATAAACGTAGGTATATTTCCTCGGTCGAATTGTTAAACTCAAAAATGAATAGTAAAAACATCCCGTTCTCATGATGTACAAAGAATGTTGGGCGCTCGTTTGCCATTTCCCGACTGTGCACCAGTACAGAAAGGATCAAGGAGGCTTGTTCCTTGGAGCATCTTTTACTGAAATTCCGGTATAATAAATACAGCATCTGTGTTTCCACCCAACGTCTGTGCTTTAAAGATCCGTTTGTAAAGATGGAGAATTTTATCAAGTAGACTGCCTGTTTCTGCACAGAGTGAAAGATTTTTTCATGCATTTTGGGGCTCAAGATCAGAAGTGGCTTCCAAATTTAACACTGGGTCGCACTTGCGATTTGTACTGCGTTAGCAATTGTGTACTGTTGAAGTATTTGCGGCCCTGTATAGTAGGAACACCCAGCATCTGAGAGTCTTAACTGTATCTTCGATGGAGCCACCGTGCTTGAGAAGGTCAATTAGAGTCACACTGTCAATGGGAGGCTTGTTGGGGAGATTCTACTTACGTCCTTCATCTGCCAATTCCTTACATCATTGGTGTCATCACTCCATTGTGAACTGCTAGCCTCGATTCTACTGACAATTTTCACTAATGCACCCTTCTCTCTGTGCCACTTCAACTTTTTCATCGCTCGAGCAATTCATTTCAATGAAAAAAAAATAACCACAAAACCTACTTTATCCAATTATTCTGTTTTCAACAAAATCTCGATGAACAGAGAATGGATGATTATAATTATATTACATATTTAAATCTCCGTTTTTTTAACAAATATTGCTACGATACAATAGAAACTCCCAACACATGAGGGTTGACCGACTCCTCTGATATATTTCTAGAGATATAACGTGAGAGAATGGAATAATCATAAAACCTTGTAAACGGAAAATCCAATATTGTTCGATTATCGCAACTGTCAGCCATGGAGTATAACACAATCACATCCCAAACTACAGCTCCCAGCAGATAAGGTAGCAAATCTCACAGCAATAAGTAGAAAATTAACCCCGCGAACACAGCCATCTCTCACGCCGTGAGTTTACACCATGGCAAAGCTGCTATCCGAGTTCAACGTATCGTAAAAAGCTCTGAATTTGTATTTTTTCACGCTTCGAAACATCAACTTCACAACTCGCTTACGTACTAAAGTTGAGCAACATTTCTACGAGAAAAAATAACTAGTGATTACAATTAGGTAGTATTTTCGTAGTCACGTGACAACTTTCCTTGTGAGTTTTATCATTGTAGATTTCATTGGCGAGGTTAGAACGAAAGTTAAGTATTTTTATTTTTGATGCTGATAATTCGTGGTGGAATTTCATTAAAATAATATAATTAAACATATTTAAAACTTATTTCCACTTAATTTATTTGTGACCGTAACCGGTTTTAGCCCTCAAAGCCCGTTAAAGCCTCACGTTTCAAAACTAAAAAGTTTGCCCACTGTTTAAATTATTTTCGTATCAATCTGTCCGGAGTCCGTGGGACTATGGCACTCTCGTTTAGTGCTGTGAGTTTCAACAGAGTGGGAAGTGGAAAAAGATTGAATCAGGTCGCTAAACATATCAAGTTACGTTTCCGAATTGTTGTAGGAATACTGAGATAGGATAGTCCTTTCTTAGGTATGTGTTTTTTTTTCAATATTGTTTCTAATCTTTGGAAAAAAGTTTTTTCTGTGGTGTGGAACAATAATTTCTAATACCAGGACCTGTACCCATGTACTGTAAAATGCATTTGAAATACGTGCGAGAACTAAATATATCGTTTAAGATTATAATTTACTGTATTTCATTTTTTCAGGTTTGTTAAAATAAAAGGTGATTTTTTTTTTCTTCAAAAATATTTATTTATTCATCAGTATCTATTTTGTCCCCTTCAAAATAATCCTCCTCAGATATAATACACTTGAACCAGCGTTTTTTTTCAATTTGGTATGGCCTTGAGTTCTTCCAGTGATGCGGTCTTTATCTTCTCAATCGTACCAAAACTCCGTCTTTTCATGGGTCTTTTCAGTTTTGGGAACAGTAAAAGTCACAGTGAACCAAGTCCGATGAATTCAGTGGCTGAGGCATGATTACGATGTTGTTTTTGGCTAAAAAATCACGAACAAGCAACGATATGTAAGCAGGTGCATTATCGTAATGTAAAGTTAGGAATTGTTTTGCACAAATCCATGGCACGAGCCAACCGATATGCCGGCATCCTCAGCAACTCTTCTAATAGCGATTTGAGGATTCTCCATAACAATTTTCTGCTCTCCTTCACCGTTATCATCGATTGTTAACATGCTGGGGTGTCCAGGGCATCATCATTAACAACTTATCGGTTTTCTGTGAAGAGCTTGTATCGCTTATAAACATTTTTTGCTCAAAGTTGGCTCACCAAATGCCACAGTCAACATTTTAAGTGCGTTGGAATACAATTTAATTTTTCACGAAAAAAAAATATAATGAATATAATTACAGATTCTTTGAAAATGTATAAATATTGACAAGTATTATTGGAGCAATGTGATTAAAAAGACACAGAAAGGGAAAACATTTTCACCAAAACACATCTGCGCCCCACGGTTGAATTTGGCAGCCACCTTTGGAGCCCCAAAATACCTGAAAAATACCCTCGACTCTGTGCAGAAACGGGCAGTTTGTTTGATAGATTCTCCCAACTTAACAAACGGATCGCAATCTTTTGAGCACAAGCGTCGGTTGGGAATGCTACCCTTGTTTTACCGGTATTTTAATGGAAGATGCTCTGAGGAACTAGCATCATTGATCCCTTCGGCACCGGTGCATAGTCGGGAAACACGCCAAACGCGTGCCCAACATATCTACACGGTTGACATTTGCAACATGAGAACGGGTCGCTTCTTTTACTCGTTCTTATGTTCAACTGCTTGGTTGTGGAACGATTTGCCGGCCTTTATGTTTCCTCCTTCCTACAACAAGGGTCTCTTCAAGACCAATTTTCATTCCTTCCTCTCCTCAAAAAGACCCTCTACACAGCATCCCAGATGACATAGGCCCTGAAGAAATTTATTTTCCACTGGGCCTCCTGTGTGGAGTTAATATTAAAAAAAAATTTCAAAACATCTGTGGTCTTTTCTGCATCCTTTTCTAACTAATATTGTTTCAATAATACATGAATTAGTTAGTCATCGTGGCAACGATTTTTTGTATCTTTTTCAAACATTTTTTTTTTTAACTCATTACTTTCTACTTTATTTTACAAGATAATCCAGATAGACAAAACCAACTAAAAGCATAACGCTAATAATGATCACCGTTTCATATGATTTATTGATACTAATATCTGTGGTGTATCGTAAAACTTCCGCCTTGTAGAGACAGATGGCGGTGACATCAGCTATCGGTAGAATCCGCTAGATGGCAAGCCGTAGTTCTTAAGTTCTCCGACAGGGGGTCAGAACAGCTCAGAGGCTGTGTTTTTAATGTTCACACGCCAGAACCATTTTAGCCAGCTCCTAGTTAGGTTGACTACCGTAGTCCCGATTGTATACGCGAAGTATACATAAATCGCAGATAACGAACCAGAGTTTATTATTTAAGAAGTTATCTCCATTCACCGTTGGAGAATCTGTTAGTGTGTTTACAAAATAACAGAACACTACAATATCAAAAACACACTAATTTCAAAAATGATTTGTGAGAAGATGAAAATTGAGACTAAAGATTGATTTGGGGGAGTGAAATTATTTGAATTCTACAAGATATCTCATCTTTGAAAATCATCACCACTTTCTATACACTCGAACCCAATGAAGAGACAAACCAGTAGAAGTGAGCCGGTGGCTCAGTAAGAGAAGAAGTGCTATGTCTGCTCAATCATTCGACTTCTGGTGAATTTGTCAAACGTCTTCGAATATCGAAATTCTTTCTTGAACAAACAGTTAATCACTTCTTTTCTCTCTGGTGCCTAGGAGTTTACAGATCTTATGTATTTATTTATTTTATTGATTAAGCGTAGTGAAGTTCTATTTTATCTCAGCATTTCGTCTATCTGCAAATTTTTTCCTGTTCAAGATAGTGCCCGTTTTTAATAGTTCAGTGTTAAAGATTATTTTTTCAAATGTCAAATCATCGTCTTTATTTTAAGTAGTTATGTATTTACTGACAAATCTTATTTTTTCGATGCAAGGTCACAGGTTCACAGAACTGCCATGCTACCTTTTACTTATTATTATGTATTACGTCTTTTGAGAAATTGCAATAAGAAATAAGTATAAAAATGCGCAAGAGTTGACAAAAACAGCAAACTATTCTGTAAACTGCCAATATCCACCAAATCAACAATAATGTTAATAAAAATAAAATAAGTATTTAAACTAGTAGAAATAGTTCGTGCGTACGATTATTGAAGTTTCTAAATTTAAATTATTATTGTCAAATACTTTCATATTGAAATATTTGGTACCAAAACTGTGTAAACGCTGTATTGGGAAAAGATACCATGGTTGGAACAATGACATTACAGTTGGTTTGAGATATTAAAAAAATATATTAAATGTTTGTTTGTGTAGTTATTCGTTTAGGTACGACAGTGTGTTGATTATATACAGAACAATCGAATTTAGGCCGGCTGCACACGTCCGATACTATCGAATCGGTAATAAAATAGGCCACGCCTTTCCGCGTCGGCCGTCCAATCCGACAGTCGAATCGGACGGCCGACAGTCGAATCGGACATTATTGTAAATAATGGAAATATTGTGTATGTGCTGCTAGTATTATTATGGGTAATCGTATTGTATTGATTTCATCTGATTTAAGTGTGGAGGGATATTGTTATGGCATATTAAGGTATGAAAGTGACAGGCATGAGTTAGCATCGATGAACGCAAAAAGGGCGTGTCTGTTGTCCATTCGTCCTCTCTTAATATACAGTCTTCATAGAAGCAACCTTGTGCAGTTCTCACAATAAACCGAAGATAAGAATACCCACATCTTATTATTTTCTATTTAAACAAAATAAATTTTAGTGACCGTAAAGTACCGATCACTACAGTTAACAATTTGTGAGGCGAGTATGGGTACCGCCACCCTGGCAACCATTTATTGGATACTGGATGGGACACACTGACCCCCAGATTTCTACTCAACCGCATATTTTTTTTCTTCTCATAACTTCCTCTCTTTCGTTTTCTTAAAAATACCCACTACACAGCATCTCCAAATATGACAGGCACTGAGGAAATTTATTTTCCTTCGTTTTTTTATTCGTAAAAAGTTTTGCTGTTTAGTTAGTAATATTACGCGTGATAGCTGTTTCGCCTTTTGAAGGTGTTATCAAGCTTGATAATGCGTGCAAAGACGAAAAAGCTGGCATGCGTATTAATAATTAACAGCAGAACTTGTTTATAAATAAGTTTGTTTTAAAAAAATACTACTGTGCAGTTCACACGCGGTAGAAATGAAACCTTCAGAAAAATAAAGTAGACAAGAGTGGAAAGGCTACGCATCCTACTAGAATTTTGCATCGCACAAAAAGGAGACCGATAGGCCACGAAACACCGCACAGCGAAGGCTTTCCGATAGTCTGATCAGATTATCGCAACTGAATATCGGATGGAAAATCGAACGCTTGCGGCCGGCCTTAGAGTTCAAAGATTATTTTTAATAATAATATTGGATTGTTTCATTCAAATCGATGTAGATTAATACTTCTAGTGGTTATCTACCCAGTGCCCGAATCATTATGTATTATTTATCTTGATTACTGAAGGAAACTATCGAACTTGGTGATTGAGTGATAACAAAGTGGATATTATCTCACGTATGCCTTTGAGCAGGTACCTAATGTTCGTAACTAGATAACTACATTACATAATACGTTTCCAATGGTGCTCAGAACTAACACCCTTACCTTAATGGGAGGAATTATGACACACAGGTAACGAATTACCTGTTTGCAAGCACTATCACATTATCGATTTCATTAAGGGGACCCTGTGGTCTAGAAATTATTACTTTTTTTTTCAATATTTCGAAAGTACAATCCTTTAAGAATATACTGTAATTTTTTTGTAATGGTATTGATTATATTTAAAGTTCATTTAGCAGGTCAGCGCAGAAGCAGGTAAAAGGGCCGCGCGAAACTTCAAACTCATTTATTTAAAAACTGCTTTTTCTGCATGGTGTGAGGCAAAAAAAAAACTACTCGGCCGATTCGTCTCAAATTTTACTATGTTATTCCGTACACTATTACCTATCGCAGGAACTAGAACAAAGTTTTTACGTTGAATACTTCTATTTTTTTACATACGAAATATAATGAAAAAACTGTCTGTTTTCTGTATTTAAATTTATACAAAGCGCCATTTTATCAATTTTTTTATTTATTTTTTATTCTAATTCCTGCGATAACTACACTCATACTGATTATAATTTTTTTTTTGTTTTTGTTTACGAATAAGTGAAAGAGCCAAAACTGGACACACCACCAAGGTCCGTATTTATGAGGAGGGTAACTTCAGCGCAGATCCTTAACTACTTAGAATTTTAATTTTTTTGTTTACTATTAAAGTCATTTAATATATCTATAAAGTTTGAATGGCATTGTTTACTGTTTTCATTTTTAAAAAAATCCTAAAAACTCGTCGAAAATATGAGGGCTAGACCACCGGGTCCCCTTAAATCAATACTCATGTATTTATAATAACGCCTTTGATTACTTGTTGAGACATCAAACAATATACTACATAGTTACCAACAGCCGGCGTGGTCTAGGGGTAAGGCTCTTGATTCGCAATCCGAAGGTCGCGGGATAAATCCCGGCGTGGGCAAATAAATTTTATTTGAATAATTTGTGCTAGGTTTTTCACAATTGATTCATTTTATAAAATATATAAATATTTGCGGCACGTTCCAGAGTGGAAGATAATCTCAGTATCGCCCTGGTGTAAGACAACCATTCAGAATTGAAGCGTTGCTTGAAATGGCTTTTGTCGTGTTTGGTCACCTGATCTGAATAGCCAGGTATTTCCCCACCTTCCTCTACCCCATTTCTTTCCCCCTCCTTCCACTACCTTCATCCTCACAACATACCACAATTGGAGATGCCTTAATCTCACTGGCTCCAGACAGGTGCAGCTGGGACTCTTGTTAGGTATTCATTTAAAAAAAACGCGGTTAATAAATTTTAATATAATAAATATCGTTGTACATTATTCCCTATATAATTTATTCGTGTACGTGTTTTTCAGCTGCTCATGTGCATCTGTGAGATAGAGTTAGTATGAGAACGAATATTTTCGATACAGTTTCATATAAAGCTAATAAACTTCGTGACAAAAATTACACCAAATTTATTTTCAAAAAGTGGAATAATCCCTCCTGGCCACTATCAAAATCAATATTAACCAGCGCGTCTATCTATCTCACTACCGCCACTATCAATCTCATTATAAACTTTCCATATTCCTTACCAAAGAACTTAACCTTCTCCCAAAATCTTAGTGCGAATATGTCGACCATGTAACACCCAATAAGGTACCGGACTTATTTAGCGATACTTTAACCTCGAACGTTACAAAATTTCTCTAATCTCTTGTTTACTCTTTACCAAATTTGACCTTAGCTTTTTATCTCTTGTTGTTGTTGTTGTTGTTGTTGTTGTTATTGTTGTTATTGTTGTTGTTGTTGTTGTTGTTGTTGTTGTTGTTGTTGTTGTTGTTGTTGTTGTTGTTGTTGTTGTTGTTGTTGTTGTTGTTGTTGTTGTTGTTGTTGTTGTTGTTGTTGTTGTTGTTTTACATACTAAGAGCTTTACTTATGATAAAACACTTCTCAAACATTAAACGGTATTATACATTAAATAAAGGCTGTACATTAATAAACTTAACTTAATAATTAACTATACATTAAAAAAATGCATATTAAATAACATATTGCTCACAAAATTTTTATTTTAACCAAAAATAAGCTTATTTATTACTTAAAATCTACCAGTAAGTTATGATACATGAAAAAAAAAATTTAGCAATTTTTCAGCGCTTTTCTTCATAAATTATACCTGCTTCTGAAAAGAGCCGCTCACTATATACACTGCTACCGGGAGATGATGAATAAATCTTAAAAAACTCTTAAATTCTTTCAGGCTAGGATACCATTGCTTACAACCACTTGTAAGGGTCTGCTGTCCGATCTAGGTGAACAGTTTTCATCTAAAAATCAATTTCGTTTGCGAAATGTAATTGATTTTTTCATGTTTGCAAAATGTACTAAGTGTCGCCGAATATTCGGCCGCCGGATATTCGGCGCTTCGGCCGAAAGCCTAGCCTAATATTCGGTATTCGGTTATTCGGTTTTAACCATCGTTATTTAATTTTAAAGTATATGAACGATGATATAATAATTATGGTAGATAGTTTTAACAATTTATTTGGAAATGGGCATTCAGAGAATCTAGCCTTACAGCTTAAAACTTAAGTCCCTTCCGGAACCGAGGAGTATTGTAGGCTTAACAGACTTCATCTCGTCTGCTCAGAAATCTAACATTATAGATTATAGGTATTTAATGAACAATGAATTTATAGTGAAACTTTACTCGACTCAATCTGTCTACGTTAAATACATACTTACCTGTCCATACTTCCAATACTGTCGAATCAATTGGCGTGGGTTCTGTCGACGTCAGAACTCACTCGGTGCGTTTTGATATTTGGTTATCATCAATCATCAAAAATACTAATATCGGTTGTTTGTCCATTAAGGTGGGTCATTTAACAAAAAATGTTATTTTAAAATTCTAATAGCGATAAAAGGGTGCCAAATGGGTTCAAAACGACGTGTTTAAAATTTTTCAATTTTCTGATACAATCTTCTTCCTCCGGATTCACTTCAAAGTTTTGAAAATTGTAATATTTTTTTTTATTTTTTACCAAACAATATTTTTTATAATCTTCCATAGCAAATGTAGTAAATTTTGACGAAATCATTTACAAAAAGTCCCAAATTTGAGTTTCACACAATAATGCCGAAATTTGAGAGTAAGAAGGATTTTGCTGGTATTTGAATACGCTGCCTTGAGATAATATGAATTATATTCAAATTTATTTTTCAATAAACAAATTTAAATATTCCCTCTTCTTTGTGTTTTATTAAAAAAAGTTCATTTTTAATGGTTTATCTAACATTTTTTTAAGATTTAACAAGGTTGGGTTTTTCTCTATTATGTGAAATTTCAAAGTCAATCCGGAGGAAGAAGATGATATCCAAATATTTTTTTAAAAATTACGTGATTTTATATCTCCATTTAACACCCTTTTATCATTATTAGACAAATCAAAACAAGAATTTTTTCCCCCAAACAGTCGTGACCCACCCTATTGTCCATCCTGTTTATAATATTATATTTTTACAGAAAGCGTTTTTTTTTACATTACTGATTTTAGATTTATTTATTTTTGTATTATCAGGTTTATTATTGGTTATTAGTTAAAGTATTGTTTATTTTTGGAGTATTATGCCGATTTTTTATTACCTATCTTCTTTAGCTAACGTTTCGGATAGAAATACATCTCCCCTGATGACGCACACTGTAACGCTGTCCGAGAAGTTGGCTAAAGAAGCTTGTTTACTAATAAAAATTAGTTTAATTTTAAATAAGCATAAATATTTTCTTAAGCTTTATTTCTTCAAATATGATTTTAGATTTTCACGCTAAAAATTGAAATTGTGATTTACTTTTGGGGAATTTTGTCGTATTGTTATTACCTCCTGCTTTAGCTAATATTTCGGACACCGTTATATCTGCCCTGGTTATGGACACTGTAACGTTGCCCGGAACGTTGTCTAAAGAAGGAGGCTAACATGGCATAACACCCCAAAAATCAATCACGTTAACATTCTTTTTTCCTTCATTCTTCGGACTTTCGGGCATCTCATCATACATTTTTAGTCCTTTATCATAACATTAAGCAGTTCTATCAATTATATTTACATTTCTGGTTTCATTATAAACATAAAGGTATATTTTTGTTATAAACAATTCCATCTTGAAGCGTTTTGGCATTTGGTTATTCATAATTTTACGTAAAAAAAAGTCTGTCTGTATGGCTGAATGTGTAAATCTGGTTCAAAGTTAAATTTAATTTTCATTTTGAAAATTGGAACTGTGGAACTGAACTTATTTTTAATGTGTATTTTTTTCGTCTAAATTTCTGAGGGAAGACTCGTCAAGATTAACTTGACGAGTCAAATCAGATTTTGTGATTTTTCAGGTGTCTGCGCTTTTGATTTTTCAAGAAAACGTTATTTTATTTACAACCTAACTAGTAAGATTAAAAAGGGACATCCTGATTGTTTGGTCATGTAGAGCGAATGATGTAGATGAATGAGCGAAGAGAATATACGACGCAAAAGTGAACAGTAGAAGACGTCGATCAAGTGACTCAAATACTTAATGTTAAGAGTCAGAATAATTGAAGAGTATGTATGAGACGATGTATGAATGTGGATGAGGCAAAGAGTGTGGATCAAGACCGAATTGTTTGGTGGTCCGTCATTTCTGCCTATATCAATGCGTGAAAACGGTTAGTTCGTTAGTTAATTAACTAGATTTACTAAAGATGTTCAATCAAATTGTAAATTTCTGATTTGGGCATAAAAATAAACCGTGTATTTCTTGTGTTATTATCCGGGATGAGGTGGCAACAATGTATATATTACTGATGCTGATTATTTTGAGCAAGATGAACTCACATTTAAGGAATAGTTTCTAATTTTAGAAATAAAAGAAGGTATTAGAAAATCAAAAGTATAAAGTAATAAAAGGGCATCCTGAAATCTAAGGCTATCTGGCTTATTAATATTATTGCTAAGATTAATAAGTTCATGATGAAACCGTTGTAAACAAAAACGAAACTGAAGTGTAGCATGACAAAATCTCCTCCTTTTTGTGTAATGAAAGAATACACCGTGAGAATTGCAGGACTGCAGATAATTGGCTCCCAGCCAAAAGGACCCTTCAGAAGCAGGACAGGCGGATGACTCTAGATACCAATTATCCCTCCAGAATGATTCTCAGTCAGCTCCCAAGATGGCGAGACTCACGTCCCAGGTTTAAGATCACACTCGAAGTGATTTTCAAAATGATCCGTCGATTTTCAGTCGAGAGGACCGCCCAATGCTCTGGGCTGCTCCACAAAGAATGGCCCGTTTTTTTTTCAAATCTGCTTATTTGAATCTCCTGCAGGATTGACAACTGTTGCATTCCAAAATACTGCAGGGCTCGCAATATTACCAATGCCCAAATATCAATGCCCAAGTAGGTACTGGAGGTGCCACATGCCGAGACCATCAATTAAGTGTGTCTGAAAGGATGCACACACCTTGTTACAAATACTTTTATGTTACAGTGTTTATCGTGACAAATGCTCAGTGTTTATATAGGTACATACGGTAATTATACAATGACTGGTCAGTGGTTCTGCGGGCATCGCACCCGAGCGTCCCGTGTTCGATTCCTCGGCTGGCTAAGTCCTCCATCACAACACAAGCAACATTTTCGGCTTTCTGTGGTGGTAGTAGGAGATTTTCAAACATTGTTGGGTTATTCGCACCCCGGAAATGCTTGTCTTTCTTTAAAAAAAAAAATTTTTCACCAGAAGTAGTTGCCTAAGAAAATAAATTTCTTTTTTCGGACATACAGATACGCCAATTTCACGATTAATTTCAGGGAAGTAAGGGAATATGGCAGACAACATGTAAGACATGCTCAACATATATCCATTGGTTTAACCCTTCAATGCATTTCGCATGATTTCCTTATTTCGCCTCTTTGACAAAAAATAGATAGAACCAAAGTTAGACCAGTCAAAAATTACAGAAATATAATATTATAGGATTGATAACTTTAGCTTAACAACGCAGACCTATGAAAAATCAAGAAATCTGACTTTCTTGCTTGGCAAGATAAACCCTAAGAAGTTTAAACAAAATAAAACACATTTCATATATGCATTAATACGAACCATTAAAAAAGTTTTTGGTATAAAATATTGTACTTTAAAGCTTGTTTGAATTCTTTACAACATCAGCTCCAATTTTGAAATAATCAATTAAAATAATTTTCTGTTAAAATATTTTGTTAGAGATAGGTACTAACACATGGATTTATAACACTTAAATTCAAAACAAATCCAAGGTTGAACCAAGTATATTCACAGACAGTCCCACAACTGAAATTAATATTTTTTGACGATATTCTCCCTAACTTCAATTCGATTCGCCCGGAAGGTTCTGGAATAAAAGAACAATACGGGAATAAAGGATAAGCAGCAGCTGTTAATATTTCCGTTAGAAAAAAATACTTCCGTTTCGGTGGAAGTCTTAGTCTGATTTTTATTCATCTTTCTTTTTCCAATGATTTATCTTGAACGACGGTATCATCAGAGCCTTTTTCAGGTTCCACGATATAGTAAATGCGTTCCTGTTTCAACAGAGGGCATTTAATATCACTGGACTGAAGTGTAACTCAAGTGTAACTCAAGCGTAACTCATGTAGAACTTAAGCGGAACTCAAGCGCAACTCAGGTGGAACTCAACTTGAACTCATGTGAATTTCCCGTGGAACTCACATGTATTTCAAGAGAAATTCCAGCGGAACTTTGTTAAAATAAGTATTGCATGAAATGGAGACCACACAGTCAACGCAAATTCTAGATGGCTTCACACGTACGCAAAGTACGGTTATTATATAATGAAATTGATTTTGAAAACGTTTAAATTTTTTCTTCATGAAACCGATATTTTAGCTGCTTTGTTTGTGATTTGATTAATTATCTTTACCCAACAATAAACGTATTCCAAGATTTCCCGATTAAAAGGTTTACGACAAAATCGCACAACTTCAATACAAGAAGATTCTCTTTAATAAAAATAATATCCCACCGTTAAATATGAGCATAAGAAATATTTCTGTTAGTAAATAATTGTACCACTAATACGAACTACAACACCACACCATCACTAAAGGGAATAAAATTATTCAATCAATTACACCTTGATATACAAACAAAAAAAACTGCGACAATTACAAAATGAAATAATATTTCTTCGATATGTTATGTCGTGCTTATTATTTCTAATGTATTACTTAGGTAGGTCTTATCTACTTTGTTTAATACTTTTATATATTATCTTATCAAATAGTCCAATATTTTCTTATGCGTATGTTGTCTACTATATTATCATCAAAAATGGTATTGATTGTCTTAGATTGTATTTATTGCCTTTATTAGCTTTAGATTAGATATTCACATGGGTAATTAAAATTTTCATTTATTTTATTCATTTTATTTTGATGAACCTCCATGTCTTTCTTTTCAACTTTTTACACTGCAACTTAAGTAGTCAGAATACCTATATAAGTTAATTACCTTTGTGGCGTCATTTTTAGTTAAATGAAAACAAATAACTTTGTTAAAACACGACAATATAATTTATAGTGGTTTTTTATTTGGTATTAGCGAGTTGTTTGACGAAATTTGAAGAAACTGTTTTACCCTGCGTGTCCTTTCTTTTTCGTCCCGTTTCCCTTAGGTCTCCCCTTTCTTTCCCACGTACCCTTCCCCTCTCGCGTTCCCACTCCGCCTTCTCCGCCTGCCCATTCCCTCACCCGCTTCCCCTTTCTAGCAAACCTCCCTTTCGATTTTCCCTCCCCCCTCCCGATTTCCCCTCTCCCCTCCCGCATTCCATACATTCAGTCTCGGTACATTCAATTTTCAAACAGCTCTCGTGCAACCTATTGCAATTTTTTATACAAATTTCATAATGCCAGAGCTCACCAGTATATATAGAAACCATCACGGGCATGCACACATCAAATCTCCAAAGTTTCATCGCAATCATAATTAATGCATAATTTCATGATGCCAGAACTCACTATTGTATATAGAAACCATCGCGGGCGTGCGCACATCAAATACCCAAAATTTCATCAAATCCGGATGAATGGTTTAGCATCGCACAGCATCTCACATATAGACAGAAGCAAACATATTTTGATTTATTTATATATATAGATATTATATTATAGTGGTGTTTTACCTAGTTATTTGTTTTCATTTAATTTGATTTATAGTATATTTGTATTCATTTAATTTGATTAATATTACATGATGGTCAGTGATTGAGTGGGCATCGCGTTTTGGTCCCACCCGGGCGTCCTGTGGTCGATTCCTCGGCTGGCTAAGTCCTCCATCACAACACAAGCAACATTTTCAGCTTTTTGTGGTGGTATTAGGAGATTTTCAAATATTGTTGGGTTATTCCTAACCCGGGAATGTTTGTCTTTCTTTTTAAAATAAAAAAAAAAATTCACAATCAAGATTCATACGAAGGTCACGCGGATTTGAGATGGTTCAATTTTCTTTTAATTTGACAGATATGTATGTACATTTTTATGCTATTTTTTGAGAATACGAAACTTTGAACTTTGAATATTTAAAAATAACTGGTTAATCTGACAACAAACTGCTACGCTTTTTAAGTCGTCCTTTAATTTGATGCAAACATTTAGGTTATTTATGAATGGTTTTCATGTCCTTATTTTTAATTTATACACAAATTTCGACTACCGTATTACGGGCGTGTTCTTAGAGCGGTAGTCGAAAAGCAAGTAAAAAAAAGCTATGTGAATAAAGAATATGAAAAAAAAAACTCTTAGGGAAATCAAGTGGAGCATGTATTTAACTCAAGTGGAGCTCAAGTGGAACTTAAGTGGCAACATTTTGCTTCGATCAAAAAAATACTTATCCCTTTTATACACATACGTATGTACAAGAGGCTAGTCTTTTGTGAGAATTTTCCTTCACTGCAAGTCTGAGAAACGGGGACCGCTTACCTAAAGAAGAATAAATAAACCTTAAAGGGATATTTTTTTCAATAACAGAGAAAACAGATTCCTTTATAGTCTGTAAGGGAAGTAAGGGTGTCTTTTCTCCCTTACCAGAAGTTGTAACAGAAATGATAGATTTTCAAAATTCAATTACGTTCCTTCAATATCAAAAAGTTGTTTTGATAATTCGTTCAAACTTTATAATAATACAAGCTGGTCCCCGGCATGTGTTGCAATGCCATTCAAAGAAATAAATTGATTCTCTCTGCATGTCCTTTCCCGTGCGTTCCCGTTCCCTTCCACCTTCCCCGCCTTCCCTCTCCATGACCCCCACCTCCCCCTGTCCCCTTCCCCTGCCTTTCCTCACTATCGCTAAAATATATGAAATACACAAATTTTCATTTATAAAATTTCATAACGCCAGAACTTACATTATATAAAACCTACATTTATAACTAATGTGTAAGCTATATTATTGTAAATTTTCATTTAGTAGTTTTTGCGTGAAAGAGCAACAAATACACATACATCCATAGAAACTATCGCGTTTATAATATTAGTAAGATAATAAATATACTGGGCATTCATTTTATTTTCCCTTTCATTGGAATCTTTCATTTTTATGTAACATATTTGTTGATGAAACATATTTTGAATTTATAACTATTTTATTTTGACGGCACACATAGTTTCGGAAACTATTAGGCATGTGTGGAGAAAAAATATTAATAAATTAACGTGTAAAACCTGAAATTGTACAATTTAATCATTGAACACAATATAAAGATTCGGTCGTTACTTCAGCAATGATTTAATACTATGTTTTATTCAAATTAAAAACTAACGACAGTTAATAATGGAATGCTGATACCAATTCTGATACGGCAGTGATATGAGTAGAAGTGAGATCCGGAAAGAATGCAAAGCTGAAGAAAGCATGGTGAACAAGGATCGACACGTGTTGTTGTTGTTTGGACACGTGTTGCAGATGAACGGAGAATAGAATGTAAGATGATTATAAATAACAGGCAAAAGTTATGGTAGAAAAAAACGGGAACGCCTGAGATAGACATGGTACGATCAAGTGAATCCCATACTTGTGTCGGGTCATGTCAATAATCAGAATAATAGGAGAGTATGAATGAGACGATACGTGAATGTGAATGAATCAAGGAGTTGTGCGGCGGTCTATCATTTCTGCCTACCTCTTCAGTGAAACAACGTGGTGGTTAGTTAGTAAGTTAAAAACTTGAAACAGCAGAATAGACACTCACTCACCTAAAGTAATTGAATTTCAAATATAATCTTTCCTCGTAAAGCTAATAATTTAGAGTAAGGAAAAAATATATATTAACTTCACACAGAAGGCCCTGGGGAAAACAATTTCCCTCAGGACCTGTGTCATCTTTGGGGGTGCTGTGTGGAGGCTCTTTGTTAAGAAAAGTAGAGAGGAAGTTCTGGGGATGAGGGGTAGGAATCTGGGGGTCAAGGTGTCTAAGGGTGACGGACGTGTGAATCAATCCCTTCCATACAAGGCGATGGATCGAAAGTCCGGCTGACGAGGTCTAGGTTGGATCTCCCTTAACCAATCTTTCCCGATCCGCCCCGCCATGCAGTAGGTGGGCAAACGCATCGGCCGCCAAGACCTCGACAAGCCTCACCTCGGAAACCCGGGCACCCTTCTAAATCAACAAACGTAGCAAACCCCTTGGGGTGACCTATGGTAGGGGCGTTGGGTATCCAATAAATGATTCCATACTCGCCTTTCAAATTACATTTATTATGCGATGGCCGGCGTAGTCCAGCGGTAAGGCCCTTGACTCGCGGTCGCGGGATCGAATCCCGGCGTGGCAAATAAATTTTATTTGATTAATTTGTGTTATTTCACAATTTATTCATTTTAAATAATATATAGTATATTTGCGGCACGTTCCAGAGTGAAAGATACTCTCAATATCGCCCTGGTGTAAGACCACCGTTCAGAATTGAAATGGCTTTATTAGCCGTGTTTGGTGACCAGATTTGAATAGCCAGGTACTTCCCACCTTTCTCTTCCCCATCTCCTTCTCCTCCACACTGCCTTCAGCCTCACAACATGCCCCAATTGGGGATGCCATAGTCTCACTGGCTCCAGACGGGAGCAGTTAAGATTCTTGTGCGGTAATCATATAAAAAAAATTAAAAAGGTATTTATTATTTTGTGCCAAAGATTGACGGTCACAACCAAAAGGTATTAAGTCAGTGGTTTTTTTTTTTTACATGAGCTCCACACAGGAGGCCCTGAGAAAAATTATTTCCCTAAGGGCCTATATCATCTTTGTTGATGCTGTGTGGAGGTTTTTTTTTAGGAAAGGAAGGGGAGGAGAGTGAGAGTCTGGGAAGGAGATGGGTTTAAGGGGTGGGTAGGAATCTGGGGTTCAGTGTCCTGGTCATCCGCCTAGACACACCTCACCCCATAAACCCGGGCACCCCTGCTAAATCACCAAACGTAGCGAACCACTTGGAGTGATCTATGGCAGAGGTGTTGGTTATCCAATAAAGGTTCCCGGGGCGGCGGTACCCATTCCCGCCTCCCAAATTGTGGTGACTTTGGTTTCCATTCAAATCTTTATTGAAAGATTTCTAGTGTGTTTTATATTTTTATTTTTTTAGAGCTAATCACAATATTTAATTAATCTATCCAGGAAATATGATTTTCTTTTATCAATAACACCGTGATTAGGTTTGTAAAATCGTTTGCTTTGTTTCATCATTATTTTATCATTTTAAGCCACTTGGAAATTTATGTACCTTGGAGATTTAAATATAAATATTTATTTAGATATCTTGGGTTTTATTTATCGTAACTCGCTAATCCGAACTTATCTATTTTTTTTCTATCAATAGTGTAAGTTACGAAATAGCTTGATTTTTTTATCGTTCATTAAGATCAAGCATGAAAATAATTAAACCGCACAAGAATGAACTAAATATTATCCCAAAGCTGGGTCTCCTCCGATCGAAAACATGAACATTTGCTTACAAATTACAATAAAAATTACCAATGGGTACATGGCCTTTGTATGCGCTGCAGTAAAGGTGCAGATCACGCCCCCATTGTCAATGTTTATTGTAATGTGTAAGCAAATGTTCATGTTTTCGGACGGAGGAGACCCTGCTTCAGTATAACTTCCTCCTTATGAACGCGTTGTAAATATTATCTTAGTGCAGGAACAGGCTCGACGCAACACCAGATAATATTAGAATCTAACTTACCAATAATATTGTGCCTGATGTCAAGAAGAAGTGCAATTCACGGACTCGAAATCACCAAAGTCTATTACGTGCTTTATTTTAATTTTTTTTTGTTTGTTTGTATTCCATTTTTTCGTTTATATTTTACGTAAACAAAAAAAATGGAATATAAATATAAAGTAGTATTGCTATTGCTTGAATCTATGATATTCATTCAGAATTGATCCCTATTAAGAAGATACCAGTAGCACTGTTTTTTCCGAATCTTTATCTCTTTTTTCCAAATTTTATTTGGTTATCTTAATGATTGATTTGATATTAGAAACTATTATAGATTAGTGGTCAGTTCCAATAAGTAAAGTCTTCTCAAGATAATTTTTTTATCGCAAATATTAAGATAATTTGTTGGCGAAACTAGTATAAATAATCGGACCAACGAAGTATGGTATCATTACCAAGATGTTCCAATTCGTAGTACTTGCTGCTCTCGTCGCTGTGGCTTCGGGTAAGTAATCCAAAAACACAATATTTTAAAAATAGTTTTTACTGATAACTAATAATGTAAATATGGTTTGTTAATGTTTTGTCCTAATAAATTAATAGTCAATATATTTCTCCAGCCGGCACCCTCGGCCCAATCCGCGGAATCGGATCCTCCCCCATTGTTGGAGGAACCGAGGCTTCCATCCAGGATGCCCCATGGCAGGTGGCTCTCCAGTACAACGGAGGACTCCGTTGCGGAGGCTCCATCATCAGCTCCACCGTCATCCTGACCGCTGCACATTGCACTTCTGGGTAAGTCGAATACTTGGCCTTACGTTAAAGTGATTTGATGGTTTAAAAAATAATATTTTGACATGCATCCACATGATAAGTAGGACGATTTGCTAACAAATTGATTTGCTTATTCCAGAACCTCCGCCGGAGCATGGAACGTCCGTGCCGGATCTAGTCAGCATGCATCTGGTGGCGTTTCCTACAAGGTGTCCACGGTGGTGACCAACCCCCAGTACTCCTCCTCCACGATCGACTACGACATCGCCGTCCTCATCCTCTCAGAGTCTATCGCCATCGATAACCTCAACACTAAGATCATTCCCCTGCCAACCCTGAACCAGAATGTTCCCGCTGACTCTCCAGCTCTCGTCACTGGATGGGGAACTACCTCCGTAAGTTCAATTGTTATTCAATTACATCATTGAACATTACTGTGAAAATACCTTATGCCCAAGGAAAATTGATCTTGTCCAAAACGAATTTAATTTTGTAATGAAGTTAATTATTATTTTCTTTCTTTCCAACAGTCCGGGGGCTCCATCCCAAGCACCCTCCGCAAGGTGACCCTCCCCGTAGTCGACCAGGCTGCTTGCGCAGCTGCCTACGCCGGATTCAACCCTATCACAGCCAGGATGATCTGTGGAGGTCTGTTGGGAGTCGGTGGCGTTGATGCTTGCCAGGGAGACTCTGGTGGCCCATTTGTCGTCGATGGAGTCATCGTCGGAATCACTTCCTGGGGAAGTGGCTGCGCTCAGGCCAGGTACCCCGGAGTATGGACTCGTGTCCCTGCACTGGTTGACTGGGTTGAGGCACAGTTGTAAATAAACAAACTAAATAATTCTTTGTTGCCCACCATCTTCTTTCAGATCTTAATTATTTAGTTGTTAAATATTCTCCGTGAAAATTTTAAACTTTAAATAATAAAACTACAACTCTGAAAATATTTGTTTCAATTATTTCCATTATCTGTTAACCAAGGTTATCTGTTTTAATTTATCGAAAGCGAAAATGCCTGGTTCAAGCGATTACAAAATAGTTTGAGTAGATACTTTGAATTTATTAATGAAACTAAAAGTAACAAAGTACATCTCATCGTAGTAGGAGTCAGATTTTTTGTTACCCGGAAATGTTTTTCTTTCTTTCGTAAAAAAAAAATTATTTTTTCAGCTTGACTAAAGCAAAACAAAAATGTGTTTAAATATCCACATTTTTGTTTCGCTTTAAATATCCACATTTTTGTATCGCTTTAGTCAATTTTTTTATGTTGAAAATTAAAATCGTTGTTAAAAAAATATATATATTCATGAAGAAAGAGGGGAGAACCTTCCTGACCCTTTCGCAACAACAATATAATACAGTATTTACGCATCTACGATAATGTTAACCCTTCAAAATTTTGGCGTATTTTTCAGATGGTCAAAATATTTCCGCTTTAAAATAAAATGCAAATAAGTGGAATATTTCTGATGATATTCCAAAATTAAAAACTGTTTTTGAAAGGGAATAAAATACGCTTTCAAATTTTATAATTTAAAATAAACATATAATTCTCAAAATATAAAAATTTTGCGTGCAAACCTAAAAAAGTTTTAAAATTGGCTCACCTCACGTTTTTTCTAACTAAAATTACTGATAACAAAAAAAATAAAAACACCTAAACATTTTATTAGACAAATGTATTTCAAATATAACTGTCACCTCACTTTTTGTCTTTTTGTATAAAAATAATTACAAAAAATTATCAAAGTTTGAATTTTTATTTTCAAATTGCGATTCAAAACTTTGGTTTCATAAAGGTGTACATTTTACTTTTATGGTCGTAATTCGACTATAAAGCGTGGTGTTTTGCCTTTCTAATACAGTTTAGAACATAGTTCTTACTTTGATAACAAGGGAGTTACGGCGATTTACATGTGACGCATGTGAGCTGGGACAAATATGGTCTCCTGCCATTCAAGGGGTTAAACAGCTGTGTAGTTTTTTAAAATCATTTTCTGAAGAATTTAATTTTCCACATTAGGGGCCATCCATAAATTATGGGGACCCGACGGTCTAGAGTCTAGAATTAAAAAAAAAAATTCAATATTTCGAAAGTATACTCCTTTTAAGAATATAATGTAAATTTTTTGTAATGGTATTGATGATATTTAAAGTTCTACAGCCCATTTAGCAGATCAGCGCAGAAGCAGGAAAAAGGGGCCGGGTGAAACTTCAAACTCATTTATTTCAAAACTGCTATTCAAAAAATATTTTTTTTTCAATATTTCAAAAGTATAATCCTTCCAAAATGTACTGTAAATTTTTTGCAATAGTATTGACGATATTTACAGTTCTACAGCCCATTTAGCAGGTCAGCGCAGAAGCAGGTAAAAGAGCCGGGCGAAACTCCTTTATTTAAAAACTCCTTTTTTCTGAATGGTATCAGGCAAAAAAAAACCTACTCGGCCGATTCGTCTCAAATTTTACTTTGTTATTTCGTACACCAGTATCTATCGCAGGAACTAAAACAAAGTTTTTATGTTGAATACTTCTATTTTTTTTTAATACAAAATATAATTAATAAGTCCGTTTTCTGTATTTAAATTTCAACAACGCGCCATTTTGTCAATTTTTTTTTCTAGTTCTTGCGATAACTACACTCATACGGATCATAACTACGCGTAATACGCGACTAGCCTCGAGCGAAAATAGTATTGTGATGGCAGCATTCCACTTCTTGCAGGGTCCCATCTACAAGCGATGGATCCACTTCCTGAGGACATAGATTAAAACAAAAAGTTTTTTTTTTTTTTTTTTTTTTTTTTTTTTTTTTTTTTTTTTTATTATTATTATTATTTTCTTTTAAATTTCTTTAACCATGTAAATATTTTTTTTATGTATCCTTTTTATATCTTGTCATCATTTCTTGATTATTATATATGTATAATATGGAACTCGTGGGATTGCACCACCCTCCCCGAGATCTGGAATAAATGATTAAAAAAAAAAAAAAAAAAAAAAAAAAAATAAACATATTTTTGTTTTTGTTAACGGACAAGTGAAAGAGCCAAAACTGGACACACCACCAAGGTCCGTATTTATGAGGAGGTCAACTTCAGCGCAGTTCCTTAACTACTTGGAATTTTTATTTTTTTTGACGTGATATATTGTTTATGTTAACAGGTTAGAAAGTGTTCAGGAGCGATTTCTCAAATTCATCAATTTTAAATCATTCAACATATACAACTCTTACGAAGAAATCGAGAAACATTTTCGAATGATGAAACTACTCAACAGTAGGCTTGTCGCTGATCAGATGCTCTTGTACAAAATCATTAACTCAAAAGTTGATTGCCCGGAGTTGCTAAACAAAATAAATTTCCACACGTCGATTCGATATAGTAGACAAAATACCTTTTTCTATATTGATAGATGCAACACCAATTCCAATCAAAATGACTTTATGCAAAGGACATGTAACTACTATAACAATAAATTTGCAAATATAGATACACGTGCTGACATATTTACTGCTAGTTACTGTCGGTTGTAATGGTTCAGTGTTGTTTGAACAAGTAGACGAGGAAATTTTTTTTTTAAATATTTAAATTCGATCATATTACTGACCTCTGTTGGGTGTGTTTGAAAACGAAATTGAAGGAGTCTGTAATAAAATACGGGTTAATTATCGCGTGGGAGGTGCTAGACTATCGGAGATGTAAAACGTTGGACAAATTGGAAATGATAAATTAACAATTATTTTGAACACAACGAATAGCGAGAGAGAGGCGGAGCTAAAGGCGTTTATCTGTTCGAGGAGCGGAGAGTTCTCACGAAATCCGTGGTATGGAATGCGAGCCCTTATGAATTTGATCATAACTCACTTTATGATGACCAAAAATAAGAAATTGATAACTGTTGAAATTCGGGACCGAGACTCTATTGAGATTTTGAAAAGGATCGTTCAGGAAGTAGATTTTGGGTTAATTATGAACTTTTGCGTTTCAGTTATTAGGAGCGACATGGGGAAGGTTTACGATCTCTTGTGCATAAGTGTCGTTCTAAGAGATTGACAGGTAACACGATTTTGGCTCTTTGAAGAGGTCATTAAGCTGGAATCACCACTCTAGGTTACGTACAAAATAGTGGAAAAAGTAATTAGCCAAATGCATAAAATTTAACGGCCTGTCTAATTCTAAATTTATTTACAAATTCGAGTGTGATTTTTGGAGAGATCAACAAATCATTTTGACAGTTATCACCTTTTTCGAGAGAACGGGACGATGGGATGTGGGAGGTTACTTAGTAGAGATGCAAAGAACAGGGACAGATTAGGCCATGGTGGTGATAAATGGCCATAAATGAAAATCGAAATCAATAAAAATGTGAGTTTAATACTGGGAAAAGCCTTACGGGCGTTGCTATTTGTTTAAAGAGAGAGTTTGTCAGAGTATAAGGCCTAAACACTCACAAATACGGAAAAACAAGGGAGAATACATATTGTTCGTAGAATAATGCGTAGAATAAAATTCCTTCGCGTTAGGTTATAAAATAATGATAATAATAATGGATTATTCCAAAATGTATGCAGGGGTATTGCGATGTAATACATTTATTTTGAGTGGGAGAAAATGTCCTATGACAAGTTTGAGTCGAGCGCGTGGTCCACCCCTGGTTTATTTTGCTAGACCGAGAAGGTTGGGACCCCGATTTCAAGGGTTGGGACTGTGACAGACGTAGAAGGGAGGAACGGACGGGAAGCGAGAGTGGTGGGTGGCAAGCTAGTAAATACGACTCAAAATTGCATGAACTTATTTTGATTGATGGGAGATTTTCGTTTTAAATAGGCAGTTTTTTTGATAACGGGGGACAGTCAGTGGAATTCGGCGGAAGAATACGGTTAAGTCCGGAAGTTTTGGTTCTAACCAGCTCGTAGCAACGGTTAATTAACCTCAGTGAAAACAGATAGTGGTAATTTTATTAAAAGGGAGTCCGAAGTTCGAAGATCGGTGCGACCCGTTGAGTTCAAAATTCGTAAATTATAGAAATAATACAAGTTCGTGAATTATTGCAACGCTACGTAATAAGAAAAAGCACATAGTTGAAGTTACCGTAATTAAAAATAAAGTTAGTTTATCGGATTAAATTCAGTGTTATAATCGCTTAGTAAAATTATATTTTTATAAAAATTCGTGATTTACTTCAAGTAAAATTAAGCTGTAGGGTGTAGGGGAAAAATCGTATAAACTTTACGTAGATTAATTTGGGCTTTAATAATAAATATACCGCTTGACGGAAGCTATAACTAATAATGATAACTACAGATAACAGAGTATAGATTTCAGGACATTACATAATAGGTGTGGGGGGGGAATGGGCGTAGGGAGGGGAGAGGGTTTCTTTGTTTTCCCACAGGTTATAACAGGTGCAGATCCAAAATCACAACGAGCGTGTATTCCCGCTAGGATAAAGGGTACAGTTATCAATCACTCTCGGTAAGTCGAATTACAACTCCATAATTTAAATTACAGGACATGCTGACCGCAAGAACGAAGCAGCCAATTGAACTATTGTTTACTATAAGTGTGCGTGTCGGTCAGGGGTTTTTTTTTTCTCTTCGCCGTTATCACTCGGGTCCAGCCACCCGAACCGTCGCCTAACAGCTGGATGCTAGGAACGGAACAGCAGAAAAAAATGGTTCTTACAGGTACCTATGAACGCAGAGGCAATAAGACTACGATGGTACCCCCAATCGAATTGATGAAATTTTGACAGTACAACTTACCCAATTGCAGGCGTTGGCTGACAGTTTGGCGCAGACTTCGACAGGAGGAGGGCGTGAGAACCAGATTCACGATTCTATGCATGTATAACATTATATCAACCTGTTTATCTGCGAAATTTCTACCTGTTGTATTGCGTGAATTAAATTTTCACGTTTGTGGAATGTATACGATGGTACCGAGACTATACATAAGTGAGATATGTATGTCGGAAAGGTAAGGGTTTTCCCTCATTACCATGTTACGAGGAGGGGAGGTACCAGCCACAGACTGGGCGGGTCACGCGCTATGTCGGAGGTCATTCCCTTTCGCGGGATCGTGTCGAGCGAACGGGCGCGAAAGGTTATGTACCAGGGATGCCGAATTGTATGTCATGGACACGATTCGCTGACGGAGGCGTTTGACCTTAGACATCACGGGAAGCCTGTAGGGTTGAGTGGAGGAGACCGCTAACAAGGCATCTTGCGGGAAAATTCTGTAACGTTGTTGCATTCTCTCATCTGTGTCAACCCAAAAGTAAACGTAAGGCCCACAAAGTGCGCCTTATGTCAACTATTGGAGGTGGAAAGACGAAGACGGTCGGCTTTAAAGGTCTGCCTCACAGCTTCGCGCCACTTGCCCGCGGATAGAGTCATGACAAGGGACGAAATGGAAATACCCCTTTTAGAGCCAGTAAAGTAGTAATCTGGAGGCGTAATGAGTATTGGAGTTGACTGAGAAAGGTTTGAAAGCCTGCTGTTCTTCCTCTGGCATGAGTGAGTCCGGGTATGTCAGGGTGATCATCCAAGAGATCCGCCAGACACCGGGGTATAGCTCAGACATGCATTGGCGGGATAGTTGTGTCCGGAGAACTGCCCACTCGGTCAACTTGGTTAGCGGAGGAGCCAATACTAGTTTGCAAAGAAATTCTCCTTCCTTTCCTTTTATCACTTCCTTAAAACCCCTTAGTTCTGCCGTAAATTGGTGCTACTAACAATAACAATATTTCTAACGGTTATGCATAGGATAGGTATTTCAGATTGGGAGACGCGGGAGCAGCCTATTCGGCCATAGAGAGGCACCTCTAGGTACGTACATTTAAACTAAAGTAAATAATGAACTTGTATTGCCATTTAATTGTCCACAGGATCGACCGTTACGTGAGCTAGGTTCCTTCTTCGTGATTTACTAACTGACCTTTAGACGTGCAGTTAAATTTTACTAGCGCAAAATAGGACCAGAGGATAGCTTACCCAGCCTTAATAGACTAGGTGCAAAAGGGATCTCTATAGCGGGGAACGGGGACTCTACAGGGAGTATACAGTTAGGGCCATAGGCATCTGTAGTATGGGGCAGTTTAGACAGGGTGTATCCTTCATGCGTTTGAGAAGACAACAGAAAAAATTCTTCCACGCCTTTTAAAGAGTCGAAAGTTACCACGAAAAAGAGTAGATACATTAAATGCCTACTCCAGATAATCTGGGGGCTCCGAAATGACAAATAACACAACGTGGAGTAAAGGGTTTATTGTAAGATTTCCCAGAACAACCTTGTTTTACTGTGTTTCGCATCACAGGGGTTAGGAAAATGAGATCAGGAAAACGGCGTAGCTGAACCTTCCGATCGGAGATCTCAACGATGAAGAGAGAAAAGGAAAGGGGGGGTGAAAAAACCTTGCACCGGGGTGGGACCATCACACGGTACAGAACTTCACTGTATAACATTCTAGGTGCGAATAACACATATTCATGACGAATAAATTAATTGTATCTTACATTTTTATATTACTTGCGTTTCAACTTTCCCTTATCCCTCTCCTCCCTTAACCTTCCCAAACCAAATACCTATTTTGCAGTCTATTTCAGTTATAATCACACTTATTTTATTGTCGTATATTGGTTTATCATTTGTTGAATTCAGATTTGTACTATTATTACTAAGACTGTTTATGTTCCTTAAATAAATAAAAGCCTATTTCATCACTTTTCAAAATGAGTATTTAGTTTTTGGATACGTTTACAAATATTCCATTTATTTGGATTTTATTGCAAAGCGGAAATATTTTTACTTTCGGTCAAAAAACGCCCAATTTTCGAAGACTTAAGCTTTGAGCTTTATGCTTCCAGCTATAAATTTTAGCTTTAAGCTTTGAGCTTTCAGCTTTAAGCATTAAGCTCTAAGCTTTTAGCATAAAGCCTTTGCCCAAAGCTCAAAGCTTAAAGCTGAAAGCATAAATTCAAAGCATAAATCTCAAAACTTAAAACTCAACGCTTAAAGCTAAAAAATTAAAGCTCATAGCTTAAATGTCACAGCTTAAGCCTAATATCAAAACTCTAAACTTAAGATCAAATCTTAAAGTTCAACGGTTAATGCTCAATGCTCAAATCCTAAGGCACAAAATTATAGCCTAAAGCTCAAAGCACAAAGCTCAAAACTTAAGCTCAAAGCGCAAAGCTCAAAGCTCAAAATGAATTACCAAAGCTTATAGTTCAAAGCTCAAAATTCTAGCATAAAGTTCATATTTACACCTAATAGCTTTAAACTCAAAATAAAAGTTCAAAGCTCTACGCTTAAAGTTCAAAGCTTAAAGCTCAAAGCTTAAAGCTAAAACTCAAAGCACAAAGTACGGCATGCATTGCGATGCAAATAAATAAATTGATATTCCCTGAATGTCCTTTCCCGTGTGTTTCCGTTCACTTTCCGAGTTTCCTTTCCCTCCCGCGTTCAAGGGTCAAAGTTTAAGCTCAATATCAAAGCTCCAAACTTAATTTCAAAGCTTAAAATTTAAATTTTAAAGCTCAATGCATAAATCTTAAATCTCAAAATTAAAGCTTATAGCTCAAAGCACAAAGATCAAACTAAAACACAAACCTCAAAACTCAATATCAAAGCTTAAAGGTCAAGCTTAAAGTACAACGCTTAAAACTCAAAGCATAAAGCTCAAAGCTTTAATGCTGAAAGCAGAAAACTCTAAACTAAAACTCAAAGCACAAAGCTCAAAGCACAAAGCTCAAAGCACAAAGCTCAAAGCTCGAGATTCAATGTCAAAGCTAAAAGTTCAAAGCTTAAAGCACAAAGCATAAAGCTAGGAGATTAAAGCTTAACGCTGAAAGCATAAAGTTCAAAGCTTAAAGTTAAAACTCAAAACACAAAGCACGGCATGCGTTGCAATGCAAAGAAATAAATTTATTCTCCCTAAATATCCTTTTCCGTGCGTCCCCTTTACCTCTCAGGTCCCCTTCCCCTACCGCGTCCCCCTTCTACCTTCCCGCCCTCCCCCTCCCTCATCATCCCTCCCGCGTACCCCACCTCCCTCGTTCCCTTCCCCTCCTACCTTTCCTCCCTGCCGCTAAAATATATGAAATACACACATTTTCATTTATACAAATTTCATAATGCCAGAACTTACCATTATATATATAGCCTATAACCTTTGCGGGCATGCGCACAACAAATCACCAAAGTTTCGTCGCAATCGGATGAACGGTATGGCAGCGCATAAAATACGAACAAACAAATTTTGTTGTTTATATACAAATAAGTTATCAAAAAATGGAATAAAACTGGTATAAAACGTATTCTTATGTACATTTTAGGTGCATTTTAACAATATAAGTTAAAAGATATAGAAAAAAACAGTTTTGGATTGCAGATGGCATAAAATACAACATGAATTAATAATATGTGGGTTCTTAATACATATTTTATAAGCTCAAAATACATAACAAGGTAGATTTAAATACAAACACAATTAAATACATAAATAAAATTAATATTAAAACAACTTAGAAATCTTAGAACAATTCTACTTGTAGTAATACACACATATAAATGTATGCTTATACCTACTAATTAGCCCTTATAGATTTTAATGTGTATAAAAAATTGTAACACGCATAACTAATATTGTGAGCTAACTTTTTTATGTAATACTTTCTTTTACATACTATTTCAAGCTTGTATCATCGTATTAGTACTTGCTAATTTGCACTTCAGTTTATTACAAACATACCGATGTGTTGTTTTCTTACAATTACTACAACTGAATTTATCTTTTGACACTTAATAACTGTAAACAACTTGTAAAATTTTATCCGGTTACATCTGGTCCAAGATGTGACCGTATCTTTTTGTGATCTTTCTGTTTCAGATTTTCGATTGAGTTTCGCTAATATTATATTTATTAATTAAATAAATAATTTTTGCAAGTTGATTGTCACTCAGTTTTTCATTCAGTTTCACTCAGTTTTTCATTCGGTTTCAACTTTAGTTTAAAATATGTTAATTTTGTAATCTAGTTTTATATTGTTTGGTAGATCACCATAATAGTTTCGCCCTTGAATTTTAATAATAAGGATCTCCAGTGAAAAATATTATGGCTTTAAAAAAATATGTTCATATAAACCAATAAACGCTGATTCTGGATATATAAGTTGTATTAAATAATATTTAACGCAGAGTTTTAAAAAAAAATTTAAAAAGTCCATTTTAAAACAGTTCATTAAAACACCCTGTCAAGTTGGTATTATTGAATTTGTGAGGCGTGACGACACCGCGTCCATAAAACGCTCCAATGCTGAAATTCAAAATGGCTGGCGATGATCAGCTAATTCCAGTTGCCTACAAAATTCATACTTCGGTTGGTCATGATGACGTCACACTAGATTCGGTGGTTTTCGGGGATCTTAAAAATTAAAACTTTGACATTTATTTTAACTATTAAAACCAACTATAAAAATAAAAATAAATATGCAGTTATTTAAGTTAGAAAGTCAGTATTCATTTAAAAAAAAATTAAAAATTTGACTGGAGTTCCTTATTCTCTGTGCAAAAGATGAATTCAAATTGGGAATAACCAGTATATTTTGGATTTTCGATTGAGTTTCGCTAATATTGTATTCCTTTATTAAATAAATAATGTCTGCAAGTTGATTATCACTCAGTTTTCTCAACCAATTTTTGCTTTAGTTTTAAATGTTTAAGTTTCTGTTATCTAGTTTTATTTTAGTTGGTTGGTCATTATAATAGTTTCCCCCATGAATTTTAATAATTCTCATTGCAAAAGATGTATTCAATCTGGAAATAACCAATATATTTTGGCTTATTGCCTTGGTTGAGTATTTATTCTGTTAAGCTTATTAGGTGGTCATTGGAATATTCAGTAAATTTTTAAGATGTAGATGTATTGAAATTGGGAATAACCAGTATATTTTGGATTTTCGATAGACTTTCGCTGATATTGTATTCCTTAATTAAATAAATCATTTTTGCAAGTTATTATCACTCAGTTTTCACAGCCATGTTTTTTCTTTAGTTTTAAATATATGTTAGTTTTTGTAAGCTAGTTTTATTTTATTTGGTAGGTCATTATAATTGTTGTAATAATATCAACAATATAAGCCTAGTGCTGACATCTATGTAATTTATGTGAAAGTGATAAATAAATGATTTAGTTTCTGCTCCGACTCTGAACGTAACGTTGTTTTATTACAGGTTATGGGCCACTCGCTCATAATTCTTCGCGATTTTGTTGCTTTTGTTTGACTTGTATTCATTCTGCAAGTGTAAAAAAGACGATTACAAAACGTGATTAAACTGTGTCGTGACGGATTGTTATAATTGCAGTATACAACATTAGTGTATCGTAGCTTAAAATGTCGGCGAACTATCTTGTCAACGTGCCCAGGCTAACTGGACGGGATAACTACAGTATATGGTGTTTTGCGGCGGAGAATTTTTTAATCCTAGAAGGCATGAAACATTATGTGTAGCCAGAAGTCGGGATGGAAATAAAAGCTGCAGATGACGCAAAAACCAAAGCAAAATTGATTATGACAATCGACCCGTCTTTATACGTTCACGTAAAAAATGTTACATCCACTAAAGAATTATGGGAAAAGCTGAAACAATTATTCGACGACAACGGATTATCAAGGAGAATAAGTCTGCTGCGAAATTTAATTTCGATTCGCCGAGAGGATTGCAGTTCGATGACGTCATATGTTACGCAGATTATCGATACAGCACAAAAGCTCAGTGGAACAGGATTCGAAATTAATGATATGTGGACAGGATCATTGCTATTAGCTGGTCTGCCAGACCGTTTTTCCCCGATGGTAATGGCGATAGAACATTCAGGGATTCCTATAACGGCAGACTCCATAAAAACAAAATTGTTGGACATGGATTTGGCAAGTCATGACGAGAGTGAAGTTAGCGGTGCTTTTGCTACTCGCCCAACAACTTCAAAGTACAAAGGAAAAAATAATACGAATTTGTCTATGCCCGGTAAAAGTAATGTTGGCAGCACTGGCTTGTCAAAGTCAACCGTCAAGCAGATAAGATGCTACCGATGTAAACAAATCGGGCATTACAAAAACCAGTGTACAAATAACGAAAACAACTTGTCAAATCAAAAAAATAAGGATAGAATGCAGTCTAATGCTTTTAGCGCAGTTTTCCTGAGTGGAAATTTCAACAAAGACGAGTGGTTTATCGACTCAGGCGCGAGTATACATCTAACAGCAAATAAAAGTTGGGTTATGAATGCACAGTATGATCAAGAAAAAAGAATTGTTGTTGCAAACAGTGAAAAGTTGTCAGTATTGTGTTCTGGTGATGTTAAAATCACGACTATAACAGATAATTATGAGTACGACATCACAGTGGAAAATGTGTTTTGTGTACCAAGTTTAACAACAAATTTATTATCTGTTAGCCAACTGATTATGAAAGGCAACAGTGTATTATATATTACTTAAACTACTTAAATGAATTGCATAAGTTAATAGCTGTACACTGTACCTACACAATCTGTAATCTTCATCCGCCATAACACAGGGACATCCCTAGCATGGCGGATGAATTAACACAATTTTTTGTTCATTGTATAAACTTCTTTTAATAAATAAATAAATAAATATTGTGAAGAACAAGTTGGTTGCTACAGCTGTGTTGCTCAATGGAGTATACAAAGTGAATTTGCTAAAACAAGATTGTTTAGCAGCATCAGTTGTGTCGGGAATGACTTGGCATCGAAGATTAGGACACATAAATAAAGATTATTTGAATCAGATGGAAAACGCTGTGCAGGGCCTGTCACTTGACAAAAAAGTTGACATAAGCAAGTCTTCATGCACAACATGTTGTGAAGGCAAACAATGCCGGTTACCTTTTAAGAGCACTGGCCAACGAAGCAGTAATCTGCTAGATATTGTGCACACAGACATATGTGGACCTATGGAGAATATGTCTATAGGTGGCTCAAGATACTTCTTATTGTTTGTTGATGATCATAGTAGGATGACATTTGTTTATTTCTTAAAACACAAAAATCAGGCTTTGAAGTATTTTAAGATTTTCAAGGCTCAGGTGGAAAATCAAACAAAAAGAACAATCAAAGTATTAAGGAGTGACAACGGGCTGGAGTAATGCAATAAAGAATTTGAAGATTATCTGAATAGTGCCGGTGTGATTCATCAGAAAAGCAACCCTTACACCCCACAACAGAACGGATTGTGTGAACGATTTAATCGCACAATAGTTGAAAAAGCAAGATGTCTACTTTTTGATGCAAACTTAGACAAAGAGTTCTGGGGTGAGGCCACCAATACGGCAGTGTACCTGCAGAATCGAATTGTGGCAGCGGCGTTGAATAATAAAACTCCATACGAGTTGTGGACTGGCTCCAAACCGGATATTAGTCATATCAGAGTTTTCGGTAGCACTGTTATGGTTCATGTACCTAAAGAAAAGCGGAAGAAGTGGGACAAAATAACAATCACATGTATTCTCATAGGATATCCAGATAATGTAAAAGGATATAGGGTTTTCAATCCAGAAACACGGAATGTAACGACTAGTAGAGATGTGATCATCATTGAGAAGGAATCAAAATCTGAAAATTTAATTGAAGCGCAAGGTCAGAATGTTGATTCAGTGGGGGATAGTAAGGAACCTGATGATACAGAACGATGTGAAATTGAACCAGTGTCTAGCCGAGATAACTCGAGTTTTATGGACAGTTTTCAAGATAATGATGAGACATATGTTCCCAGCGACTATGAAGATGCAGACAGTGAGAAAGAAAGCCCACAGCGCCGACCTAAACGGGAGAGAAAAACTCCAGAGAGGTATGGATTCTCGAATCTGTGTGTTGACAGTTTGTCTCTGCATGACGCCTTAAATGGACCAGAAAAGGATCAGTGGGAGTTGGCTGTGAGAGAAGAGTTGCAGTCTTTCAAAGACAATGATGCGTGGGAGTTAAGTGATGCTCTAAAAGATGGTAGAGTTGTACAGTCCGACGATGGCTTCGAGGTGTCCCCGAGCACGGAGGCGGTGCCTGAGTCAGCGGACCTGACGTCCGAGGAGGTGGAGATGCAGAAGGCAGAATGGAGCCAGGAGTTGGCGCGCGTGGAGAATGAGATTGCCGCGCTGCGGATGGTGCTGGCAGTCAAGGTGCGCCTCAGCTCGGAGCTCAAGAGGAAGTTGGGCATCTCCGTGTGGAAGCAGATTATAGACGATGTCAACCAGGGTTACAAGAATGTCAAGGAAAGTGAAGTTTGTCATAATGTGGAAAATGTGTTGGATAAATTCATAAGGCCGTGACCGATGCACTGGTGTACCAAAAGACCGAATTGGTTTTAAATCGACAGCTGAAAAAACATTATTGATAGGAGGTCATACACCGAAATTTGTTTTACTTTATCTGGTTGTGTTATATCTTGGGAAACTAAAAAACAGCAAACTGTTGTCTTATCTAGTAGTGAACTGAGTACATGGTGATTACCGAAGCTTGTAAAGAAGCAATTTATTTGAGAAATTTACAATATGAAATAACTCAAAAATTGTATACTATTGATATTTTTAATGATAATCAGAGTGCGCAAAAGTTTACAGTAAATCCAGTTTTTTCATAAACGCACTAAACATATTGATATTAAATATCATTTTTGTAGAGAATGTGTAGCAATTAATATAGTGAATGTTAGGTATTTGCCAACAGCTGAAATGCCTGCTGATTTGTTCACCAAAAGTTTAGGTTCAATAACACATTATGAATTTTTGGATAAATTAGGTGTGCAAACTGTTTAATATTTAAGAATATTTATATTGTTAGATATAGTGGGGGTGTTGTAATAATATCAACAATATAAGCCTAGTGCTGACATCTATGTAATTTATGTGAAAGTGATAAATAAATGATTTAGTTTCTGCTCCGACTCTGAACGTAACGTTGTTTTATTACAATAATAGATAAGTTTTTTTTAGATTTTCACGGCCAAAAGTATTTTCGTTATTTGTTTTTGGGGTGTTATGCCGTGTTGCGCTACCTCCTTCTTTAGCCAACGTTTCGGACAGCGTTACAGTGTCCATCCTCAGGGCAGATGTGTAATTGTGTATAAATCTGGCCTGTTGATGGATACTGTAATGCTGTCCGAAACGTTGGCTAAAGAAGGAGGTAGCGCAACACAGCATAATACCCGAAAAACAAATAACAAAAAAAAAAAAACATTGTAATATGCCTTGTGAATTTTAATAATTCTCTGTGCCAAAAATGTATTCAAACTGGTAATAACCAGTATATTTTGGATTGCCCTGGTTGAGTATTTATTCTGTTAAGCTTATTAGGTGGGCATTGGAGTATTCAGTAAAATTTAAAGTTTAAAGAAACATGTTTTTAAATCAAGTTTTTGTACATTACAAACATTAAAGTTTTACAATATTTCGTCTGTGAGGGTTCTAATCATTGTGACAGCTGTGTTCGAAGGCGTCATCAAACTGCCGTAATGCCACATTGAGAAGGCTTAAATGATTTTATTAACTCCAGCCATATTATTATTTGCATGACGTTTAACAGCTGCACATGGCATAAGCACAAAATTATTTAATCCACGATGTTCATTCAAAATTAATATCGATTTGAAAAATTTTTGTTGGTGGCACTGGTTTTTCCGCACGTAAGTTTCCAAAGGGTTTTTCTAATCTTCATGATGAATTTGACATGAAAAATTATTATTGATTGGTAGTAATTTCACATAAGTTAAGTCTTCTCAAGATTATTTTTTTTATCCCAAATATTTAGATAAATTATTGGCAAAACTGGTATAAATAATCAGCAAAAACGAAGAAAGGTATCATTAGCAAGATGTTCCAATTCATAGTACTCGCTGCTCTCGTTGCTGTGGCTTCGGGTAAGTTATCCAAAAAACACAATATTTTTTAAATAGTCAGCAATTTTTTTTATTTATAGTTAATAATACATATCAAATTATTAAATGTTTTATCTCCATAAATTAAAAGTCAATCCGCGGAATCGGATCCTCCCCCATTGTTGGAGGAACCGAGGCTTCCATCCAGGATGCCCCATGGCAGGTGGCTCTCCAGTATAACGGAGGACTCCGTTGCGGAGGCTCCATCATCAGCACCACCGTCATTCTGACCGCTGCACATTGCACTTCTGGGTAAGTTAAATGCTTGGCCTTATGTTAAAGCGATTTGATGGTTTACAAAATAATGCTTTTGGTATTCACATGATGAGTAGGACGATCTGCTAATAAATTGGTTTATTTGTTCCAGAACCTCCGCCGGAGCATGGAACGTCCGTGCTGGATCTAGCCAGCACGCATCTGGTGGCGTTTCCTACAAGGTGTCCACGGTGGTGACCAACCCCCAGTACTCCTCCTCCACGATCGACTACGACATCGCCGTCCTCATCGTTTCAGAGTCTATCGCCATCGATAACCTCATTACCCAGATCATTCCCCTGCCAACCCTGAACCAGAATGTTCCCGCTAACTCTCCAGCTCTCGTCACCGGATGGGGAACTACCTCCGTAAGTTCATTTAGGGTCTATATTATACTACATCATTGAATAAAAAATTATATTATATTAGTATATAATTAATACAACTTGTTACTTAAATTAATTGAATGTTTTACTTAAATTACTAACTTAATTTGTTACTAAATTTGTGACTTAAACTACTTAAATGAATTGCATAAGTTAATAACTGTACACTGTACCTACCCAATGTGTAAACTTCATCCGCCATAACAAAGGGACATCCCTAGCATGGCGGATGAATTAACACAATTTTTTTGTTCATTGTATAAACTCTTTAATAAATAAATATCAAGAAAAAACGTAATACCCATAGAAAACTGATCTTGTCTGTAATGAAGTTAATTATTATTTTCTTTCTTTCCAACAGTCCGGAGGCTCCATTCCAACCACCCTCCGCAAGGTGACCCTCCCCGTAGTCGACCAGGCTGATTGCGTAGCTGCCTACGCCGGATTGAACCCCGTCACCGACAGGATGATCTGTGGAGGTCTGTTGGGAGTCGGTGGCGTTGATGCTTGCCAGGGAGACTCTGGTGGCCCATTTGTCGTCGGTGGAGTCATCGTCGGAGTCACTTCCTGGGGAAGTGGCTGCGCTCAGGCCAGGTACCCCGGAGTATGGGCTAGAGTACCTGCACTAGTTGACTGGGTTGAGGCACAGTTGTAAATAAACAAACTCATTCATTCTATATTGCCCACCATCTTCCTACAGATCTTAATTGTTTAATTGTTAGGTATTCCCTGGGAACATTTTATATTTTAAATAATAAAACTACAACTCTGAAAATATTTGTTTCAATTATTATCATTATACATAATTATTATCATTATACTTTAACTGTATACATAGAGGAATTGTTAATGTTTGTGACTGTGAAAAAATAGATTTCACAAATGAATATACTAGACTTATCTGGGAATAATTGTTGATAACAATTTTAAGTGGGATAAACAAGTGGCTAAAATTTGTAACCAGCTCAGATCCTTAGCTAGTAACTTTTACAAATTAAAATTTATTTTGCCTCATTGTACTCTTAAACTCATATATTTTTCTATGGTCGAATCCATCCTTAGATATGGTATTCGAACTTGGGGACATGCAAGCACTACTTACATTAAATATATTGAAAATTTACAAACCGCCATAATAAAAAAAATTGTCACAACTAAGATTTACAAACAGAGACATAACTTAAAATTACTGTATGGCTCAGAGAGCCTACTTACAATAAAAGGTCTCCACTGGTTCACTACTATTATGGATAATATGGGGGAAAGCCCTTACAAACACCTACTTGTACACAAACATACCACAAGATTTAGAGAAGGAAAGGGCCTAAAAACTCCTCGAATATTAAATAAATATGGAAGCCGTACTCTTGAATGTGAATTGAAGTGATTTTCAATAAAATCAATAATAACATAAAATTTGAAAAAAATGAGAGACTAAGTCCTAAAATGATAAAACTATGGTTAATGAACGAAAACTCCATGTATCTTTGAATATCTTAATATAGCTGCCTACATATCTTTTATTAGGTAGGTATATTGAAATATCTTATATATTTATAGTTGTAAGTTAAATTATCTAATACTACTATCTATTCTAATGTTTCCTTAAAACTTTAAATGTATATAATGTAGATGTTTGATTCCTTAATTTAATTGATAAATAAAACACTTGTGTTGCTAAGTTGTGTAACGAAGAAACGACATTTATGTTTATTATATCACTTTCTTTTTATGGTTTCTTCTAACAAACTGACACTTTACAATAAAATCATATAATAACAAAACAAGTGACAATTCTCAATCTAACCGACACCACAACAATACTTTTTCTTTACATCTCCCCCCCTCGGGAAAGAAAATTATTGCAAAATTTTCTCATCTTCGATGTCCTCTTCTTCCAATGTTTGAACTGGAATAAGTTTTGTGATGTGGAATAGGTTTGATTCTGGTTTTTTTATGACCCGTATCTATCCTGTATATGGAGTTTGAAATTTTTTCAATTATCTCATATGGTCCAATTTTCAGTTCATCCAATTTCTTCCTGTTCAGCTTGTTTCCATTTTCCACAAACACCATATCCCCTACGTTAAACTCGAAGTGTTTTCGCTTTTTATCGAATAATGTTTTATTGTGGTTATGTGATCTTATTGTGTTTTCAAGTGCTATTTTCCTGTCTCTGATCCAGTCACTATTTGATTCTCGTTGTTTTAGTTCATTCGGTAAAATCGTGCTGTCCGTACCATATAAAAGGTAACTCGGTGCAAAGTTAGTGACTGAGTGAATAGTCTCATTATATTTTCTTGTACATTCTTGAGCTATTGCTGTCCAGGCTCTCCTTTGTTCTTTTTCATTTATTTTACATCTTATTTTGTTAACTAAAGTTTGATTCAGCCTCTCATTTAAACCATTTGAGAATGGTGCATTTACTGCTGTGAAGATCATTGGTATCCGCTTGTCTTGTAAATATTTCTTGAATTCTTTTGAATTGATTCCCAGGTATTGATCGGTAAGTAGCATACCTATGTCTCCTGTTTCTGTTTTGTTAACTAGATTTACAAAATCGTTCGCAGTTTGAGTTTTTGAGGTAAGAACGAATGCATATCTTGTAAAGTGATCTACCAACAAATGCAGAAATTTTTTTGTTGACCTTGTACCTCCAAATCCTCCAATTGTGTCTATAGATACTATTTCAAAAGGCTTTGTTGCCGGGCCTAAATGAGACATAACGCCAAATTTGTCTTGTCCTCTTGATTTATTTTTAATACAAATTTCACAGGTTCTGCAAACTTTTATTATGTTTTTATTTAAATTTTTGGCTACGTAATGTGTGCTTATCATCTTTTGCATTTGTCCAATTCCAATATGGCAAAGGTTTTCATGTATTTTTTTTATGAGTTCCATACTAAACTCTTCTGAAAGAATAACTTTTTCTTTTTCTCTGATTTTTTTGAAGTATATATGGTGTTTCTCTATTAATTTGCTTTTTTTTATTTTGTATTTCTTCATTTTTATTCTGATCTTTCAAAATATCTTCCACTTTAATCATGTTTACGACTTTCAATTGTTCATCCGTATTTTCATTTGATTCTAGAACTGGATTTCTGCTTAGACAGTCAGCTTCCAAATTTTGTTTTCCTGGAGCATATTTTATGTTAAAGTCATATTGTGAAAGATAATATGTTAAATCACCCAGCTCTTCATCAGTTCTAGATTTGAGGTTCATGTTTTCCAGTGGTTTGTGATCTGAATAAACTGTAAATGGTTTATCAACCAGAATTGCCAGTATCTCACTGCTTCTTTTATAGCTAAGCATTCTAGGTAAATTGCTTTTTTCTTTTTCTGGGCTCCATTTAGTTTTTTCGAAAAGTAAGCTACTGGTTTTTCTTTTCCATCAGATTGTGTCTGTTTTAAAATAGCTCCAACACCTTCTAGAGAAGCATCCGTGTATATATTAATTGGCAAATCTTGATCAAAAATTTCCAGGATTGGTTGTGAGCATAGTAGATTTTTCATCGTTTCAAAAGCACTTTGGCATTTATCAGTCCAAATAAACTTTTGGTTTTTCCTTAGTAAATTATGCAAAGGATCTAGTATTATTGCACTCTTCGGAATATACTCATGATAAAAATTGATTTTTCCTAGAAATTGTCTCACATTCTTCTGTGTTTTTGGAATAGGAAAATTCTTTATTGAAGTCAAATTATCCTTTACTGGCTTGACTGAATTATTCTGAATTATATGACCCAGATATTTTACCATGTCTGATGCAAATGTGCATTTTGCAAATTTTAATCTAAAACCTTCCATTTTGATTGCATTCAGCAGCTTTGTCAGATGATCAATGTGTTCAGCAAAAGTTTTTGAAAATATAAGAATGTCATCTATGTAATTGACAGCAAATTCGTTTAGTTTATATTTTCTCAATATATTGCTTAATATCCTCTGAAAAATTGCCGGAGAAGTCTTTAACCCAAAAGGCAGGCAGGTCCATTGATAATGTCCCTCCTGTGTTACAAATCCTGTTTTTTTTTTGTCTTCAATCCGCAGCGAAATAGACCAAAAGGCTGAGTTTATATCCAGCGTTGAAAAAAATTTGCAATTTCTGGTCTTCGTCATTAGGTCTTCAATCAACGGAAATGGTTGAGCTTGAGGTACGACTATTTTATTTAAGTCTCTGAAATCTATGCATAATCTGGATCTTTTGTTTTCTTCTTTTTTAAATGCTAGAGTAACCGGTGCAGCAAATGGACTGTAGGACTCTTCTATCAGTTTATTGTCTAATAATTTTGCTATTTGCTCTTCTATTTCCTTTTTATCTTCTACGCTGCATCTGTAAGGCCTCTTACTACAATATTTATCTACTAATAAGTCTATCTTCGCTTCGTATCCATTAACAGTGCCAACATCATATTTACTCTTCGCAAACACTGATGTGTATTTGCCTATTAGTTCATTTATTTCTGTTTTTTGATCATTATTTAAATGATTTATTGTTATTTTTAAATCTTCTTCTTTAACATGTTCGTTAAAATTAATTCTGTGTTTTTCTACAGCGTTCTTATTTTCTGTAGAGTTTTTATCTTTTTTATTTGCATTATTCAGGCAGAGTTTCTGTGATATTTGTAAGTCTTCACTTTGAATAAGTTTGAAGTCTTTTATCATGTCTAATCCAATCAAAAAATCGTACTTGAAATTGTGTTCATCAATAATGTACACATCAACATTTTTCTCCAATTCCAAAATTTTTATCTTTAAAGTTGTCAAACCACTCGTCTTTTTAACACCATTAATCGTTACTAAATTTGCTTCATTCAAACTGTTTCCTTTTCCTTTTAGTTTCAATAACTTAGAATTAATTAGAGAAACATTTGAACCCGAATCATAAATTCCGTATATTTCTAATTTATCATTTAGTAATAGTTTGACTTTTATTAATGGTGTTACTATTAGTTTTTTTTGATTATTTTCATTTAACTCAGTCTCTATCACTGAATTGTTTACATGTTTAATGGCACTTCTCTTAAATTTTTCATTCCCTTTTGTTTTGAACCAGCATGTGACTTCAGGGTGGTAACGAGAGCCCTTATTCAATTTTTCACAAATTTTACATGGATTTTTACCTTCATTTGTATTAAATTCTGCATTCCCAAATGATCTCTTATTTATGAATCTCTTTTTGTTGACCAAATGTTCATACTTGTTTACTTCATTGAATAAATCCACAATATCTTGTAATCCTTCTCTATCAATCTTGTTTAGTATGAATTCTGGTAGTCCGGAAGCAACAAGATCTATTAAAGTACCGGTGTCGATTGATCTTCTCATATCCAATAAAAGTTTTTCTTTTTTCATAGCATAATCCAACAGAGAACCATCTTTGTATCTAAATGAGAGTGCGTATGTAACAGGGTTCCATCCTTTGTTTGCGAATGATTCACAGAATTTGTTTTTCCATGTTGACCACTCGGAGTTCATTGTTAATTTTATAATCATGGAACTGTACCAATCTACACAAGTTTTATCCATAAACAATCTGAGTATTTCTATTTTTTTTCCATCCGTGATCACATCAAACCGTAAACATTCTTTTTCAAATACTTCGATCCACTGGCTTGCATTTGTATTTTTATTACAGAATTTTTCAATAACGAACTTCTGAGCAATGTTTTTTAAGCTCTGTTGGTTATTTCCCATTAATTTTTCAATCAATCTTTCCAGTGTACTTGTTTCTTCTTTTTGATGTACTGGGGAACTTTTTTCTTGCAATTCTTCGAGGTATTGGTCTCCAAACTGTAAATTTCCATGTTCATCTACATATGTTTTTTTCAGTTCTTCTGTCATGGTAATCCAGACTCTCCTAACCTGGTACCTTTTTCCCAAACTATTTTTCATTTTACTAAAAGCAGCAGTTTTCATTATTTCCTTGTGATGGCTGGCTGATTGTAGCGATTCTGGTATTGCGTACACTTTATCATCACTTGTAACTATTGAGGTAATGCTACAAACGTTTGACTTGCCTTCACTTCCAGGTAGCAGAGTGAATTCAAACTGTAGTTTCTCCATTTTTTGGGTTTTTAACAAAAAATGTCGTTTTATAATGTAGATGTTTGATTCCTTAATTTAATTGATAAATAAAACACTCTTTTATTAGGTAGGTATATTGAAATATCTTATATATTTATAGTTGTAAGTTAAATTATCTAATACTACTATCTATTCTAATGTTTCCTTAAAACTTTAAATGTATATAATGTAGATGTTTGATTCCTTAATTTAATTGATAAATAAAACACTTGTGTTGCTAAGTTGTGTAACGAAGAAACGACATTTATGTTTATTATATCACTTTCTTTTTATGGTTTCTTCTAACAAACTGACACTTTACAATAAAATCATATAATAACAAAACAAGTGACAATTCTCAATCTAACCGACACCACAACAATACTTTTTCTTTACATGTATTTACAATTTTTTCCTTAGATATTTTATTATGAATGTTTAAATTGTTAGAACCTGCAGACAAGCTGCTATATGACAGCTTTGTGGGTATACAAATTCTTGTACAAAACGTTTTTCTGTAATTTAATAAATAAAAATAAAAATAAAAATAAAAAAAATCTCTCACAGCAGTCAAGAATAAAATAAAAAAAAAGGATTGAAAGGGGGTTATACGGCCCAATTGATAAAGTTTAGGTTATCTGTCTAAATTTATCGAAAACGAAAACGCCTGGTATAACTCATTACGACAAATAGTTTGAGTACTTTCGATTTGATTAACAAATAAACGTTACATCTCTGACCGGTCAGTGGCTGAATTGTAATTACGTCTGGGTATCTTTGAGCACTAGCATTATGAAATCTAGGTGGGATATTTAATAAGTGCAAGCGGTACAGTAATTTCCCCTAATACCATGCGAGCGAAGCCGGGGGAAAAGGCTAGTATTATATCTATTCCAGCTAATATTGCTCGACTAAAGCTAAACAAAAATGTGGTTATTTGTTAAAAAAATATAATATAAAAAAATATATTCATCAACAAAGAGTTATATTGTTTAAAATATTTCACGGTTTTACGCTAGATTCTTCAAAAACTACTTGTATATTTTTAAAATGTTTTCACTTTTATAACTTTTGATATAAATTCTATGTATGTATAATCCTTGATCTTAAATATTATTTTATAATTTATGTAAAAGCCCCTATAACAACAATAAATAAATACATCAACGGCTTGTGTAGTTTGATTATAGTCAATACAAGTATCATCCACCGATTGGAGAGAGTGAGGTACCTAACTATTCATTATCACTGTCAGACTGATGTTTACTACCCATAACGCCAAATTTCCACCTTTGGAACGAATCTCTTCCGATAACCAGAAAAATATCATGGTTTGCTTGAACACAAGGTGCATCATCTTTTTGTATAAAACAATCGTGGGAAATTTTTTTCTTCCTCGATTTTTTTTTTCCTTTGTGTGAATACCGCACAAGAGTCCCAAGTGCTCCCATCTGGAGCCAGGGAGACTATGGTATCCCAAATAGGGGTACGTTGTGAGGCGGAAGGTAGTGGGGAAGGGAAGTACCTGACTATTCAAATCTGGTCACCAAACACGGCTAAAGCCATTTAAAGCAATGTTTCAATTCTGAATGGTGGTGTTACACCAGGGCGATACTGAGCACCTTCCACTCTGGAACGCGCTGCAAATATATATTATTTCAAATGAATTAATTGTGAAATAACACAAACTTATCAAATAAAATTTATTTTCCACGCCGGTATTCGATCCCGCGACCTTCGGAATGCTTGTCAAGAGCCTTACCGCTGGACTACGCCGGCCATCTTTTAGATGGAAGGTTTTGGTCGCTTAGGTGAATGCGTTTCGGTCATACCCCTAAAAATATTTTCCCATTTTACCGTGATTTTAAAGTGACACAAAAAGGTTTGTGAATTCAAAATGAAGAAGATCGTCATATTCATTTTGAAGCACATAAGAGCAACTTGGAGCTCTTGTTTGTACTATCGGCACGCTCGCAATTGTTTCAGAGAGTCGTTGATCTGAATGGGAAACTTTTAAATCCAACGTAAGCTTATCCTTTCAACCGATTATTTTTGGTTTTCTGAATTTGTAGTGGAAAAAACACCGAATTTTCGAGCATGGTTTTCGTCATGCAATATATTATTTCGAAATGCGATGGTCGAAATGCCATCGGTATAACTGGTACCCGAAAAGGGGTGTTATCACCAAGTATATCAACTGTTATACAAGTATTATTATTATTTGGGAGGCGGGAATGGGTACCGCCGCCCTGAGAACCTTTATTGGATAACCAACACCTCTGCCATAGGATAGAATGAAATCTTACCTACGTACTGTACCCACGAAGCGTCGCTCTCTGTCAAGCTGCGCGCATTGGCCTCTTTGGTTATGAGCTTACTTTTTAAGGCTCCTATTGGTTGAGATTTGTGGGTGAAGGTTTCACTTCAAGAACACGACATTACGTTCCAAATCATAGGCAACTGCGTCGAGATAAATATGTTTGTATAATTTCAATTTGGGAGGCGGGAATGGGTACCGCCGCCCCGGGAACCTTTATTGGATAACCAACACCTTTGCCATACGTCACTCCAAGTGGTTTGCTACGTTTAGTGATTTAGCAGAGGTGCCCGGGTTCATGGGGTGAAGTTTGTCTAGGTCATGGAGGCGAATGACCAGGACACACTTAACCCCAGATTCCTACCCACCCCTTAAACCATTTTCCTTCCCACTGTCCTCTCCTCATTTTTCTTTAAAAACCCCTACACACAGCATTCCCAAAGATGACATAGGCCTTGAGAGAAATTATTTCTTGGCCTCCTTTGTGGAGATCATGTAAAAAATAAGAAAAAAATAGGGTCATTATCACTATCACCAGGAGGGGAATCATTTTTATAATCCAAACAGGTGGACTTGTTCCTCAGAAGCAAAAATTGAAGATGGTTATACTACACCGCCAAAACCACCAAACAAAAAACATACAGCTAACAAATTAATATCGTCATTAATTGATAGGTACCAATTCCTTCTTCTTTAGCCAACGTTTCAGACAGCATTACATTGTCCATCTGATGTGATATGATACGACAACTGCCCTGATGATGGCCGCTGTAACGTCCTCCGAAACATTGGTTAAGAAAGAGGAACCGCCACACGGCACTATAACCCAAAAAAATCACGATAATACTTTCGGCCGTGAAAATCTAAAATCATGTAAATAAAATAATAATAAATTTATTGATAAGTGTGGTATTTTCGAAACTTTCTTACGAAAATAGTACAGTTACAATTTCATCACACAATAGAAGAAGGTATGTTATTATACTGTTAGGGCCAACGATGTGAATTTTCACATAAACAACGCTAAGCAAATTATTTCATTTTTGGAATTTTGACAATTATTTTGGATAACAATAGAGAATTCCAGTCCAATTTTTTTTTTTTTTTTTTATGACCTTCTAACTTAAATAACTGCATATTTATATTTATTTTTATAGTTAGTTTTAATAGTTAAAATAAATGTCAAAGTTTTAATTTTTCAAGATCCCCCGAAAACCACCGAATCATCATGACTAACCGAAGTATGAATCTTGTAGGGAACTGGAATCAGCTGTTCGACTCCCGCCATTTTGAATTTCAGCATTGGAGCGTTTTCATAGACATTATTGGGCAATACGATCGTTTTTTGAACAGTTAAAGTTTTTGAATATTTTAAATAATATAGATAAACTAATAGAGATACTTTATTTTTGATACTGAATTATTTAGGCTTAAATAATGTTTCAATAAAAACAAAAACTATTATATGTCCAATTCTCTATAAACCAAGAACACGGAATGCCGAACGGCTTGCGTCTTCATTTCTATTGATTTCTATACAACTTTGACCCAGGTGACGCGGCGCGGTGACGTCACGCCGCCAAAATCCAGCAATAGGGTGTTTTAATGACACGTTTTAAAATGGACTTTTTAATATATTTTTAAAAACTCTACGTTAAATATTATGTAATAAAACTTATATATTCAGAATCAGCGTATATTGGTCTATTCTATATGAACATATTTTTTTAAAGCCATAATATTTTTCACTGGAGTTCCTTATTACAATAGAGCAATTTATACTCTTATCTCATTTGACAGGTGAAGAGAAAACTAACTGCACTGACATTGTTAGTTCTAATACACGTAAAAACGGGCCGCCAGCCGAAAGAACTTCCGCAGTATTTTACTGTTTGAAACCATTAATTTGGAAAATTTATTTCGTTCCATCTTGATTCATTTCCATAACACATCCTGTTACTTGTAGATTTTAGTAGTCAAGTAGATTATTGTGCTGCCGAAGAAATAACGGTTATAGAAAAGTCTTGTCGGCATTAATAAATATAAATTTTTTGAATTTTCTTTGAATAAATATAAAATATTGTTATTGAGGCAGTTCAGTTATGTACAATAAAATGTTTTTTCTATGCTATATATGTAAAAGCCCCGAAAAAGGGCGTTTATTTATAAATAAATAAATAAATTAATAAAAAATGAAAGTGGTTTTTACTGTTATTGTTTCACTTTAAATTAAATGTACACCACCCAAATAGCTGATACATAACCTCGAAATAACATTGGTGAATAACCTTATGAAATTGTGAAAAATAATCACCAAGGCAATCTTTTACACATAAACTAATACTGGAAACGTAAACCGTAACCTTAACCCATATTTCGCCGCTATCACTTCCCGTGGTCAGATTTTGATGAAATTTGGATATGTTGTATATAAACACCCAGTTAAGAAAAAAAAAAAATCATACTTACAAAAATATAAAGTGTTGCGTTTTCGCAACGTCAGCGAAATAGGGGGGTAAAAAGTAAATGTATGAAACAAAACAAATTTATTTGAAAGTGGATTTATTTCTATTAATTTATAAATCATATTATTAACATTAACTAAAATTAAGGATATTATATGAATAAGTAGGAAAGTGCTCTATTCCAAAAGACATTATAAGAAGTTAGCATACACAAATATTACAATAAACATTATTTTCTGGTATGGCCAATTTCGTTACATTTATGGTGCAGTGCCACATTACACTCTGGACACATATAATATGTTTGTGAATCACATATACGACATCTCTTTCTATTTTCTCCTTTATTTAAAAATGACTACTCCCTGATTTAGTTGACCTCGATGCTGTCGCAAATCTACTTGGTCTGCCAAAAGAAGAAGAATGTACTTTTGACGACTTCATAAGGGCGGTGGCCACACTTCTTCTAAATTTCAAAAGACTCATATTTTCTCCTGGATGAACCATTTGATATAATTTTCATGCATTACATAGTGCCACATCACGGAAGTTGGAGAATATGGCCCACCACTTTTTACCACGAACCCTTATTCTATAGTTCGAATCGAAATTATCCACTAAATCAACTCCTCCCGTAAAACGATCTGTGACAGACGTGTTTCGGAATGACGCGACCCCCCGGCAGGGCTGAACATGTCCGCGTACTTGTCTTTTAAATATGTAAAATAAATTGTTCCAAATAAACGTATCGGAGTGGGGGTAATCGAGCGAGAGGATAGGGTCTTGAGCGGCCCGGTAGTTTCCGCCCTAATTATGCGCTGGGGTTTCGACGCAGCGTATAAGTAGGGCAAAACTGCCGGTAACAAACCAGTCATCCACTACAAGCCGTGCCAACAACACCTATTCTCTTCTCGCTTGCTGACCTCGCTCCGAACTTCTTTCTACACGCTTCTTTCATTCACTGACCACCGCCTTACCCCTGGACCTCCGATACTCTTACTCCACGGACCAGAACGGCTACGTCAAAGGACAGATCAGCACAGCACAACGAAGATACACGTGGTGAACGCCCGACATCTTGCCACCTCCATGGATCGGAACCACCGCCCTGATTAACAGTCTTGTGTGCCTCACCCTGTGTGGTACACGATCATACTGGGTTAAGTGACATTTATATATAGATTTTTTAATATTTAAATACCTTGTTACGTTTTTAATTGGCTCGATGTTATCAACATTAAACGTCACTGTAACTACAGCACTATCTCTCCATCGAACAACCAGTATCTCATTGTTTTTTCGAATCTCTAATCATATTCCCCTCTTCGAAATTTATTCATTTGTTTTTTCGATTTTAATGTACCAATGTTCTTTAGTCAATTTTCTTTTACCATACCAGTACAAAAAACAACTACGTTATTTGGCACTCGTGAATAACTAAGTTTTGATTTCTTCCAACGTATTTCCCTTGGCACTGGCGACGAATATGTTGATGGTTGAGGTTGGGATGGAGTTGTCGAAGGTTCACTCATTAGCCTCTTGGAGTGGACTTCCAAAGTTCCTGCCGTAGTCGATTTTCTCTTATCATACCAGTACAAAAAATAAATACGTTACTCACTCGCGAATAATTAAGAATAATACGCGAATAATACGTTACACTCGCGAATAACTAGGTTTCGATTTCTTCCAACGCATTTCCCTTGGCACTGACGACAAAGATGTTGATGGTTAGGATTGGGATGGAGTAGTTTGAAGGTTCACTCACGAGTCTCTTGGAGTGGACTTCCAAAGTTCCTGCCGTATCCCCGAACATAAGGTTAAATGCAGTGTCTTCGTGTAAATCATTGTCCTCAAAATCCTCTTTTATCTACCGATGTTGGACTCCATGAAGTCACCGAAGTTACTACTTCGGCGACTTCAGAAGGTAAAATAATCACATCTGGAATATCTTCTTCTCCGTCTTCATCGTCGACATCCAATTCTCTGCAATAAGGCCGGCAGCCAGGTAAAAACAGCGGTAAAAAAGTCCTTTGGATTCATCCTATACAGAAGAAAAAATGCGGCAATATCGATTGGTGCTGGTAATAGTGAATAAAATAATGCAAAGGTTTTTACCCCCGTATTTCGCTGACGTTGCGTTAACGCATCACTTAAATAAACTATGTAAAATGAGTACCGTTGGAGTTTTTAATTTTTTTAAAGTGTACATATTATTAAATACGGGTCAATAGTGTATTAAAAAAGGTTTAAATATATTAAGAATTTTGAACGTATGTTAACGATAATAATTATTAAAAAATCGCTTACCTCATTGTCGTATTTTGTCTGACTTTGGGGGGGAACAATTTGGAACAGAAGAAAATATTTTTCTATTTTTTAAAGTCAAACTATAAAGTCAATCCTTTTCTATAAGTACGTGAAAGAATAACGGTGATTCCTTATCAAGTTCTCAAAATATGACCCAGTAACCAAACTGTTGAGTTTTCGCAACGTCAGCGAAATATGGGTTAAAGTATTAATTCATCATTTGCAATTCACAAAGCAGGTTATTATAACATCAACTTTCTTTATCAAGTAGATAACAATGTATATTATATACCGAACGTATCTACAAAATATTTCTATTGACATGCAATCCGAAATACTTTGCGTATCTCGGATCCGAGAATCGATTTGCGTTTTCAAATGTATTCTGACAGTTTAAAAACGAATTTATCGATTCCCGTTTTCGATGAATTCTTAAAAATAATAGGGAAATTATTTTTCTCAGGGCTTCTCAGGGCAACTGTCGGCGGATCAACTGTCATGGAACCACATATATTGCATATAACAGTTATCACTTGTGCTAGAGCCTATAAAACTATTGAATTTCAACTTTAATTAAAAAAGAATTACTTTATTTTGCGGTTACATAATAGAAATGACCAAACAATGTCGATTTTTTTCTGTAATTTTTCCGGAAAAAGATGTTTTGGAGAAACTGTAACTTATCAGATATTGCCGGCGTAATGACGATGTGCAGTATTATGATTTTCAAAATTAACCTATGTCGCTTAATGAAGAAATCTGCCGAAGCCACCCATGTAATAATTATTACCCTCTAAGCGGCAAATGTCAATCGCTTGCGGCAGCTGAGTACAGGTGAACTCGTGCCTTCCCCGCTCCAAGCTATCTCTACTGGCTCTGGCCGCTAGGCGAATCAATGATATCGCTGTATTCTGTTTACCGGCAAGGGATCGGCTCACAGACATTATGACCTAGCTTCTAGTATAGACGTAGCAGGTTCAGCATTACGTATGAAGTGTGAAGATTAATTATTGTATGCACTCTATTGCTCTCCTGTTACCCCGTAGTTGAACTCGTAATTAAAAGCGTTGTAATTAGTGTAAGTCGGGGGGCATGTTCTTGTACGGGGTAATTTATGTCGGTGTGGTAATAGTTCTAGATGATGTTAATATTTACTGCAGGTGAGGTGACTTCAGGTATTAAAGGGGGAGTTAACGGAGACAGTGATTAAATTATCCTTAAACTTATGCGAGTACAAGCAATGTATTTCATCCTAGTTGCGAGGAAGTTGAAATAAGCCGAGGGATTATTCATTTCTGAAGATTTTTTTAAAGAACGACTGTAAGTAGGTCTATTTCACAAATTCTTGCGTTCATCTAAAAATATAATATTTAAATGAAACAAATTACATTAACAATTTGTATTTATGTAACCCTTAGGTACTTAATTTGTTTCAGAACAGAAGACGTTTTAAAGCGGATAACGTAAAAGCACACACAAATATAATAAACGCCCGTATTCCCGGCAATGACGCGTTAAAAAAAACAGTGAGTGCAATTCACACGCGAAAGAAATGTAACTTCAGAAAACTAAGAGTGGGGAGACTACGAAGCACTTTTTTATCAATGTGGAGGATTATATTCAAGAATTTGAAAGAAATGGGATTGGGCGAGAAATTGAGTAATTTGAAAGTATGTTGCCTATTGTATGCCGATGATGCGGTGCTGATTTCCAACAAGGATGAACGAAGTATGTACGAAGAATGAGTTAATGATGAATGTAGGTAAGTCTAAAATCGTGGTGTTTGAAAGATAGAGTACGAAAACAATGTGCAACATAGTTGTGAATGATGAATACTTGGAGCAGGTTGATGACTTTGTGTATTTGGGAAGTATGTTTACGGGAGATGGGAAGGCGGATAGATATTTTAAAAGAAGAGTATATATAGGTAACTCCATTAACGGAGGATAGACCTCAATTGGCGCCAACAAAAAACTGTCCAAAGAAGCGAAGCTAGAGTGCTGGTACCTGCGCTGATATATTATGGCAGTGAGGCATGGAACTGATAGAGGAAGCAAGAGGAAAAAAAGTAGAATGAATGCTGTAGAATTGAGATCCCTGAGGCGTAAGCGAATGAGCGTAAGGAGAATATGTGACGCTACTGTGAATAGTAAAAGCAGTCGGGGACGCCCGAGGAAGACGTGAGACTTTTAAATTTGGGAGGCGGGTGTGGGTACCGCCACCCCAGGAACCATTTATTGGATAACTAACACCTCTGCCATAGGTCACCCAAAGTGGTTCGCTAAGTTTGGTGACTTAGCAGGGGTGAGCGAGCTCACGGGGTAAGGTTTGTCCAGGTCATGGCGGCAGATGCGCCTGCCCACTTGCTGCGTGGCGGAGAGAACCTGGTTGAGGGAGGCCTTTTGACCTTTCCAGCCGGACTCTCTCGAACCATCGCTTTGCACAGCTGTTGCAGGGATGGATTCATATGTACGAGACGTTGGGATACACTGACTCCTACATTCCTACCCACCTCTAATACCTTTTTCCTTCCCAGAACTCCCTATCCTTCTCTTCCTTAAAAAGACCCTCCACACAGAATCCCCTAACATGACATAGGCCCTGAGAGAATTTATTTTCCTCCGGGCCTCTTGTGTGGGGCTAATATAAAAAAAAAATTATAAAAAATGGCACGAACAAGTGAATCAGATACTTGATTCGGTCCACGTCAAGAGTCAGAATAATAGAAAGCAAGTGTGAGACGATGTATGCATGCGAATGAAGCAAGGAGTGTGTGCCAAGACCGAGTTTTTGGCAGTCCTCTCTGCCTACCCCTGCGGGGTGTCACATCACTATGTAGTATCGCACATCACTAGTGAGCTACTAATATAATTGTCGTCAGTCAGTCTCAAACAGTCTCTAAGTAATGTCAATGGAGTTAACACTAGTCAATAAAGTCTATCTTGTAAAGTCGTAGTGTTTATATATTAACATCCTCAAAACCAACAAGTCAACGAAATATGGTGTCAGAAGTCGGATGTTAAGAGTCATAAAATAAAATAATAAAAATTACAAGTCAAAATCAAGATGTCGAAGGAAACTACAAAGTCATTTGTGCAACACGATTTCAGTGCCTTGACAAATCTAAATTTATTGTCAAACAACCCAAATAATGTGGGAATATGGAAAAGTTGGTGGCAAAGCTTGTAATGGTTCAGTGTTGTTTGAACAAGTAGACGAGGAAATTTTTTTTTTAAATATTTAAATTCGATCATATTACTGACCTCTGTTGGGTGTGTTTGAAAACGAAATTGAAGGAGTCTGTAATAAAATACGGATTAATTATCGCGTGGGAGGTGCTAGACTATCGGAGATGTAAAACGTTGGACAAATTGGAAATGATAAATCAACAATTATTTTGAACACAACGAATAGCGAGAGAGAGGCGGAGCTAAAGGCGTTTATCTGGTTGAAGGAGCGAGAGTTCTCACGAAGTCCATGGTATGGAATGCAGACCCTTATGAATTTGATCATAACTCACTTCATGATGACCAAAAATAAGAAATTGATAACTGTTGAAATTTGGGACCGAGACTCTATTGAGATTTTGAAAAAGATCGTTCAGGAAGTAGATTTTGGGTTAATTATGAACTTTTGCGTTTCAGTTATTAGGAGCGACATGGGGAAGGTTTACAATCTCTTGTACATAAGTGACGTTCTAAGAGATTGACAGGTAACACGATTTTGGCTCTTAGAAGAGGTCATTAAGCCGAAATCACCACTCTAGGTTACGTACAAAATAGTGGAAAAAGTAATTAGCCAAATGCATAAAATTTAACGGCCTGTCTAATTCTAAATTTATTTACAAATTCGAGTGTGATTTTTGGAGAGATTAACAAATCATTTTGACAGTTATCACCTTTTTCGAAAGAACGAGACGATGAGATGTGGGAGGTTACTTAGTAGAGATGCAAATAACAGGGACAGATTAGGCCATGGTGGTGATAAATGGCCATAAATGAAAATCGAAATCAATAAAAATGTGAGTTTAATACTGGGAAAAGCCTTATGGGCGTTGCTATTTGTTTAAAGAGAGAGTTTGTCAGAGTATAAGGCCTAAACACTCACAAATACGGAAAAACAAGGGAGAATACATATTGTTCGTAGAATAATGCGTAGAATAAAATTCCTTCGCGTTAGGTTATAAAATAATGATAATAATAATGGATTATTCCAAAATGTATGCAGGGGTAGTGCGATGTAATACATTTATTTTGAGTGGGAGAAAATGTCCTATGACAAGTTTGAGTCGAGCGCGTGGTCCACCCCTGTTGTCCTCTGCTAGACCGAGATAGTCGGAACCCCGATTTCAAGGGTTGGTACGGTGACAAACGCAGAAAGGCAGGAAGAGGCATGAAGCAAGAGTGGTGGGTGGCAAACTAGTAAATACGACTCAAAATTGCATGAACTTATTTTGATTGATGGGAGATTTTCGTTTTAAATAGGCAGGTTTTTTTTTATAACAGGGCAGTGAAAGACGGGCAGTGAGTGAAGATCAGTCAGTGGAATTCGGCGGAAGAACACGGTTAAGTCTGGAAGTTTTGGTTCTAACCAGCTCGTAGCAACGGTTAATTAACTTCAGTGAAAACAGATAGTGGAAAAATCGTATAAACTTTACGTAGATTAATTTGGGCTTTAATAATAAATATACCGCTTGACGGAAGCTATAACAAAAAATGATAACTACAGATATCGAACAGAGTATAGATTACAGGACATTACATAACAGGGGGGGGGGGGGGGGAATGGTCGTAGGGAGGTGGAAAGGGTTTCTTTGTTTTCCCACAGGTTATAACAGGTGCAGGTCCAAAATCACAACGAGCGTGTATTCCCGCTAGGATAAAGGGTACAGTTATCAATCACTCTCGGTAAGTCGAATTACAACTCCATAATTTAAATTACAGGACATGCTGACCGCAAGAACGAAGCAGTCAATTGAACTATTGTTTACTATAAGTGTGCGTGTCGGTCAGGGGTTTTTTTTTCTCTTCACCGTTATCACTCGGGTCCAGCCACCCGAACCGTCGCCTAACAGCTGGATGCTAGGAACGGAACAGCAGCAAAAAATGGTTCTTACAAGTACCTAGGAACGCAGAGGCAATAAGACTACGATAGTACACCCAATCGAATTGATGAAATTTTGGCAGTACAACTTACCCAATTGCAGGCGTTGGCTGACAGTTTGGCGCAGACTTCGACAGGAGGAGGGCGTGAGAACCAGATTCACGATTCTATGCATGTATAACATTATATCAACCTGTTTATCTGCGAAATTTCTACCTGTTGTATTGCGTGAATTAAATTTTCACGTTTGAGGAATGTGTACGACGGTACTGAGACTATACGTAAGTGGAATACGTATGTCGGAATGGTAAGGGTTTTCCCTCATTACCATGTTACGAGGAGGGGAGGTACCAGCCACAGACTGGGCGGGTCACGCGCTATGTCGGAGGTCATTCCCTTTCGCGGGATCGTGTCGAGCGAACGGGCGCGAAAGGTTATGTACCAGGGATGCCGAATTGTATGTCATGGACACGATTCGCTGACGGAGGCGTTTGACCTTAGACATCACGGGAAGCCTGCAGGGTTGAGTGGAGGAGACCGCTAACAAGGCATCTTGCGGGAAAATTCTGTAACGTTGTTGCATTCTCTCATCTGTGTCAACCCAAAAGTAAACGTAAGGCCCACAAAGTGCGCCTTATGTCAACTATTGGAGGTGGAAAGACGAAGACGGTCGGCTTTAAAAGTCTGCCTCACAGCTTCGCGCCACTTGCCCGCGAGTAGAGCCATGACAAGGGACGAAATGGAAATACCCCTTTTAGAGCCAGTAACGTAGAATCTGGAGGCGTAATGAGTATTGGAGTTGACTGGGAAAGGTTTGAAAGCCTGCTGTTCTTCCTCTGGCATGAGTGAGTCCGGGTATGTCAGGGTGATCGTCCAAGAGATCCGCCAGATACCGGGGTATAGCTCAGACATGCATTGGCGGGATAGTTGTGTCCGGAGAACTGCCCACTCGGTCAACTTGGTTAGTGGAGGAGCCAATACTAGTTTGCAAAGAAATTCTCCTTCCTTTCCTTTTATCACTTCCTTAAAACCCCTTAGTTCTGCCGTAAATTGGTGCTACTAACAATAACAATATTTCTAACAGTTATGCATAGGATAGGTATTTCAGATTGGGAGACGCGGGAGCAGCCTATCCGGCCATAGAGAGGCACCTCTAGGTACGTACATTTAAATTTAAGTAAATAATGAACTTGTATTGCCATTTAATTGTCCACAGGATCGACCGTTACGCGAGCTAGGTTCCTTCTTCGTGATTTACTAACTGACCTTTAGACGTGCAGTTAAATTTTACTAGCGCAAAATAGGACCAGAGGATAGCTAACCCAGCCTTAATAGACTAGGTGCAAAAGGGATCACTATAGCGGGGAACGGGGACTCTACAGGGAGTATACAGTTAGGGCCATAGGCATCGGTAGTGTAGGGCAGTTAGACAGGGCGTATCCTTCATGCGTTTGAGAAGACAACAGAAAAAATTCTTCCACGCCTTTTAAAGAGTCGAAAGTTACCACGAGAAATAGTAAATACATTAAATTCCTACTCCAAATAATCTGGAGGCTTCGAAACAAAAATCAATCACAACGTGAAGTAAAGGGTTTATTGTAAGATTTCCCAGAACAACCTTGCTTTACTGTGTTCGCATCACAGGGGTTGGGAAAACGAGATCAGGAAAACAGCGTAGCTGAACCTTCCAATCGGAGATCTCAACGAGTAAGAGAGAAAAAGGGAGGGGGGGTGAAAAAAAACCTTGCAGCGGGGTGGGACCATCACAAGCTATAAGATATATTTAATGGCATCAGATCTAGAAGATGCGCCAGAAAAGAGGAAAATTGCCATACTTCTTCACAGAATTGGATCGAAAGGTATGGAAATTTTCAAATCATTCAACATGGATATTGAAACCATTACTTTAAAAGAACTCAAGAAAAAGTTTGATGATTACTTTGCACCTCACAAAAATGTAACAATGCTGAGGAATTCATTTTTTACTCGGAAACAAAAGGATTCTGAAGATATCAACAACTTTCTACTGGACCTCGAAAATTTAAGTCTAGATTGTGAATTCGGCAATCTGCGAGAATCTCTCGTAAGAGATATATTTATTGCGAATATGTGTGCAAATTTGAATCACATCCGTCAACGTCTACTACAAGAATCTACATTGTCATTGCAAAAAACGATAGAAATCACAAAAACTATCTTAATGTCACAATGCAATGCTGAGGAAATAAATCGACGAGCACACCCAGAAAACATTCTTCAGATAAGTCATCATAAAAACACGTCAAGAAGTCAAATGCAAGTCAAGTCAAGTCCAAGAGGGTCAACTCCAAAAGTATCTTCAAGTCGTCATAGTTCACCGTCGTCGTCGTCATCACAGTCAAGATCAAATCAATACAGATCTTCAAGTCGTCATGGGTCACCGTCAGCGTCGTCGTCACAGTCAACGTCAAGCGGTCATATCTCTCCATGTGGAAGATGTGGTCAGCATCATCGCTACAAGTGCCCAGCAGTCAATGTCAAATGCAGGTCATGTAATTATTTTGGTCATTTTGCTAAATATTGTCATAGTCATTTCAAAAATAATTATTGTCACAACAAAGTCAGAAATTTAAAGTCACCAAAACCCAATGATGACAGTGCTAATTGCTCTGAGGATTATTTTATTTCAATAATAAGAAATTTAAATAATAACCATTATTCAAGTCAAGCATGGCACATAGATATAATAATTAATAATGAAATATTAGACTGTATTTTGGACACAGGGGCTGATATGAATGTCATGTCATTGTCAAACTTTAAAAAATTAAATTTATGTAATAAAATTTTACAAAAAGGTTATACAAAAGTGTCAGGTTTTGGAGGTGATAAAATACCTATTATTGGTCAGTGTGATCTTCAATGTCAAATTAATGGAAATGTCATAAATAGTATAATATTTTTTGTTGCGAATATAGAATGTCAATCAGTCTTGGGTCTACCGACCATAAAAAAACTTGGAATTATAAAAAGAATATTTAATGTCCAATGTAATCGTAACACTATATTAACTGAATATAACGACATATTTCAGGGTCTCGGATGTCTACCACCTGTCGTTCATCTCAAACTTCGCCAAGATGCTGTTCCGTGCGTCGATCCGCCTAGAAAGGTTCCGTTTGCTTTACAAAAAAGTCTTCGTGAAGAATTGGATCGCATGGACAAGATGAAGGTCATTGAAAAAGTTACCAAACCTACTTCATGGGTAAATTCTGTCGTCATAACTGTCAAAGAGTCAGGTAAATTGAGAATTTGTCTAGATCCTAGAAGATTAAACAAGTGCATAATGAGAGAATATTTTCCATTAAAAAATATAGACGAAATCAGATCAAAACTTATAGGTGCAGCTTATTTTTCACATTTAGATGCTTATTCTGGTTTCTGGTCATTAAAATTAGATGAAGAAAGTAGTAATTTATGTACTTTTCAAACTCCATTTGGAAGGTACAGGTATTTAAGACTACCGTTTGGAATAAATGCAGCAACAGAAATTTTCTATAGAATTATGGTAGATTTATTTGGGGATCTGGAAGGAATTTTAATTTTTGTCGATGATTTTTTGATTTATGGAGAAACTGAAGAAATTCATAATATTAGATTAAGAAAAGTCTTGGAAAGAGCTAGAGAAGTTAATTTAAAATTAAATAAGTCAAAATGTAAATTTTTAGTCAAGGAAGTATGTTTTTTAGGTTATATTTTTAGTAAAGAAGGTGTAAAAGTTGACAAAGAGAAAGTCAAAGCTATTTTAGAAATGCCGTCTCCGAAAAATATCAAAGATTTACAAAGATTTTTGGGAATGGTAAATTATTTAGGTCCGTTTATTGAAAACTTGTCTGATAAATCACAAATTTTGAGAAATTTATTAAAAAATAATGTAGTATGGTCATGGGACGAGAATTGTGAAAAATGTTTTAATATTTTGAAGGAAGCTATTTCAAATGCAACAGTTTTAAGTCATTATGATCCAGAAATACCGTTAACCTTGTCAGTAGATGCATCAAAATCAGCTATAAGTGCAGTCATTATGCAAAATAATCGTCCAATTGCATATAGTTCCAAAACAATGACTCAGTCGCAAGAAAATTCTGCTCAAATTGAAAAAGAGTTATTTGCCATACAATTCGGTTGTAATAAATTTCATCAATATGTTTATGGTAACAAAGTGACAGTGCAGACCGACCACAAACCCCTTGTATATTTATTTAAAAAACCTTTGCATGATGTACCTGCTAGATTGCAACGTATGATGTTAGCACTTCAGTCTTATGATTTAAATGTCATACATGTCCCAGGTAAAAAAATGTATATATCGGATACTTTGTCTAGAGCTGCTTTGAAAGATCATTATATACCCGATTATGAGTCAGATCTACATTGTCATGTAAATTCAATCTACATGAACTTAGCTATTAGTGAAGAATATCGTAAAAAATTGAGTAAAGCTACTTTATTGGATGAAACTATGCAAACATTAAAAAAATATTATTTTGAAGGATGGCCAATTAGTAAAGATAAAGTTCACTGTGCTTTAAAATGTTATTATAATATTCAAGACGAAATTCATGTTATTAATGAGTTAATATTTAAGGGTAATAAATTAATAGTACCTCAGTCTATGAGAAAAGAAATGTTAAATAAAATACATGAAGGACATCAAGGAATAAACAAATGTCTTAGATTAGCTAGAGATACTTTATTTTGGCCTAATATTTCTGTAGATATAAAAAATTTAATCGACCAATGTCAAATATGTAATAAATTTAAAGTCTCTAATCAGAAGGAACCACTGATAAATTATGAAATAAATAAGTTTCCATGGCAACAAGTAGGTATTGATTTAATGTATTATGATAATCAAACGTACCTTATTGTAACAGATTATTATTCAAAGTTTATAGAAACTGCTTTTCTAAATAATAATTCCACTGCAAAAAATGTAATAATTTATTTAAAATCTATTTTTGCACGTCATGGAATACCAATGTCTTTAGTGTCTGATGGTGGTCCTCCTTTTCAATCTATTGAATTTAAATCATTTTTATATGATTGGGACATAGAACATGTAGTTACGAGTCCATATCATTCACAGTCTAATGGTCAGGCAGAGAGTTTTGTTAAAATTATAAAAAATATTCTAAAAAAGTCTAAAGAAACAAATACAGATCCATATATAGCTTTATTACATTACAGAAACACACCTTAAGCTAATTTACCGTCACCTGCTCAATTATTAATGTCTAGAACTTTGAGAATGAATATTCCTTTAACTCAAGTTAAATTAAAACCGAAGGTTCTAAGATTTTCCGATTACAAAAAATGTATTGAGAAAAATAATGCAAAAAATTCCAAATATTATAATGTAAAAGCCAAACCTATGTCTTTATTAAAAAAGGTGATAATGTTTATTTTAAGAAAAACCCCAAAAGTCATTGGTTACCAGCTGTAGTCAAAGAAATATTAAAATGTAATAGGTCCTATATTATTGAAGATAATTATGGTAATACGTATAGAAGAAATAGAATACATTTAAAATATAGATATACTAACATACATACTGACATACATAATGACCATCTGTCCATGCGATCTAATCCAGCACTTGAAGAGGCAGAAGCTGGAGATGAGGGACAGGTGGAAGAAAATAATATTAACAACCCTTACATTACCAGATATGGTAGAGTTGTCAAACAACCGGAAAGGTATAATGTCTAAAGTCAAAATATTTAATATTGTATCGTATTGTATAAATTAATGTCAATTGTATGATATAAATTAGTATGTTAATTTTATTGTATAAATAAAGAAAGGGGATGTCACGTCACTATGTAGTATCGCACATCACTAGTGAGCTACTAATATAATTGTCGTCAGTCAGTCTCAAACAGTCTCTAAGTAATGTCAATGGAGTTAACACTAGTCAATAAAGTCTATCTTGTAAAGTCGTAGTGTTTATATATTAACATCCTCAAAACCAACAAGTCAACGAAATACGGGGAAACGGCTTGATGGTTAAGCTAGTTAGTGAACGATGATTTTTGTCGTTGAACTACAGTGCACCTTTTTCTAAATATTTGGTCACCATATTAACATTTATGGTTTATTTTTTGGAGTCGATAGATGTCGTTTTCTTTCGCTTGTTCATTTTGGTGTGGTTTGAAGATTGGATATTGATTTTGAAAAAAAAAAAAATCTTTTTTTTGGATGTTATGAGTTTCGAACCCACGTTGTCTGAATTGTCTGGCCACTGGATTCGTAAGACGCTTTGCACCGCTGGACTATGGGAGCACTGCATGAGGGCTAGGATTTACCTTATTTTATATTAGAACTAATTAACTATTATAAAAATAAATAAAAAAATTTGGATTTCGCAGGAATCAAACCCCCGTTCGTTTGATGTCTGTGTCTTGATGCTTGATGTCTGAGTGAACTACGCTATTAAAGAGGTGCCGAGGCGCGAAGTTACGGCTTTATATTATTACTAGCTGGTACCCGGCATGCGTTGCCATGCCATTTAAAAAATAAATTGTTTTCTCCTGTGTGTCCTTTCCCATTCGTCCCGTTCCCCTTCCGCCTCCCCTTCCTCTCCCGCGTTCTCTTCCCCTCTCGCGTTCCCACTCCGCCTCCTCCACCTTCCCTCCCCCCACTCCACTACCCCTTTCCCCGTCCCGCCCACCCCCTCCCAAGCTCCCCTCCCCCCTCCCAGGTTCCCCTTCCCAGATTCCCCTCCCCCTCCCGGGTTTCCCTCTTCCCCCTCCCGCGAACCTCCTACCTGAGTCCCCCTCCCGCATTTCATACATTCTTTCCCGGTACATTCAGTTTTCAAACAGCTCGCATGCCACCGTTTGCATATTTCATAATGCCAGAGCTCACCAGTAGTAAAATCCAATTTGGAGTAGTCGTTCGGAAGTCATGCGCGTAAATACATTTCGGCGATTCATTTTTTGGAGATAAATATTAACTACGATGCCTGAATTAGAAAATATATACCAACATGGTTTTCACGGCAACGATTTGTTTTGCTTTTCTTCTGACCTTAGCAATAACTCGCCTTTTTCGACAGAAGACGTAAAATAAATATAATATATTAATATTTATAATTTCGTAACGCCAGAACTTACCATAATATATAGCCTATATTACTCGCATATAATGAAGCTTTCTATTTGGTGAAAAAATTCTAAGATCGGTTTATTAGTTTATTGTTACGCGTGAAAGCGTAACAAACAAACACACGCAGTTTCGCATTCAAAATATTAGTATAGATTTAGAATATTAGGGTAGGTACTTTCTATTACACAATTCAATTTACCAAATTCTGACATAGGCATTTAAATACAATAGCGAGTTCCCGGCATATGCTATGCCACTTAATAAAGAAAAAAATTCGCTATACTTATCTTTTCCCATTCGTCCCAAATGATGCCAGAACTCACTATACACGTATAGAAACCATCGCGAGCATGCGCAAATCAAATCCCCAAAGTTTCATCGCAATCGGATGAACGGTTTAGCAACGCAAAACGTCACACACACATAGACAGTAACAAATACATTTTCTATAGATCAGTAATTTTAATATCAAAAATGTCAGTTGAGCATTTTTTAATTTTTTAAAGTTTACATTAAACAATTTTGTATTTAAAAAATGTTTTTGTAATCTATACTAATATTATAAAGAGGAAGGATTTGATTGTTTGTTTGTTTGTTTGTTTGTTTGTTTGTTTGTTTGTTAGTTTGTTTGCATCGAATAGGCTCCGAAACTACAGAACCGATTTGAAAAATTCTTTCACTGTTGGCAAAACAAATCGTTGCCGTGAAAACCATGTTGATATATATTTTTTAATTCAGGCATCGTAGTTAATATTTATCTCCAAAAAATGAATCGCCGAAATGTATTTACGCGCATGACTTCCGAACGACTGTAACAAATTGGATTTTACTACTGGTGAGCTCTGGCATTATGAAATATGCAAAATGTGGCATGCAAGCTGTTTGAAAACTGAATGTACCGGGAAAGAATGTATGAAATGCGGGAGGGGGACTCAGGTAGGAGGTTCGCGGGAGGGGGAGGAGGGAAACCCGGTAGGGGGAGGGGAATCTGGGAGGGGGAACCTGGGAGGGGGGAGGGGAGCTTGGAAGGGGGTGGGCGGGACGGGGAAAGGGGTAGTGGAGTGGGGGGAGGGAAGGTGGAGGAGGCGGAGTGGGAACGCGAGAGGGGAAGAGGACGCGGGAGAGGAAGGGGAGACGGAAGGGGAGGCGGAAGGGGAACGGGACGAATGGGAAAGGACACGCAAGAGAAAACAATTTATTTATTAAATGGCATGGCAACGCATGACGGGTACCAGCTAGTTTCTAATAATACCATTTATTTAAGCGTATTTCATCACCTTTCAAAACCAGTATTTAGTTTTTGGATACGTTTACAAATATTCCATTTATTTGAATTTTTATTGCAAAGTCGATACATATCGAAACATTATTACCTTTTGACAAAATACGCCAAATTTTTGAAGGGTTAAGCTTTGAGCTTTAACCTTAAGCTTTGAGTTTTAAGCTTTGAGCTTCAAGCTTTGAGCTTTAAGCATTGAGCTTTAAGTTTTGAGCTTTAAGCTTTGAGCTTTAAGCCTTAAACTTTAAGCTTTGAGCTGAAAGCTTTGAGCTTTAAGCTTTGAGCTTTAAGCTTTGAGATTTAAGCCTTGAGCTTAAAGCTTTGAACTTAAAGCTTTGAGCTTAAAGCTTTGAGCTTTAAGTTTTGTGATTAAAGCCTTGAGTTTAAAGCTTTGAGCTTAAAGCTTTGAGATTAAAGCCTTGAGTTTCAAGCTTTGAGCTTTGAGTTTTAAGCTTTAAGCTTTTAGCATTAAACCTTATGCTTTGCGCAAAGCTAAAAGCTTAAAGCCGAAAGCATTAAGCTCAAACATCAAACTCAAAGCTTTAAGCTCAATCTTAAAGTTCAAGCGTAAAGCAAAAGTTCAAAGCTTAAAGGCCAAAGTTCAAACTTAATATCAAAGCTCTAAACTTAAGTTCAAAGCTTAAAGCTTAAAACTCAAAGCACAAAGCTTAAAAATAAAGCTCAAAGTTCAAAGTTAAAGCTCAAAACACAAATCTCAAAGCACAAAGCTCAACACTCAAAATTCAATATCAAATCTTAAAGTTCAAAGCTTAAAGCTCTACACATAAAGCTTAACGTTGAATGCTAAAGTTCAAAACTTAAAGCTAAAACTCAAAGCACAAAGCACGGCTTGCGTTGCAATGCAAAGAAATTAATTGATTCTCCTTGAATGTCCTTTCCCGTGCGTCCCCGTTCACCTTCCGAGTCCCCTTCCCCTTTCGCGTTTCCCTTCTACCTTCCCCACCTTCTCATCTCTCGTCTTCCCACCCACGTACTCCACCTCCCCCGTTTCCCTCCCCCCTGCCTCTCCTCCTTGCCGCTAAAATATATGAAATACGCACATTTTCATTTATACAAATTTAATAACGCCAGATCTTACCATTATAAATAGTCTATATCCTTTGCGGGCGTGCGCACAACAAATTACCAAAATTTCATCGCAATCGGATGAACGGTATGGCAGCGCATAAAATACGAACAAACAAATTTTGATTTTTATATAGCTAATGCTTCCGTGGAAGAGTAGTATTGGTATATTTGTTTACATGTACTTAAATATATAAGCATCCACAAATAAAATAAAAAAATAAAAAATAAAAAATATGTAAGATAGGAAAGACTTGATTGTTTGTTGGTGTCCTCCCGTACGACCCGTACCCCAGTGACGCTTACATCGTATAATACTTACATTTTTAAACTCGTGATATCTTTTGAATGGGATGTCCGAATTGAATAATTCAAAATGTTATATAAAGGAAATAAAGCAGTCTCAAATATAAAATAATTTATTTTGATAAGAATAAATATCAAGATACAAATAAAGAGTCTTTTCTAGCGGTGGCATTTCAATTAATTTTTTAAAATAAAATAACACTTATTGTGGCATAACTATAATAGTTAGACATATGCTGTTGCGACATTTTTTGTAGATAATGATGTGTTCTGTAAAGTCGTAGTACATTATTTTATTCTATCATCAATAGTTTTCGCAGCGCACGCGATGTAAAGAATATTTTAGGTAATTTTTTTACACCTTGGGTTACATTATTGGAGTTTTAGTAAAGATCCCTAATTTTTTTTTATATAGAATATAGCCTATGTTACCCGGGAATAGTGTAGCTTTCCAACAGTGAAAGAATTTTTCAAATCGGTTCAGTAGTTTCGGAGCCTATTCGATGCAAACAAACAAACAAACAAACAAACAAACAATCAAATCCTTCCTCTTTATAATATAAGTATAGATTATATTAAAACCGAGTATTTGTGCAGAATTGACGTTGTGACTAGTGTAACGCACTTCTGTTTCACTCGAATTCCTAATCACCAACGGGGCTATAGAAGTTACACTTCAAAAAATTAAATAGATAAGTAAAACAATTTTTAATAAAAAATATATATATTCAGGAAAACCTTCCTGGCCCCTTCACAACAACAATATAATACAGTATCTACACATCTACGGTAATGTTAAACAGCTGTGTAGTTAGAAATGGCAATAATACACTACATGTCGTCGTTGCGCCGGAAATACCTGCTACGTCGCGTCGTGTAAAATTCGGGATCAGGCCGCTAACAATAACACTCCTTACTAGGATGGCGATAAGGTTTAAATTACCGGTTAACATTCATTAGCTGTTTTAATTTCTTGACGAAAAACACATTGCCAAAATTTTATTTTATTTTGCGAAGTTCAGCCGCAAATATTGAAATGTTTCATTTTCTGAAGAATTTAATTTTCCACTTTAGGGGCCATCTATAAATTATGTCACACGAATTTCATGATTTTATCTCATTATTTTGCAATTTAACATCTAAAAATAATCAAAACAGTTATTTAAAATGTTTTTAATTTTTTCGTTTACATTAAAGATTTGCGTTTTAAAAATTTATATTTTTACATTCATGTAAAAAAACATCACAGAGCTGATGACCCCCCATACCCGTTGTCACAATATCACACTTCTCTACTCCCCCTCAAGGAGTGATGTTATTTATGGATGGCCCCTTATACAACATGACGGCCTCCGTGGTCCCGAGGCAAGACTCTCGACTCACAATCCGAAGGTCGCGGGTTCGAACCCGGCGTGCGCAAATAAATTTTATTTGATTAATTTGTGTTATTTCACAATTTATTCATTTAAAATAATAAATATTTGCGGCACGTTCCAGAGTGGAAGATACTATCAGTATCGCCCTGGTGTAAGACCACCATTCAGAATTGAAAAGTTGCTTGAAATGGCTTTAGCCGTGTTTAGTGACCAGATCTGAATAGCCAGGTACTTCCCCACCTTCCTCTTCCCTATCTCCTTCCCCTCCCCACTACCTTCAGCCTCACAACATACCCCAACTGGGGATGCCATAGTCTCACTGGCTCCAGACGGGAGCAGTTGGGACTCTTGTGCGGTATTTCATTTAAAAAACAACAAAACGATAAGAAAAGGGGTTCGTAAGTAGCAGATTTTCAGCTTTAAAGCAGTTTTTATTGGCTTGATACTTCATTTTTTCCGAGTATATAAAGGAATATTCGATTATTTTAAAGACATACATGTATTGTACTCGCAGTATTTAATTACAGAATCTAAAATATTTCTAAGCGATCTAATTTTCATACCAAAATCACATGCCTTAGTTGTGCATCACTTTAAAAAAGTTTTTTTTAATTGCTGAGGAGATGAATAAACCAATATATCTTTTTCAGTTTTGAATTGAAGTGAAAAGAACGATTAAATTTTGCACATTTTGTTGAATAAAAATAATATATAAAATAATGATCATTAACAGGTATAAGACTCAATGGCAAAGAACAGACATTACCTCAAGGGGTTTTTTTTTATTTATCAAATGAAGAAAATATTAGCGAAACTCAATCGAGTATCTGAAAACAGAAAGATTAGAAAAAGATGCGGTGACATCTGGAATTCAATTCCAGGACCTACGCCTTGCCGGGGCGTAACTCTACCAACTGAGCTAATGTGTCCTTATCTGATTGGAACATATTTAACTGCATCATACTTCGACTAAGAACTACCAACATTATCTTCGTTTTCTCAACGATTTTTTTATTGGCTGCTCACTTTATGTATGATTGGAAGATTCAAGCCCAAACTAAATGCTATCTAGATAATGTCTTGGATTAATTGTTTTTTTTTTTTATATGCGACATCTATTGACTTTTCTGCAAGTCTGGGATGAATATTATTTTTTATTTTTAACCTAATGAGTAAAACCTCAAATTGTAATATTTAATTAAATGTAGACTGTATTAGCGAAACTTGACCGAAAATCTGATACAATAATAAAAATGATACGACATAGACATTTGGGACTCGATCTTAGGACCTACGTCTTGCCGGGGCGTAACTCTACCAACTGAGCTAATGTGTCCTTATCCGATTCGGACATATTTAACTGCATCGTACTTCGACCAAGGACTACCAACATCATCTTAATCCTTATTTTAATTGGATGCTAGCTTTATGTATGGTTGCAAGATCTAAATCCGAACTAAATACTTTCTAAATAAGTGTCTTATATAAAAAATATATCTAAGACACTTAGATATATTTTTATTACTTAAAAGTGTAAAAATATATCTAAGTGTCTTAGATATATTTTTATTACTAAAGTGTCTTAGATATATACTTAAGTGTCTATTCTTAAGTGTCTTAGATATATTTCTATTACTTGAAAACTAAAAAGTGTCTTAGATAAATTTTTATCAATTTTTTTTAATATACGACATGTGTTGACATTTATGCAACTGTAGGATGAATATTTATTTTTATTTTTAACATAACGAGTTTTTTTAACATAATGATCGTTACTAGGGAAAACCTCAAATTGTAATATTTAATTAAATGAAGACAACATTAGCGAAAATCAATCGAAAATCTGAAAACATCTGTTAACAAACTGTTTTCCATCACACCGAATGCAAAAAGTTGCCTTTTATAGTCAAACACTTCCTTACCGGACCGGGGGAACGCACCTACACTAACGAGAGTTTTACGCTGTATCTATGTTGTTTTTTAAACCACGTACTCAATAATTTGAGTCATCTTAGAAAAACTATTTGGTTATCGATTTGCATTAAAAAAATTAATATCGCATTACTACTTTTCTTAAAATTAAATAGTTTATAACAAATTCCGGCGAATAATCTGTGCCACCCGCCCCCCCTTCCCCTCTCTTCGGGCGTACCCCGTCCCTATCTACTGAATGTATCGGGATAATTCTAAGCGATAGCAAGTAATTTCTAAGTTGTTAGTGGAAAGGACTAGATCGCGTTCGTTTACACTGCGCATCTCGTTTGCTCTTTTTACAATGCTATAATGTTCGCTTGCCGGTCAAAGATCATTCGGTCTGAGTCGTTTCCGGTGAACGCCAATCGCCAGTCGAGATTCGGAAACAAGGTGTTGTGTTGGCTATCGGCCCGCCTTCTCTGTTTTCTATGGAAAAATACACGTTATGGTCTAAATTCATTGGAATATTAATTATGACTTTATTTATGAAACGATTTTGAAAATGACTACTGAAATATGATGATTATACTTCCCTCTAATTATTATCATAACAAATTACAAAAAAATATGTCATTAACACCCTTTAATATGCAAAACAAATTGGGGTCCCCGAGTGACCCCCCTTCGGGTCATGTGTGATTTTTTTCGTTCCGGGACGAAAAGGTTAAGGCGAATCTAAAAGTTTTTTCTAAAAAATATTGGTATTGAGCGTGGCCAGCTAGTACCTTCATATGAAAATTGCACTATACTAATACCTTCCTCAAATTGTGATTATTGCGATACGGCAATCTTTTTTTTAATATTTATCGATTGGTATCCTGAAAATCGTTCAGTTTGCGAAAAAAGTAACATTAAATGTCAGCCGTAACGAGAAATTACGAACATTTTTTTTTTATGAAATTAAATTAAAATGCATATTTTTCCACCTTCTGCGACTGAAACCGATATTTTTGTGGTAACTAAGTTTAAAAGTAGTGTACTTTTCAAAATCTGTGCCTATTTAAAAAGTGGCGGTTCATTCATAAATTAATTACGATTGATGTAAGTGCTCCAAGGGCGTAAATAGATAAATACATAAAATATTAGATACGTTATTTATTACTTTTGTTAGCGATCGCGTAAACCAAGACGTTATTTCCAACGGTTTTATTTAACAATTGAGAATTGCCAACGATAACAGCGGTTATCGTTGGCAATATATTGTCGTCAACGGCTACCACTTTCAGACATGTTGTCCAGAGTTCGACAACGATAACGGCGGTGTTGGGGTTATCGAATAAATTTCCACCACTTTCAGGCATGTTGTCATTGAGCAATTTTATTGAAAAGGCACTGGGACGCTTCGCAAATTGTATGAGTTATTCTCCAGATACCCGATACTCGATTCTCCATATACCCGATTCCCCAGATACCCGATTCCCCAGATACCCGATTCCCCAGATACCCGATAGCCCAAATCACAAATTGACGAACCTCCGATGTCAATAAAACTTCCCAAATACTTATATTCTTACTAGCTCACCAGGCCACGCGTTGCTGTGACATGAAATTTATAATTTTTGACCCCCCCCCCCCCCCCCCCCCCCCTCCACTGTCCCTGTCACACATCGTCACATTTGTGAGACCCCCTCTCCCCTAGTATGACGTCACATTTTTTGCAATTTTATAGCTAATTTTTTTTGCGTTTTAATAGTTTGGATTTTTACATGTGACGTCACAGAGCTGATGACATCCCCCCATAGCCCTTGTCACACAACGTCACACTTCTCTACTCCCCCCCCCCCCCCCTTAAGGTGTGACGTAATTTATGAATGGCCCCTTATATAGGTAACCAATGCATGTCCAAAATTAATTCATTCATACCGCCATCTGTCTGAAACTTATGGAACCTACAAATAATTTCAAAAGATAAAATTTTTTCTAAGACACTTACACTTGAAAACTAAAAAGTGTCTTAGATAATTTTTTATCAATTTTTTTTAATATACGACATCTGTTGACTTTTATGCAAGTGTAGGATGAATTTTATTTTTTATTTTTAACATAACGAGTTATTTTAACACAATTTTTAGCACAATAAACGTAACTAGGGAAAACCTCAAATTGTAATATTTAATTAAAAGAAGACAATATTTGCGAAAAGCAATCGAAAATTTGAAAACAGAAAAATCAGAAAAAATACGGTCACATCTGGGACTCGATCCCAGGTTCGAGTTTTGTTCAGTTATTTTGAGTCTAATAGCTGCGTCGACATTATCAGGCCAGGACGAGGCAACATATCCATCTTTATATATAAAAATCTCGCGTCACGATGTTTGTTCGAGATAAACTCTCGAGAGCTTACTCTATGTAATTTGGTCCAAATAGTTTTTATCTCGATTTTTGACCTCAATATTTATTATTGCGAATTAATGTTCATTAAATGTTTGTTAAAGGAAATTGATTTGAAATTATTTGTAAGTTCCATAAGTTTCAGGCAGATGGCGGTATGAATTAATTAATTTTGGACATGCATTGGTTACCTATGTAAGGGGCGATTCATAAATTACGTCACACCTTAAGGGGGGGGAGTAGAGAAGTGTGACGTTGTGTGACAAGAGGTATGGGGGGGGGGGTCATCAGCTCTGTGACGTCACATGTAAAAATCCAAACTATTAAAACGCAAAAAAAAATTGCTTTAAAATTGCAAAATATGTGACGTCCCACTAGGGGAGAGGGGGTCTTACAAATGTGAAGATGTGTGACAGGGACAGGGGTGGGGGGGTCAAAAAATTATAAATTTCATGTCACAGCAACGCGTGGCCTGGTGAGCTAGTAAGAATATAAGTATTTGGGAAGTTTTATTGACATCGGAGGTTGGTCAATTTGTGATTTGGGCTATCGGGTATCTGGAGAATCGGGTATATGGAGAATCGAGTATCGGGTACACACTAGGGGGGGTCTCACAAATGTGACGATGTGTGACAGGGACCGGGGGGGGGAGTCAAAAAATCATAAAATTCGTGTGACGTAATTTATGGATGGCCCATAACGGCGTTGGTAACAATTGGTTACCTAGGTAATGTTATGATTTCATGTCACAGCAACACGTAGCCTGGTGAGCTAGTTAGAATATAAGTATTTGGGAAGTTTTATTGACATCAATTAAAAAGAAATAACAATATTAGAATAATAATAATCAAATTTGGTCAATTTTCGATCGCGCTGGCCACGCTCAATACAAATATTTTTTAGAAAAACCTTTTAGATTCGCCTTAACGACTATAAAAGGCATCTTTTTGCATTCGGTGTGATGGAAAACAATGCGTTTAAAATTTCAATTGCGTAAAGTGAAATTTACTTCGCGTACCTGTGTCGCGAATTCTGTCATTTTGTTCTGTTGGTATTCCTGATACCATATGCAAGTAGTTTGTAGCCGACTTCATATGTAAACACGCGTAATTATAAAGACAAACATAATTAATAATATTTAAATACAGAATAGGTTTAAAACAAGATTATTTTTACTAGAAAAAATAATTTTTTCACTGTAAATTCTTTTTTTTTTCGAAAACTTCAATAACCTACAGAATTGGTTTAAAGCAAGATTATTTTAACTTGAAAAAATAAATTTTTCACTGTAAATTTTTTTTTGAAAATTTCAAAAACCTACAGAATAGGTTTAAAGCAAGATTATGCTTACTTGAAAAAATAATTTTTTCACTGTAAATTTTTTTTTTTGAAAACTTCAAAAACGCGTTTTTTTTACTTAAAAAAATTTAATAAGCAGAGATCAAATGACAAAAATATTATTTCTCATAACCGTCGTCTCTATAAACGACATGACAGACGTAGGAGTGAAAGTGGGGATTCTTGATGGAAAAACAGAATCTTACGAAAGGATAATCAACAAACCCCAATCTCCAGCTAATAACACTTCTATTGATCTATCTTAGAATCACAGAACATTTAAGATGTTTAAATGTTAGTATGTAACCGTATCCTTTGTATGTACAGTTGTACACCTACACATATAGATGATCCAAAAGCAAAGCCAGAGCAAAGATAGCTTCTCAAAAACTGAGCGTACTGTACAGGGCCCGCAGATACTTTAATAGTACACAACTGCTAACCCTGTACAAATCGCAAGTGCGCCCCACGATTGAATTTGGCAGCCACCTCTGGTCTGGAGCTCCAAAATACTTGAAAAATACCCTCGACTCTGTGCAGAAACGGGCGGTCCGTTTGATAGATTCTCCCATCTTAACAAACGGATTGCAATCTTTAGAGCACAGGCGTCGGGTGGGAATGCTTTCCGTGTTCTACCGGTATTTCAATGGAAGATGCTCTGAGGAACTAGCGTCATTGATCTCTTCAGCACCGGTGCATAGTCGGGAGACACGCCAAACGCGCGCCCAACATATGTACACGGTTGACATTTGTGACATCAGAACGGGTCGTTTTTTCGACTCGTTCTTCTCCACACCTGTGTTTCCTCCCTCCTACAACATGGGTCTCTTCAAGACCAATGTTCATTCCTTCCTCTCCTCAAAAAAACCCTCAACACAGCATCCCAGATGACGTGAAATTATTGATTACTGAGGGAAATTATTTTCCTCAGGGCCTCCTGTGTAGAGTTAAAGTAAAAAAAAAAAAAAAATCCGTAATAATATAAAAATTTGGGATAGGCATCGGAGGTTCCGTGGTTTTGTCAATTGGTGATTTGGGCTATCGGATGTCTAGAGATTACCTGATACAATTTGCAAAGTGTCTACAGCTTAGGGATTCCCAAGGTAAGAGAGTTTCAAATGTTGGAGCTTTGGAAGTGCTGTTTATAACGACATCTTGTAAAATATAAAATTTACGTGTCACAGTGTTTGTTATCATACTCCTCCGAAACGGCTGGACCGATTTTGATGAAATTTTGTGTGCTTATCGGGTAGGTCTGAGAATTGGCCAACGCTTATTATTCATACCCCTTAAAGTGAAGGATGGTCCACACCGAATTTTTATTTTTTAGACAAATTTTTTATTCTTATTTTTTTATTATGAGGCAGTAAAAAATACATACTGCCCTAAATTTGTACCCTTCTACCATCAACCCCTATTTTTTTATAGCGATATTAGTAATTCAATCATTTTCAACCCCGGTCGATAACTGATCAATTATCTTTGGTCAGTTATCCCCGCCAGGCGTCTACCGATGTCACTTCTGACCCAGTCAATAGCACGGGGTAGGGATGAGAATAAAGCCGGCCTCCTTAGTCGATTTTCTTTTGCTTTTATTTATTTTACCCTCCAAACAGCATCCTCAAAGATGACATAGGCTCTGAGAGAAATTATTTTCCTCAGGGCCTCCTGTGTGGAGCTCATGTAAAAAAAAATATGCCTAGTATCGTAGCAGTGTCTGTTATACGTATCATTTTAATTTTTCAGCTTTCAACTCTCATAATTTTATTATACTCTCATATTTTATATACTCTCATATTTTCATCTTAATTTTATTCTCATACTCATAGACGAAAAATGTACAAAGCGTTTTCCTAAAGATTTCACCAAGGATACGGTCACACATGTTGACGGATATCCAATATATCGTCGAAGAAATACCGATAATGGCGGACAATCATTCATTAAAACTATCATTAACGTAAACATTGACATTGCCAATCGTTGGGTGGTACCATATTCACCTCTGCTGAGTAAAACATTCAATGCTCATAATAATGTTGAGTTCTGCAGTTCGGTGAAGAGCATCAAATATATTTGCAAGACTGTAAATAAAGTAGAGGCGAGTCGTTCGCGAACGAGTCGGCTCAGTGATCCGGATTTTCGTACTGATCCGTAAGATCCGGGTCCCAAAGACCGATCTTCACGGTTCGCGGATCTTTGAACGAGTGAGCGGGTGACCCGGTGAGCCGACTGACCCGTGAGATCCGGAGAGCCGACTGACCCGTGGGAGCCGAGAACGTGTATCGTTCAACGGATCTCGCGGCTCGCGGGTCACTCGGCTCACCGGGTCACCCGCTCACTCGTTCAAAGATCCGCGAACCAGATTGGTCTTTGGGATTGATCGTTCAGTCGGCCGCGCAGAAAAGTAAAATATGAAAGTAAGGTAACGGGTTTACAGCTCAGATCACTGTGAGACTTTTCTGCGCGGTGGCGTACCGTTTCTGCTAAGTGTGCATGTTATTATCGAAATACAATATAATAATATCGAAATTCATGCGTGTGTGCGTGCATAATCAGTCGTGACGTCAGCGCTCCGGCCACATTATATTGTTTAATATAACAAAAGTAAGGATGAATTATATTATTATTATGCTCATGTTTATTTTCAGTAAATCATTGATTGTTTATTTTCAATATTTCATCAAGAAATAATGGTTAAAAAAGTAATTTTGGTATTGAGTACTTACATGACTAGATGTAATAATCTTTGTTGAATGTATGTTTAGTACACGATGTTTTAATATTATTCTTCTACCGAAATTTAACACATTTTTCTACACATTTCTTTTAACAGCGAACTGAACTAAAAAGCAAACTGAAATTTCGAGACTGTTTCGTACCAAAACTCAATTAAACAAAGGATTTCATTTTTTCATTCTAAGGGAAATCCAATTAAAAGGGAATTAAAAAGAGATCCGAAATTCAAATAAAAAAGGGAACCCCAAAATATTGGGGTTCCCTTGAGATGGACTAAATTCGGTCGTTCAACGAGCCGGTTCACTGACCCGGATCTTTTCATTGAACGAGACCTAGTGAAGCGGCTCGTTCAACTGACCCGCTTTGCCCGCCTCTAAAATAAAGGAAGTGATATGGCTGTATTTAGAATCGAATATATACATATAGTATTGTTCAGTTTTTCGAAAAACTCACTTTTGTAATTTAGGCAAAAAACGACCTAGCTACCCCTTAAGTTTCATACACCTGAAGGACCACTATCGCGTGACAGGAAACTCGCACGAATTTCTTATTTGAGAAACGCAAAAAGTCAACGGAAAAAACTGATACAAAATCAGCGGCGATAACTGGAACCTCCGACTGAATCTCTCATCGACGAAGAAATCGGCCTGGTTATATTTCCCGCCGACAGGTTCGCATTTGCAAAAAAGATAAGAGATCTTAATCGCATTTCCTTTACGCGAAACGAATTTGCTAGAAATTATTTTAATGGCGATTCTGCTAAAAAATGACATTTTATAGGTACGACACGCGGTTCGAGATATCGTCGAAAATACGCATTCTGGCGAAGATGTTTTTCGATAAATACGAAGAATAGAAGTTAAGAAAACTTTTAAAATCGACAAATATGTCGGTCACCATTCAAAATGTTACACGATAGCGCGCGGAAAAATGATATTTTCTGACGTTTCGCAAAACTCGCACTTTCTCGAGGGTGCATAATTTATCTGGCCAGTAGAACACCTAATTTTCTTACAAATAAATTCAGGTTGGGTAAATTTTCTCACACCTGGTAACACTGGATTTTGAAATTTTACAAATGGCGGAAGGCCAAGCTCTCCGCCAACTAAACTTTTCAATCGGGCCAGGACAGCGTTGTTTGTATGGAAAACGTTAAAAACAACTCGATTTTCAGGCCGTGCTCGAGGTGGTGACAACATTTTTGCGTTTCGGTCTTGCCAGCGATAAAAATATAATTGCAGAATATTGTACGTCTACGAATTACGAACTAAGTAGGTACCCGATAGATGGGCTCCGATGCATTAGGATTCGTCTTATTTATTAATATAAATACTTTGCGAACTTTTTTCCATTGAAATGATTATTTGATAAAAAATTCTGAAAATACATTTTAATGACGTGTTTTTTTTTTACGTATGTGCAGGTGTACCAACTGAGAATCTGAGTAGGTAGGTACCTGCACATAACAACTCGGAATCATCGTATGGGAATGCATATGTTTTTTTTTTGGAAATTTGTAATGAAATTATTTGAAGTTGAAAGGATAATTTTTTTTGTAATTATTTTTGGGCTGTTATGCCGTGTTGCGCTACCTTCGTCTTTAGCCTAGATATTTAAGGGATCTATTTTTTTTAATATTAAAGTTACATAACGCTTTTTTTGTATTTTGCTTCTTTACGATAATTATTCAACGTAAGAGGCGGGCATTGGCACTGCCGCCCCGGGAACCATTCGTCGGATGAGCATTCTGAACATTTCTAATAAAATGAGTAAATTTAAATAAAGATGGTCCAATTTTTTTTTTTGCGAAATGGTGTAGGTACCTTTTGAACACTGTACGGGAACTAATCGTTCGTACATTTTACATTAAATTTCAATGTGAAAACCGCACAAGAGTCCCAATTACTGCCGTCCGGAGTCAGTGCGACTACGGCGTCCCCAGTTGGGTTTGGTTTTAGTTTCTGAAAAATTCTGAATAATACATTTTTAAAGCGCCGTTTTTTGAAAAACTACAGTAAGCTGCACTCGAATTTTTTTTTTGACAACGTCCTACTCGGATACTATTTATTCTGAACATTTCTAATAAAATGAGTAAATTTAAATAAAGATGATCCAATTTTTTTTTGCCAAATGGTGAAGGTACCTATTGAATACTGTACGGGTTCATACATTTTACATTAAATTTCAATGTGAAAACCGCACAAGAGTCCCAATTACTGCCGTCCGGAGTCAGTGCGACTACGGCGTCCCCAGTTGGGTTTAGTTTTAGTCTCTAAAATTTCTGAATAATACATTTTTATAGCGCCGTTTTTTGAAAAATTACTTTCAGTTATAAGTTCAAAAATTTCCGAGATCCGACAATTTTTTTTTCCAAAATTAAAAAATTTCCAGATTCAAATAATTTTTTTTTCCAAAATTAAAAAATTTCCAGAAACCAAAAAATTTTTTTTTCAAAATTAAAAAATTTCCAGAAACCAATAATTTTTTTTTTCAAAATTTAAAATTTCCGGAAACAAAATTTTTTTTTTTTTAAATTAAAAAATTTCCAGAATCCGAAATTTTTTTTTTCCAAATTTAAAAAATTTCCAGAAAACAAAATTTTTTTTTTTCAAAATTCAAAAATTCCCAGAAACCAAAAAAGTTTTTTCTTCAAAATTAAAAAATTTACAGAAACCGAAAATTTTTTTTTTCAAAATTCAAAAATTTCCGGAAACAAAAAAAATTTTTTTTTTAAATTAAAAAATTTCCAGAATCCGAAATTTTTTTTTTCCAAATTTAAAAAATTTCCAGAAAACATAAATTTTTTTTTTCAAAATTCAAAAATTCCCAGAAACCAAAAAAGTTTTTTTTTCAAAATTAAAAAATTTCCAAAACTCAAAATTTTTTTTTTGAAAATTCAAAAATTTACAAAATCCAAAAATTTTTTTTTTGATAATTCAAAAATTTCCAAAGTCTAAAAAATTTTTTTTCAAAATCCAAAATATTTTTTTTTTTAAATTACACCCTACAGTACCCGAGATGAATATCAAATTACGCGTCTCGACCTACACAATCCGAAGGGCTGACTGAAAAAATTGAACGATAAAATCCGAGGACCCTTTTAGGCTCTATTGGTTTTTCTAATTTAAATTAAATGAAAAACTGAACGCCCTGAGTCGGGCGGCTGGATTGGTTCAGTACTGAATTGAGCGGTAAGCTCCTGGGACGTTTTAAAAGTGTCGGCGACCAAAGTGGCACAATGGTAGGAGTCTTTGCAACAGTAAATTATACTTAATTAAATGAAGACATTATGAGCGAAACTCAATCGAAAATCTGGAAACAGAAAAATCAGAAAAAGATATTGGCACCTCTGGGACTCGAACCCAGGACCTCCCTACTTTCCGGGTTGGGCGCTCTTATCCAATGAGCTAAGGTGTCGATATCCAATTCGGTCACTTTTAACTGTACCATACTTCGACTAAGAACCACCCATATTATCTTCATTTTTCTTAACGCATATTTTTATTGGCTGCCATCTTTATGAATGATTGCAAGGGAGGTCCTGGGTTCGAGTCCCAGAGGTGCCAATATCTTTTTCTGATTTTTCTGTTTCCAGATTTTCGATTGAGTTTCGCTAATAATGTCTTCATTTAATTAAATATTACAGTTTGAGGCTTTACTCATAAAGTTAAAATAATAAATAATAAGTAAATTATACGTTACGGGTAACAAATTACAAACATCGTTTTTTTCTTCACCTATTTTATTTAACACACTCCTCGCTTCATCCGCGTTCACACGTCAAATCGCGTAGTGTTTAACCCCTTGGTTGCCTCTGCAACAGGCAAAGCTAGTATATATATTAATGCACAGTTTTCGAAAACTCACTTTTTTTTCGTCATTTAGGCAAAAGACGACCTTGCCGCCCCTTAAGTTTTACCCGTTTCGAGGTTCAGTTTCGCTCGAAACACAGGGCTTTTTTTTTCAGTGCAGGCCTCCCACGCCAAAATGACCTCTCCGCTCTTCGAGTTTGACCGACCTCAGAGACCACTATCGCAAGACAGGAAACTCACACGAAATTCTTATTTTAGAAACGCCAAAAGTCAACGGAAAAAACTGATACAAAATCAGCGGCGATAACTGGAACCTCCGGCTGAATCTCTCATCGACGAAGAAATCGGCCTGGTTATATTTCCCGCCGACAGGTTCGCATTTGCAAAAAAGATAAGAAATCTTAATCACTATTTCCTTTACGCGAAACGAATTTGCTAGAAATTTATTCTTTTATTTTAATGGCGATGCTGCTAAAAAATGACATTTTATAGGTACGACACGCGGTACGAGATATCGTCGAAAAAGAAAAAAAGATCTCCGTATCGAGTGTTGCTAGACGCTCGGTTTTGAAATGCCCATTTTAGGAAAGTAGTTTTTTAATTTATGTACGGGTTCACAATGTCAGAATATTGTACGTCTGCGAATGACGAACTAAGTAGGTACCTGATAGATGGGCTCCGATGCATTAGGATTCGTATTATTTATAAATATAAATACTTTGCGAACTCTTTTTCATTGAAATGATTATTTGATAAAAAATTCTGAATATACATTTTAATGGCGTGTTTTTTTTTACGTATGTGCAGGTATACCAACTGAGAATCTGAGTAGGTAGGTACCTGCACATAACAACTCGGAATCATCATATGGGAAATATGTTTTTTTTTTTGGAAATTTGTAATGAAATTATTTGAAGTTGAAAGGATAATTTCTTTTGTAATTATTTTTTGGGCTGTTATGCCGTGTTGCGCTACCTTCGTCCTTAGCCTAGATATTTAAGCGATTTATTTTTTTTAAATATTATAGTTACATAACGCTTTTTTTGTATTTAGCTTATTTATGATAATTATTCAACGTTAGAGGCGGGCATTGGCACTGCCGCCCCGGGAACCATTCGTTGGATGAGCAACACCTCATAAAAATGGGTATACAATAATTTTGAAAATTATATTTTTATAGGGCCGTTTTTGTGAAAAATGACAAAAAGGGTGAGGTACAATATTGAAAATCTACCAGGAGCACATAACACGCAAGAGTAAAATTTAACAGAGAATACATTTATTTACTGGACAACTTAGACCTCACTTTTCAAGTATTAATTGAGATTGTTTTGGAAAAGTTTCACTTCTACCGCGTGTAAACTGCACTCGAATTTTTTTTGACAACGTACGTAGGTACCTACTCGGATAGTATATATTCTGAACATTTCTAATAAAATGAGTAAATTTAAATAAAGATGGTCCAATTTTTTTTTGCCAAATGGTGTGGGTACCTTTTGAATACTGTACGGGTTCATACATTTTAAATTAAATTTCAATGTGAATACCGCACAAGAGTCTCAACTACTGCCGTCAGGAGTCAGTGAGACTACGGTATCCCCAGTTGGGTTTAGTTTGTCTCTAAAATTTCTGATTAATACATTTTTATAGCGCCGTTTTTTGAAAAATTACTTTCAGTTCAAAAATTTCCAAGACAAAAAATTTTTTTTTCCAAAATTAAAAAAATTTCCAAAACTTAAAAATTTTTTTTTTCAAAATTCAAAAATTTCCAAAATCCAAATTTTTTTTTTCCAAAATTAAAAAATTTCCAAAACTCAAAAATTTTTTTTTTGAAAATTCAAAAATTTACAAAATCCAAAAATTTTTTTTTTGAAAATTAAAAAATTTCCAAAGTCCAAATTTTTTTTTTCAAAATCCAAAATTTTTTTTTTTAAATTACACCCTACAGTACCCGAGATGGATATCAAATTACGCGTCTCGACCTACACAAACCGAAGGGCTGACTGAAAAAATTGAACGATAAACTCCGAAGACCCTTTTAGGCTCTATTGGTTTTTCTAATTTAAATTAAATGAAATACTGAACGCCCTGAGTCGGGCGGCTGGATTGGTTCAGTACTGAATTGAGCGGTAAGCTCCTGGGACGTTTTAAAAGTGTCGGCGACCAAAGTGGCACAATGGTAGGAGTCTTTGCAACAGTAAATTATACGTTACGGGTAACAAATTACAAACATCGTTTTTTTCTTTACCTATTTTATTTAACACACACTCTTCGCTTCATCCGCGTTCACACGTCCAATCGCGTAGTGTTTAACCCCTTGGTTGCCTCTGCAACAGGCAAAGCTAGTTATATATTAATGCACAGTTTTTGAAAAACTCACTTTTTTCGTAATTTAGGCAAAAGACGACCTTGCCGCCCCTTAAGTTTTACCCGTTTCGAGGTTCAGTTTCGCTTGAAAAACAGGGCTTTTTTTTTCAGTCAGGGCCTCCCACGCCAAAATGACCTCTCCGCTCTTCGAGTTTGACCGACCGCAGAGACCACTATCGCAAGACAGGAAACTCACACGAAATTCTTATTTTAGAAACGCCAAAAGTCAACGGAAAAAACTGATACAAAATCAGCGGCGATAACTGGAACCTCCGGCTGAATCTCTCATCGACGAAGAAATCGGCCAGGTTATATTTCCCGCCGACAGGTTCGCATTTGCAAAAAAGATAAGAAATCTTAATCACTATTTCCTTTACGCGAAACGAATTTGCTAGAAATTTATTCTTTTATTTTAATGGCGATGCTGCTAAAAAATGACATTTTATAGGTACGACACGCGGTACGAGATATCGTCGAAAAGCGCGTTCTGGTGGAGATGTTTTTTAATAAATAGGAGGAATAGAAATTAAGGAAGCTTTTAAAATCGACAAATATGTCGGTCACCATTCAAAATGTTACACGATAGCGCGCGGAAAAATGATATTTTCTGACGTTTCGCAAAACTCGCATTTTTCTCGAGGGTGCATTATATAGCTGGCCAGTAGAACACCTAATTTTCTTACAAATAAATTCAGGTTGGGTAAATTTTCTCACACCTGGTAACACTGGATTCTGAAATTTTACAAATGGCGGAAGGCAACACTCTCCGCCAACTAAAGATTTCAATCCAGAGACATCTAGCGGTGCGGAATATAAGTACGGATCGTTCACGCAATACAAAATCAAATGTCTGTCGAACACGCCTGTAGTTCTATTTCAATCCGTTCAAATCGGCAGGTTCGTCTGTATCGAAAGAAATTTGCTCAATTCACGAAAAAAGATCTCCGTATCGAGTGTTGCTAGACGCTCGGTTTTGGAATGCCTATTTTGAGTAGGTAGGTACCTGCACATAACAACACGGAATCATCAAATAAGAATTGCATATGTTTTTTTTTTTGGAAATTTGTAATGAAATTATTTGAAGTTGAAAGGATAATTTCTTTTGTAATAATTTTTTGGGCTGTTATGCCGTGTTGCGCTACCTTCGTCTTTAGCCTAGATATTTAAGGGATTTATTTTTTTTAAATATTAAAGTTACGTAACGCTTTTTTTGTATTTTGCTTCTTTATGATAATTATTCAACGTTAGAGGCGGGCATTGGCACTGCCGCTCAGGGAGCCATTCGTTGGATGAGCAACACCTCATAAAAATAGGTACACAATAATTTTGATAATTATATTTTTATAGGACCGTTTTTGTAAAAAATGACAAAAAGGGTGACGTACAATATTGAAAATCTACCAGGAGCTCATAATACGCAGGAGTAAAATATTACAGAGGGTACATTTATTTACTGGGCTACTCAGACCTCACTTTGGAAAAGTTTCACTTCTACCGCGTGTAAACTGCACTCGAATTTTTTTTGACAACGTACTCGGACACTATATATTCTGAACATTTCTAATAAAATGAGTAAATTTAAATAAAGATGGTCCATTTTTTTTTTGCGAAATGGTGTAGGTACCTTTTGAATACTGTACGGGAACTAATCGTTCGTACATTTTACGTTAAATTTCAATGTGAAAACCGCACAAGAGTCCCAATTACTGACGTCCGGAGTCAGTGCGACTACGGCGTCCCCAGTTGGGTTTAGTTTTAGTTTCTGAAAAATTCTGAATAATAAATTTTTATAGCGCCGTTTTTTGAAAAACTACGGTAAGCTGCACTCGAATTTTTTTTTGACAACGTCCTACTCGGATACTATTTATTCTGAACATTTTTAATGAAATGAGTAAATTTAAATAAAGATGGTCCAATTTTTTTTTGCCAAATGTTGTAGGTACCTTTTGAATACTGTACGGGTTCATACATTTTAAATTAAATTTCAATGTGAATACCGCACAAGAGTCTCAACTACTGCCGTCTGGAGTCAGTGAGACTACGGCATCCCCAGTTGGGTTTAGTTTAAGTCTCTAAAATTTCTGAATAATACATTTTTATAGCGCCGTTTTTTGAAAAATTACTTTCAGTTATAAGTTCAAAAATTTCCGAGATCCAACAATTTTTTTTTTTTCCAAAATTAAAAAATTTCCAGAATCCAATAATTTTTTTTTCCAAAATTAAAAAATTTGCAGAAACCAAAAATTTTTTTTTTCACAATTAAAAAATTTCAAGAAACCGAAAATCCGAAATTTTTATTTTCCAAATTTAAAAAAATTCCAGAAACCAAAAATTTTTTTTTCAAAATTCAAAAATTTCCAGAAACCAAAAAAGTTTTTTTTCAAAATTAAAAAATTTCCAGAATCCAAATTTTTTTTTTCCAAAATTAAAAAATTTTCAGAATCCAAAAATTTTTTTTTTCAAAAACAAAAAATTTCCAGAAAACAAAATTTTTTTTTCCAAAATTAAAAAATTTCCAAAACTCAAAAAATTTTTTTTTGAAAATTCAAAGATTTACAAAATCCAAAAATTTTTTTTTTTTCGAAATTCAAATATTTCGAAAATCCAAAATTTTTTTTTTTTTAAATTACACCCTACAGTACCCGAGATGAATATCAAATTACGCGTCTCGACCTACACAATCCAAAGGGCTGACTGAAAAAATTGAACGATAAAATCCGAGGACCCTTTTAGGCTCTATTGGTTTTTCTAATTTAAATTAAATGAAAAACTGAACGCCCTGAGTCGGGCGGCTAGATTGGTTCAGTACTGAATTGAGCGGTAAGCTCCTGGGCCGTTTTAAAAGTGTCGACGACCAAAGTGGCACTGTGGGAAGAATCTTTTCGACAGTAAACTATACGTTTCGGGTAACAAATTACGCGTATCGATCTGCACAACCCAAATGGCGCAGTGAAAATTTGAGCAGGAAGCTACTTGGCCTGCTTTTGCGAGAAAAGGCCCGTACCGAACGCCTTGAACCGGGTGACCGAAGCGGCCAGAGAGCAGGCGTACGCAATTGGGCTGTCAACTATCTGTGCCCTTTGTAGACGGACACTCCTCGCTTTAGCCACATTCAAATAACGTTTTTTTCTCTACCTATTTTATTTAATACACACTCTTCGCTTCATCCGCGTTCACACGTCAAATCGCGTAGTGTTTAACCCCTTGGTTGCCTCTGCAACAGGCAAAGCTAGTTAATATAGTATTGCACAGTTTTTCGAAAAACTCACATGGGTCATACAGGCAAAAGACGACCTTGCCGCCCCTTAAGTTCGCCCACCCTAAGGATCGCTTTCGCTTGAAATGCGATTCAGTGCAGGGCCTCCCACGCCAAAATGACCTCTCCGCTCTTCGAGTTTGACCGACCGCAGAGACCATAATCGCTAGACAGGAAGCTAAAAAAAAACCATGAAACCGAAACACCAAAAGTCAACGGTAAAAACTGATGCAAAATCAGCGGCGATAACTGGAACCTCCGACTGAATCTCTCATCGACGAAGAAATCGGCCCGGTTATATTTCCCGCCGACAGGTTCGCATTTCGAAAAAGTCGGAGAAAAATTAAGCACTATTTTCATACAAAACGAATTTGCTAGAAATTTTTTCATAATATTTTAATGGCGATGCTGCTAAAAAATGACATTTTATAGGTACGACACGCGGTACGAGATATCGTCGAAAAAGCGCGTTCTGGTGGAGATGTTTTTCAATAAATAGGAGGAATAGAAATTAAGGAAGCTTTTAAAATCGACAAATATGTCGGTCACCATTCAAAATGTTACACGATAGCGCGCGGAAAAATGATATTTTCTGACGTTTCGCAAAACTCGCATTTTTCTCGAGGGTGCATAATTTGTCTGGCCAGTAGAACACCTAATTTTCTTACAAATAAATTCAGGTTGGGTAAATTTTCTCACACCTGGGCACACTGGATTCTGAAATTTTACAAATGGCGGATAGCCGAGCTCTCCGCCAACTAAACTTTTCAATCGGGCCAGGACAGCGTTGTTTGTATGGAAAACGTTAAAAACCACTCGATTTTCAGGCCGTGCTCGAGGTGGTGACTACATTATTTCGTTTCGGTCTTGCCAGCGATGAAAATATAATTGCAGACTATTGTACGTCTGCGAATGACGAACTAAGTAGGTACCCGATAGATGGGCTCCGATGCATTAGGATTCGTATTATTTATAAATATAAATACTTTGCGAACTCTTTTTCATTGAAATGATTATTTGATAAAAAATTCTGAATATACATTTTAATGGCGTGTTTTTTTTTACGTATGTGCAGGTGTACCAACTGAGAATCTGAGTAGGTAGGTACCTGCACATAACAACTCGGCATCATAATATGGGAAATATATATATATTTTTTTTGGAAATTTGTAATGAAATTATTTGAAGTTGAAAGGATAATTTCTTTTGTAATAATTTTTTGAGCTGTTATGCCGTATTGCGCTACCTTCGTCTTTAGCCTAGATATTTAAGGGATCTATTTTATTTAATATTAAAGTTACATAACGCTTTCTTTTGTATTTTGCTTCTTTACGATAATTATTTAACGTTAGAGGCGGGCATTGGCACTGCCGCCCCGGGAACCAGTCGTCGGATGAGCATTCTGAACATTTCTAATAAAATGAGTAAATTTAAATAAAGATGGTCCAATTTTTTTTTTGCGAAATGGTGTATGTACCTTTTGAACACTGTACGGGAACTAATCGTTCGTACATTTTACATTAAATTTCAATGTGAAAACCGCACAAGAGTCCCAATTACTGCCGTCCGGAGTCAGTGCGACTACGGCGTCCCCAGTTGGGTTTAGTTTTAGTTTCTGAAAAATTCTGAATAATACATTTTTATAGCGCCGTTTTTTGAAAAACTACAGTAAGCTGCACTCGAATTTTTTTTTGACAACGTCCTACTCGGATACTATTTATTCTGAACATTTCTAATAAAATGAGTAAATTTAAATAAAGATGGTCCAATTTTTTTTTGCCAAATGGTGTAGGTACCTTTTGAATACTGTACGGGTTCATACATTTTAAATAAAATTTCAATGTGAATACCGCACTAGAGTCAACTACTGCCGTCTGGAATCAGTGAGACTACGGCATCCCCAGTTGGGTTTAGTTTAAGTCTTTAAAATTTCTGAATAATACATTTTTATAGCGCCGTTTTTTGAAAAATTACTTTCAGTTATAAGTTCAAAAATTTCCGAGATCCGACAATTTTTTTTTCCAAAATTAAAAAATTTCCAGAATCAAATAATTTTTTTTTCCAAAATTAAAAAATTTTCAGAAACCAAAAATTTTTTTTTTCAAAATTAAAAAATTTCCAGAAACCGAAAATTTTTTTTTTCAAAATTCAAAAATTTCCGGAAACAAAAAATTTTTTTTTTTAAATTAAAAAATTTCCAGAATCCGAAATTTTTTTTTTCCAAATTTAAAAAATTTCCAGAAAACAAAAATTTTTTTTTTCAAAATTCAAAAATTCCCAGAAACCAAAAAAGTTTTTTTTTCAAAATTAAAAAATTTCCAAAACTCAAAATTTTTTTTTCAAAATTCAAAAATTTACAAAATCCAAAAATTTTTTTTTGAAAATTCAAAAATTTCCAAAGTCTAAAAAATTTTTTTTCAAAATCCAAAATTTTTTTTTTTTAAATTACACCCTACAGTACCCGAGATGGATATCAAATTACGCGTCTCGACCTACACAATCCGAAGGGCTGACTGAAAAAATTGAACGATAAAATCCGAGGACCCTTTTAGGCTCTATTGGTTTTTCTAATTTAAATTAAATGAAAAACTGAACGCCCTGAGTCGGGCGGCTGGATTGGTTCAGTACTGAATTGAGCGGTAAGCTCCTGGGACGTTTTAAAAGTGTCGACGACCAAAGTGGCACAATGGTAGGAGTCTTTGCAACAGTAAATTATACGTTACGGGTAACAAATTACAAACATCGTTTTTTTCTTCACCTATTTTATTTAACACACACTCCTCGCTTCATCCGCGTTCACACGTCAAATCGCGTAGTGTTTAACCCCTTGGTTGCCTCTGCAACAGGCAAAGCTAGTTAGTATAGTAATACGCAGTTTTTCGAAAAACTCACATGGGTCATACAGGCAAAAGACGACCTTGCCGCCCCTTAAGTTCGCCCACCCTAAGGATCGATTTCGCTTGAAATTAGTATAGTAATACGCAGTTTTTCGAAAAACTCACATGGGTCATACAGGCAAAAGACGACCTTGCCGCCCCTTAAGTTCGCCCACCCTAAGGATCGATTTCGCTTGAAATGCGATTCAGTACCCCCCTCCCGCCTCAAGCGAAAATCGACCACTCTGCCTATCCAGTTTCACCGACCGCAGAGACCATTTTGGCAAGACTTCTGCGAAGGAATCCGCGGAGTTTTTTTTCCATACAAAATGCAATTTGCTAGAAATTTATTCTTTTATTTTAATGGCTATTCTGATACAAAATGACATTTTACAGGTACGACACGCGGTACGAGTTATCGTCGAAAAGTCGCATTCCGGCCGAGATGTTTTTCGATAAATACGAAGAACAGAAGTTAAGGAAGCTTTTAAAATCGACAAATATGTCGGTCACCATTCAAAATGTTACACGATAGCGCGCGGAAAAATGATATTTTATGACGTTTCGCAAAACTCGCTCTTTTCTCGAGGGTGCATAATATAGCTGGCCAGTAGAAGACCTAATTTTCTTACAAACAAATTCAGGTTGGGTAAATTTTCTCACACCTTGGAACACTGGATTCTGAAATTTTACAAATGGCGGATTGCAAAGCTCTCCGCCAACTAAACATTTCATTCAGGCCAGGACAGCGTTGTTTGTATGGAAAACGTTAAAAACAACTCGATTTTCAGGCCGTGCTCGAGGTGGTAAACACATTTTTGCGTTTCGGTCTTGCCAGCGATGAAAATATAATTGCAGAATATTGTACGTCTGCGAATGACGAACTAAGTAGGTACCCGATAAATGGGCTCCGATGCATTAGGATTCGTATTATTTATAAATATAAATACTTTGCGAACTCTTTTTCATTGAAATGATTAATTGATAAAAAAATTCTGAAAATACATTTTAATGGCGTGTTTTTTTTTTTACGTATGTGCAGGTGTACCAACTGAGAATCTGAGTAGGTAGGTACCTGCACATAACAACTCGGAATCATCGTATGGGAATTGCATGTGTTTTTTATTTGGAAATTTGTAATGAAATTATTTGAAGTTGAAAGGATAATTTCTTTTGTAATTATTTTTTGAGCTGTTATGCCGTGTTGCGCTACCTTCGTCTTTAGCCTAGATATTTAAGGGATTTATTTTTTTTAAATATTATAGTTACATAACGCTTTTTTTTGTATATTGCTTCTTTAAGATAATTATTCAACGTTAGAGGCGGGCATTGGCACTGCCGCCCCGGGAACCATTCGTCGGATGAGCATTCTGAACATTTCTAATAAAATGAGTAAATTTAAATAAAGATGGTCCAATTTTTTTTTTGCGAAATGGTGTAGGTACCTTTTGAACACTGTACGGGAACTAATCGTTCGTACATTTTACATTAAATTTCAATGTGAAAACCGCACAAGAGTCCCAATTACTGCCGTCCGGAGTCAGTGCGACTACGGCGTCCTCAGTTGGGTTTGGTTTTAGTTTCTGAAAAATTCTGAATAATAAATTTTTATAGCGCCGTTTTTTGAAAAACTACAGTAAGCTGCACTCGAATTTTTTTTTTGACAACGTCCTACTCGGATACTATTTATTCTGAACATTTCTAATAAAATGAGTAAATTTAAATAAAGATGGTCCAATTTTTTTTTGCCAAATGGTGTAGGTACCTTTTGAATACTGTACGGGTTCATACATTTTACATTAAATTTCAATGTGAAAACCGCACAAGAGTCCCAATTACTGCCGTCCGGAGTCAGTGCGACTACGGCGTCCCCAGTTGGGTTTAGTTTTAGTTTCTGAAAAATTCTGAATAATACATTTTTATAGCGCCGTTTTTTGAAAAACTACAGTAAGCTGCACTCGAATTTTTTTTTGACAACGTCCTTCTCGGATACTATTTATTCTGAACATTTCTAATAAAAAGAGTAAATTTAAATAAAGATGGTCCAATTTTTTTTTTGCCAAATGGTGTAGGTACCTTTTGAATACTGTACGGGTTCATACATTTTAAATAAAATTTCAATGTGAATACCGCACAAGAGTCCCAACTACTGCCGTCTGGAGTGAGTGAGACTACGGCATCCCCAGTTGGGTTTAGTTTAAGTCTCTAAAATTTCTGAATACATTTTTATAGCGCCGTTTTTTGAAAAATTACTTTCAGTTATAAGTTCAAAAATTTCTGAGATCCAACAATTTTTTTTTCCAAAATTAAAAAATTTCCAGAAAACAAAAAATTTTTTTTTCCAAAATTAAAAAATTTCCAGAAAACAAAAATTTTTTTTTTCCAAAATTAAAAAATTTTCAGAATCCAAAAATTTTTTTTTCCAAAATCAAAAAATTTCCAGAAAACAATTTTTTTTTTTCCAAAATTAAAAAATTTCCAAAACATAAAAATTTTTTTTTTTGAAAATTCAAAAATTTACAAAATCCAAAAATTTTTTTTTTGAAAATTCAAAAAGTTCCAAAATCCAAAATTTTTTTTTTGCAAATTTAAAAATTTCAAAAGTCCAAAAATTTTTCTTCAAAATCCAAAAATTTTTTTTTTCGAAATTCAAATATTTCGAAAATCCAAAATTTTTTTTTTTTTTAAATTACACCCTACAGTACCGAGATGGATATCAAATTACGCGTCTCGACCTACACAATCCGAAGGGCTGACTGAAAAAATTGAACGATAAAATCCGAGGACCCTTTTAGGCTCTATTGGTTTTTCTATTTTAAATTAAATGAAAAACTGAACGCCCTGAGTCGTTGCGGCTGGATTGGTTCAGTACTGAATTGAGCGGTAAGCTCCTGGGACGTTTTAAAAGTGTCGGCGACCAAAGTGGCACAGTGGAAGGAGTCTTTGCAACAGTAAATTATACGTTACGGGTAACAAATTACAAACATCGTTTTTTTCTCTACCTATTTTATTTAACACACACTCTTCGCTTCATCCGCGTTCACACGTCAAATCGCGTAGTGTTAAACCCCTTGGTTGCCTCTGCAACAGGCAAAGCTAGTTAGTATAGTAATACGCAGTTTTTCGAAAAACTCACATGGGTCATACAGGCAAAAGACGACCTTGCCGCCCCTTAAGTTCGCCCACCCTAAGGATCGCTTTCGCTTGAAATGCGATTCAGTACCCCCCCCCCGCCTCAAGCGAAAATCGACCACTCTGCCTATCCAGTTTCACCGACCGCAGAGACCATTTTGGCAAGACTTCTGCGAAGGAATCCGCGGAGTTTTTTTTCCATACAAAATGCAATTTGCTAGAAATTTGTTCGTATTATTTTAATGGCTATTCTGATACAAAATGACATTTTACAGGTACGACACGCGGTACGAGTTATCGTCGAAAAGTCGCATTCCGGCCGAGATGTTTTTCGATAAATACGAAGAACAGAAGTTAAGGAAGCTTTTAAAATCGACAAATATGTCGGTCACCGTTCAAAATGTTACACGATAGCGCGCGGAAAAATGATATTTTATGACGTTTCGCAAAACTCGCTCTTTTCTCGAGGGTGCATAATATAGCTGGCCAGTAGAAGACCTAATTTTCTTACAAACAAATTCAGGTTGGGTAAATTTTCTCACACCTTGGAACACTGGATTCTGAAATTTTACAAATGGCGGTAGGGCAAAGCTCTCCGCCAACTAAAGATTTCAATCCAGAGACATCTAGCGGTGCGGAATATAAGTACGGATCGTTCACGCAATACAAAATCAAATGTTTGTCGAACACGCCTGTAGTTCTATTTCAATCCGTTCAAATCGGCAGGTTCGTCTGTATCGAAAGAAATTTGCTCAATTCACGAAAAAAGATCTCCGTATCGAGTGTTGCTAGGCGCTCGGTTTTGAAATGCCTATTTTGAGTAGGTAGGTACCTGCACATAACAATTCGGAATCATCAAATAAGAATTGCATATGTTTTTTTTTGGAAATTTGTAATGAAATTATTTGAAGTTGAAAGGATAATTTATTTTGTAATTATTTTTTGAGCTGTTATGCCGTGTTGCGCTGCCTTCGTCTTTAGCCTAGATATTTAAGGGATTTATTTTTTTTAAATATTAAAGTTACATAACGCTTTTTTTTGTATTTTGCTTCTTTATGATAATTATTCAACGTTAGAGGCGGGCATTGGCACTGCCGCTCAGGACACCATTCGTTGGATGAGCAACACCTCATAAAAATAGGTACACAATAATTTTGATAATTATATTTTTATAGGACCGTTTTTGTAAAAAATGACAAAAAGGGTGACGTACAATATTGAAAATCTACCAGGAGCTCATAATACGCAGAAGTAAAATATTACAGAGGGTACATTTATTTACTGGGCTACTTAGACCTCACTTTTCAAGTATTAGTTGAGATTGTTTTGGAAAAGTTTCACTTCTACCGCGTGTAAACTGCACTCGAATTTTTTTTGACAACGTACTCGGACACAATATATTCTGAACATTTCTAATAAAATGAGTAAATTTAAATAAAGATGGTCCAATTTTTTTTTGCCAAATGTTGTAGGTACCTTTTGAATACTGTACGGGTTCATACATTTTAAATTAAATTTCAATGTGAATACCGCACAAGAGTCTCAACTACTGCCGTCTGGAGTCAGTGAGACTACGGCATCCCCAGTTGGGTTTAGTTTAATTCTCTAAAATTTCTGAATAATACATTTTTATAGCGCCGTTTTTTGAAATATTACTTTCAGTTATAAGTTCAAAAATTTCCGAGATCCAACAATTTTTTTTTCCAAAATTAAAAAATTTCCAGAATCCAATAATTTTTTTTCCAAAATTAAAAAATTTCCAGAAACCAAAAAATATTTTTTTTTCACAATTAAAAAATTTCAAGAAACCGAAAATTTTTTTTTTCAAAATTCAAAAATTTCCGGAAACCAAATAATTTTTTTTTCAAAATTAAAAAATTTCCAGAATCCGAAATTTTTTTTTTCCAAATTTAAAAAATTCCCAGAAACCAAAATTTTTTTTTTAAAAATTCAAAAATTTCCAGAAACCAAAAAAGTTTTTTTTCAAAATTAAAAAATTTCCAGAATCCAAATTTTTTTTTTCCATAATTAAAAAATTTTCAGAATCCAAAAAATTTTTTTTTCAAAAACAAAAAATTTCCAGAAAACAAAAATTTTTTTCCAAAACTAAAAAATTTCCAAAACTCAAAAATTTTTTTTTTGAAAATTCAAAAATTTACAAAATTCAAAAAAACATTTTTTTGAAAATTCAAAAATTTCCAAAATCCAAAATTTTTTTTTTTTAAATTACACCCTACAGTACCCGAGATGGATATCAAATTACGCGTCTCGACCTACACAATCCAAAGGGCTGACTGAAAAAATTGAACGATAAAATCCGAGGACCCTTTTAGGCTCTATTGGTTTTTCTAATTTAAATTAAATGAAAAACTGAACGCCCTGAGTCGGGCGGCTGGATTGGTTCAGTACTGAATTGAGCGGTAAGCTCCTGGGCCGTTTTAAAAGTGTCGACGATCAATGTGGCACTGTGGGAAGAGTCTTTAAGACAGTAAACTATACGTTTCGGGTAACAAATTACGCGTATCGATCTGCACAGCCCAAATGGCGCAGTGAAAATTTGAGCAGGAAGCTACTTGGCCTGCTTTTGCGAGAAAAGGCCCGTACCGAACGCCTTGAACCGGGTGACCGAAGCGGCCAGAGAGCAGGCGTACGCAATTGGGCTGTCAACTATCTGTGCCCTTTGTAGACGGACACTCCTCGCTTTATCCACATTCAAATGACGTTTTTTTCTCTACCTATTTTATTTAACACACACTCTTCGCTTCATCCGCGTTCACACGTCAAATCGCGTAGTGTTTAACCCCTTGGTTGCCTCTGCAACAGGCAAAGCTAGTATATATATTATTGCACAGTTTTTCGAAAAACTCACTTTTTCCTTTACGCGAAAAACGACCTTGCCGCCCCTTAAGTTCGCCCACCCTAAGGATCGCTTTCGCTTATTTGATTTTCAGTACACCAAGAAATTAAGATTTTTAAGATTTTTTAAGACTTTTTTCTCATACAAAGTGCAATTTGCTAGGGATTTATTCTTAAAAATTTTACGGCGTTGCTAGGAAAAAATGGCATTTTATAGGTGCGTCACGGAATTCGAGATTGCGTCAAAAATAACCCTTCCGCCGGAGATGTTTTACGACAGATTCGTAGTAGAGAGTATTAATAAGATTTTAAAACCGCGACATGTAACGCATTTCATCCAAAATGTTCTGCAATATTGCATAATACTTAACATTATTTTTGACATTTGCTAAGATTTCACTACCGTCGAAAGTGAAAAATTTGGCGGCCAGTAAAATCAGCTGTCGAGTAGGAACTTAATTTCCTTTTTACTCACTAAAAAATTGAAAATAAAAAACCACCTTGAGTTTCAAGGGACGTCAATTTACGATTTAGCCTAATAAAAAAAAGCTCCAAGCCTGTTCCGGAGTGGCCAATTTGAAAACGACCCTGGGGCTCGAAAACCGATTCTGGCTGTAATTTTTTTCAATAATATCGAGGTCAAGAGATTGAAAAAACTTTTTCAACGGTCGTTACATACGCAAACCATTAAAAATATTTCACTATACGCCACCGAAAATATGACGTTTGAGAAAAATAACGTGCTTTGAATTTTCCTACAGAAGAGAAAATATTGCTGGCCATATAAAAAGAACACGTTTAAACGTAATTAATTACAGGGTAGGTACTTTTCCGTTGAATTATTTCAAATTTGTTCGTAAGATGAACGGATTTTTTTAAGGAAATGCTTAGGTACCTACATCAATATTGTTTGTCTGCGTAAGTACCGGGTAGGTACCGGCTTACGCATCTTTAGATATCAAATAAAAAATTAATGATTTGAAATAAAAGAAATCACTCGGGATGGTCGCACTTTTTGCCAAAATGCATTATTTCAGGTAGGTAGACTTTTGTAGTTATGAAGGAAATTAGTACTAGATAAATCGGAACGTTTTTTAAGTAAGATGGGTCCAAATACAATGCTAAACACTTTTCATTTATGATTGTGTTATTAAGGATTCGATTTCTTTGGACATTATTAAATAATAAAAAACATTATGGGTGTATGGGTAAGTACCTAAGCATTCTTTGAAAGTTTTTTTTTTCTGTAATTTTTTTACTGCAATAAAATTGTATGAGTTATTTTATGCTCAATAATAAAAAAATGTATGGCGCAGTTTTGTGAAAAATGACCCTGGATACTTTTAATGAAATTAAATTAATTTGTAAAAGGTTAAGGCTTCATTCACATTCAATCATTTCAAAACCGAATTTCAAAATTTAAAAAATTAGGATTGGTAATATTTATTCAAAAAATATGTAGGTACTCATGTGTAGGTCGCTACCCTGATTTATTTTTTATATGAACGATTTTGCATTAAAATTATTATTTGAGAAATAATTTTGAAAAATACATTTTAATGGCGCCGTTTGTGTGAAAAATGACTAAAAGGGTGACGTACAATATTGAAAATATACCAGGAGCACATAATACGCAGGAGTAAAATATTACAGAGAATACATTTATTTACTAGACAGGGAGGCAATCCTTTCATTGACAAAAATTATGAATTTAAATAAAAAGAAACATACAAAGACGGGAGTTTTGAAATGATACTTCTATAGCACGGCTGTGATTTGGATTTCGGATGTAACGGACGTAAATGTAAATGACGATTACTGCTCCTGCGACGCATCAACTGTGCCCATCGGCCGCTTTGATAAAAATTAGTTGACATATGAAAAAGAATTGGTTGAGATTGTTTTGGTAAAGTTTCACTTCTACCGCGTATAAACTGCACTCGAATTTTTTTTTGACAAAGTCCGTAGGTACATACTCGGATACTATATATTCTGACCATTTCAATAATATGAGTAAATTTAAATAAAGGTGGTCCACTTTTTTTGCCAAATGGTGAAGGTACCTTTTGAATATTGTACGAGAACTAATCGTTCGTACATTTTAAATTAAACTTCAATGTGAATACCGCACAAAAGTCCCAACCTGGTGCCGTCTGGAGTCAGTGAGACTACGGCATCCCCAGTTTGGTTTAGTTTTAGTTTATGAAAAATTCTGAAAAAACATTTTGTTATCGCCGTTTTTTGAAAAATTACTTTCAGTTTTATTAAGTTCAAAAATTTCCAAAATCGAAATTTTTTTTTTCAAAATTCAAAAATTTTCAACATCCAAAATTTTTTTTTTCTATAATTAAAAAATTTCCAAAATCTTTTTTTTTTTTAAATTCAAAAATTTTCCAAAATTTTTTTTTCAAAATTAAACCTTACAGTACCCGAGATGGATATCAAATTACGCGTCTCGACCTACACAATCCGAAAGGCTGAGTGAAAAACTTGAACAATAAACTCCGAGGACCCTTTTTCGAGATAAGGCTCTATCGGTTTTTCTAATTTAAATTAAATGAAATACTGAACGCCCTGAGTCGGGCGGCTGGATTGGTTCAGTACTGAATTGAGCGGTAAGCTCCTGGGACGATTTTAAAGAGTCGGCGGCCAAAGTGGCACAGTGGTAGGAGTCTTTGCAACAGTAAATTATACGTTACGGGTAACAAATTACAAACATCGTTTTTTTCTCTACCTATTTTATTTAACACACACTCTTCGCTTCATCCGCGTTCACACGTCAAATCGCGTAGTGTTTAACCCCTTGGTTGCCTCTGCAACAGGCAAAGCTAGTTAATATATTAATGCACAGTTTTCGAAAAACTCACTTTTTTCGTAATTTAGGCAAAAGACGACCTTGCCGCCCCTTAAGTTTTACCGGTTTCGAGGTTCAGTTTCGCTCGAAAAACAGGGCTTTTTTTTTCAGTCAGGGCCTCCCACGCCAAAATGACCTCTCCGCTCTTCGAGTTTGACCGACCTCAGAGACCACTATCGCAAGACAGGAAACTCACACGAAATTCTTATTTTAGAAACGCCAAAAGTCAACGGAAAAAACTGATACAAAATCAGCGGCGATAACTGGAACCTCCGGCTGAATCTCTCATCGACGAAGAAATCGGCCTGGTTATATTTCCCGCCGACAGGTTCGCATTTGCAAAAAAGATAAGAAATCTTAATCACTATTTCCTTTACGCGAAACGAATTTGCTAGAAATTTATTCTTTTATTTTAATGGCGATGCTGCTAAAAAATGACATTTTATAGGTACGACACGCGGTACGAGATATCGTCGAAAAAGCGCGTTCTGGTGGAGATGTTTTTTTTAATAAATAGGAGGAATAGAAATTAAGGAAGCTTTTAAAATCGACAAATATGTCGGTCACCATTCAAAATGTTACACGATAGCGCGCGGAAAAATGATATTTTCTGACGTTTCGCAAAACTCGCATTTTTCTCGAGGGTGCATAATTTGTCTGGCCAGTAGAACACCTAATTTTCTTACAAATAAATTCAGGTTGGGTAAATTTTCTCACACCTGAGAACACTGGATTCTGAAATTTTACAAATGGCGGAACCGCCAACTAAAGTTTCAATCGGGCCAGGACAGCGTTGTTTGTATGGAAAACGTTAAAAACAACTCGATTTTCAGGCCGTGCTCGAGGTGGTGAACACATTATTTCGTATCGGTCTTGCCAGCGATGAAAATATAATTGCAGACTATTGTACGTCTGCGAATGACGAACTAAGTAGGTACCCGATAGATGGGCTCCGATGCATTAGGATTCGTATTATTTATAAATATAAATACTTTGCGAACTCTTTTTCATTGAAATGATTATTTGATAAAAAATTCTGAATATACATTTTAATGGCGTGTTTTTTTTTACGTATGTGCAGGTGTACCAACTGAGAATCTGAGTAGGTAGGTACCTGCACATAACAACTCGGAATCATATGCAATTCCCATATGTTTTTTCTTTTGGAAATTTGTATTGAAATTATTTGAAGTTGAAAGTATAATTTCTTTTGTAATAATTTTTTGGGCTGTTATGCCGTGTTGCGCTACCTTCGTCTTTATACTAGATATTTAAGGGATTTATTTTTTTTAAATACTATAGTTACATAACGCTTTTTTTGTATTTAGCTTATTTATGATAATTATTCAACGTTAGAGGCGGGCATTGGTACTGTCGCCCCGGGAACCATTTGTTGGATGAGCAACACCTCATAAAAATGGGTATACAAAAATTTGAAAATTATATTTTTATAGGGCCGTTTTTGTGACCTCACTTTTCAAGTATTAGTTGAGATTGTTTTGGAAAAGTTTCACTTCTACCGCGTGTAAACTGCACTCGAATTTTTTTTGACAACGTACGTAGGTACCTACTCGGGCACTATATATTCTGAACATTTCTAATAAAATGAGTAAATTTAAATAAAGATGGTCCAATTTTTTTTTGCGAAATGGTGTAGGTACCTTTTGAATACTGTACGGGAACTAATCGTTCGTACATTTTACATTAAATTTCAATGTGAAAACCGCACAAGAGTCCCAATTACTGCCGTCCGGAGTCAGTGCGACTACGGCGTCCCCAGTTGGGTTTAGTTTTAGTTTCTGAAAAATTCTGAATAATAAATTTTTATAGCGCCGTTTTTTGAAAAACTACAGTAAGCTGCACTCGAATTTTTTTTTGACAACGTCCTTCTCGGATACTATTTATTCTGAACATTTCTAATAAAATGAGTAAATTTAAATAAAGATGGTCCAATTTTTTTTTGCGAAATGGTGTAGGTACCTTTTGAATACTGTACGGGAACTAATCGTTCGTACATTTTACATTAAATTTCAATGTGAATACCGCACAAGAGTCCCAATTACTGCCGTCCGGAGTCAGTGCGACTACGGCGTCCCCAGTTGGGTTTAGTTTTAGTTTCTGAAAAATTCTGAACAATACATTTTTATAGGGCTGTTTTTTGAAAAACTACAGTAAGCTGCACTCGATTTTTTTTTTGACAACGTCCTTCTCGGATACTATTTATTCTGAACATTTCTAATAAAATGAGTAAATTTAAATAAAGATGGTCCAATTTATTTTTGCCAAATGATGTAGGTACCTTTTGAATACTGTACGGGTTCATTAAATTAAATTAAATTTCAATGTGAATACCGCACAAGAGTCCCAACTACTGCCGTCTGGAGTCAGTGAGACTACGGCACCCCAGTTGGGTTTAGTTTAAGTCTCTAAAATTTCTGAATAATACATTTTTATAGCGCCGTTTTTTGAAAAATTACTTTCAGTTATAAGTTCAAAAATTTCCGAGATCCAACAATTTTTTTTTTCCAAAATTAAAAAATTTCCAGAAACCAAAAAATTTTTTTTTCATTATTAAAAAATTTCCAGAAACCGAAATTTTTTTTTTTCAAAATTCAAAAATTTCCGGAAACCAAAAAATTTTTTTTTCAAAATTAAAAAATTTCCAGAATCCGAATTTTTTTTTTCCAAATTTAAAAAATTTCCAGAAACCAAAAAATTTATTTTTCAAATTAAAAAATTTTCCAGAAACCGATAATTTTTTTTTTCAAAATTCAAAAATTTCCGGAAACCAAAAATTTTTTTTTTCAAAATTAAAAAATTTCCAGAATCCGAAATTTTTTTTTACCAAATTTAAAAAATTTTCAAAATCCAATTTTTTTTTTTTTAAATTACACCTTACAGTACCCGAGATGGGTATCAAATTACGCGTCTCGATCTTAACAATCCGAAAGGCTGAGTGAAAAAAATAAACTCCTAGGACCATTGTTCGAGATAAAGCTCTAATGTTTTTTTCTAATTTAAATTAAATGAAAAACCGAACGCCCTGAGTCGGGCGATAGGATTGGTTCAGTACTGAATTGAGCGGTAAGCTCCTGGGCCGTTTTAAAAGTGTCGACGACCAAAGTGGCACTGTGGTAAGAGTCTTTTCAACAGTAAACTATACGTTTCGGATAACAAATTACGCGTATCGATCTGCACAACCCAAATGGCGCAGTGAAAACTTGAGCAGGAAGCTACTTGGCCTGCTTTTGCGAGAAAAGGCCCGTACCGAACGCCTTGAACCGGGTGACCGAAGCGGCCAGAGAGCAGGCATACGCAATTGGGCTGTCAACTATCTGTGCCCTTTGTAGACGGACACCCCTCGCTTTATCCACATTCAAATAACGTTTTTTTCTCTACCTATTTTATTTAACACACACTCTTCGCTTCATCCGCGTTCACACGTCATATCGTGTAGTGTTTAACCCCTTGGTTGCCTCTGCAACAGGCAAAGCTAGTACTAATGTAAATGCTCTTCCTTTAAATAAAAATGATGAAATAACCAATTAGCAAATTGGCCGGTATATCAGCTCCAATAAAGCTGCCTAGCGTATCTTCGGTTTCCCAATTCATGAACGGGATCCAGCAGTTTTGCATTTAGCTGTACATCTTGAAAACGGCCAGCGCGTATTTTTCACGAACGAAACAGCGCTTGATCGTGCGGTGGATTCATATCCACCAAAAACTACGCTCGCCGAATTTTTCGTAATCGTGCGGATGTTTTTGGTGCCTTCGCACAAACACTGCTCTAGTCAGAAGTACCATGCTATTTTGCATGGGCTCAATCGAAAAAATGGATACCCCGCAAGCAAGGCACACCAGTTGATGCATACCCCGGTTTATTCAAATCAAATAATTTGGGTCGTGTATATACAGTCAATCCAAGGCAGACCGAGTGTTTTTATCTGCGACTGTTTTTGGTTAATGTCACCGGACCATTGTCATTTCAAGATGTACGTTAAGTAAATGGACAACAGTATCAAACGTATAAAGATGCATGCCTTGCACTAGGCTTGCTAGAATACGACAATCAAACTGCACAGGAACACAAATTCGTCTGATGACATGTTTCCCGGCCGGTGCATAAATGTTGTGGGAAAATCCCAAAGATTCAATTAATGATGATATATTGTATCGACATCGTACAAGGTGCAACGATCTAACGATATCATTCAGTGACGCAATGTACAATGAAGCATTGATTGCTATCGAGGATCATTGCCATTGTGAATTTACCAATCAGTCATTTCGGTATGAGTTCACCAAATCGAAGTGCATCTGATTTAATCAACAGATTTATAGATATGAATCGTGAACTGCAGTATGATACTGTAGAATTGGCAGCGATTGTTACTCGCAATGTTCCACTACTAGATGATAAACAAAAAATAATTTACGACCGCATTATGCTGGCAGTTTTGGCAGGGCAAGGGGGATTCTTTTTTTTGGATGCACCAGGTGGAACTGGCAAAACACTCCTTATTTCGCTACTTCTTGCCAAGATACGATCAAAAAATGGCATTGCATTGGCCGTTGCATCATCTGGCGTGGCAGCAACTTTATTAGATGGAGGCATAACAGCTCATTCAGCATTTAAGCTGCCATTAAACATTCAAAATAACCCAGGTGCAGTGTGCAACATAAAAAACAATCATCCATGGCCACAGTGCTGAAACAGTGTAAAATTTTCATTTAGGATGAATGCACTGTGGCAATAATACTCTCATCGACAATATATTTCCCGATGTACACACAAAATACAAAAATCTTGAGTGGCTGGCAGAAAGAACGGTTTTGACAGCAAAAAATGTGGACGTCAATTAATTAAATTCCAACAGTTGTTGCCAGGGGACTTGGTGTCATACAAATCTTTCAATGCAGTTTGCGATGCCAACGAAGCTGTGAATTATCCAGAATTCATTGGATATGCCGGGCATGCCACCGCACCATTTACAATTGAAGGTTGGATCTGCGGTTATTTCGCTTCGTAATTTGAACCCACCACGGCTTTGCAATGGCACACGATTAGTCATTAAAAAATTAATGAAAAACGTTATCGAAGCCAGCATTTTGAATGGCAAGTTTCGAGGCGAAAATGTATTGCTGCCACGAATCCCTATGATTCCTACAGATGTGCCAATTGAATTCAAAAGCATTCAATTCCCTATTTAATTGGCCTTCGCAATAACGATTAATAAGTCACAAGGAAAAACGTTGTCTGTTTGGGGCTTAGATTTGTGGCATGTTTTCGCGTGGGAAAACCATCCAGTTTGTTTGTATTGTCTATTAAAGACGGTCTGACCAAAAAAATTGTACACACCATTGCGCTAAAAGATTAATGTTTTTTTTTTTTTTTTTAATTGCCATAATTCGTAGTAGAAATATGAATAATTATTTTCAATGTAGCTATCAAGAATTGTAATTCAATATATATTTGTTACTTTATTAAAGAACAATTTATTAACTTAAATAAAATAAACTTTAATTGTCTACAACGCTTCATTCCTCTTTCAATTATAATTACATCCCCCAACACTTATAGGGTTAGTTTTTTTTATTGAACTAAAAAAATATTTCCTAGAAATAATCTATATGGCCAAACAACGTTTGCCGGGTCAGCTAGTTTAACTATGTTTTACTCGTCACAGGAAGTAATTGATAGAATCGTTTGACGCCAAGAGCTACGTATTGGGCATTGAATAAAGAATAACACAAGAAGTTTTTTGTGGGCGGGTTTTGTGGTCCAATTACTGGCTTAAGACGACAATATATTCTAAAATATATTCATAATCTTAACGACGTAAGTAAAGAAGCCGTGTATACAAATTGCGACTCGCGACCCGTGTATTGGACGGATCTACTGTCGAATTTGCCCTATCAAAGAAAAAAAGAAAAAGAAAAATAATGTGGGAATCTTAACGACGTAAGTAAAGAAAGCGTGTAATCAAATATATGCCCGTGGCACGGCGTATTAAACGAACGTACAGTCGAATTCGCCGTAGCGAGCCTGGAGATTCGACCTTTCCGCCGCGTTCATTTTAATTAATTCTGAGGAACGTGTTACTTAAGATGTTTCTAAATGAATACCCCCTAAAGTTATTAATTCATCATCTAGAAAAATAAAATCTGGTGCTAATTGCTAACTTTATAGTTGAAAAACTGGTTTTAAAGTTTTAAAATAGTTGTACGTAAAATATATTAATAGTAAGGTATTGTTTTTATTAATCAATATATATAATAAAAGAATGCATGTACCCAAAATTTCAGTCGGTTCGGTGCCGTTGGGCTTAAGAAAACGACTTTTTAACTACGACCCCAAGCCTTGCAACATACCCATAAAAATTATGAGTTTTCAAAAAATTCGTCTTTTGAAGATTTTTAAATTGAATCGTGTTAAGACCATGGATTGTACTATGAATCATAAATAACAGTCACATCGGAGTCATAGAGCCTGAGAAAACGAGTCGAAAAAACGTGCGGACCGCAAAACTCAGAAATGAGTCCCGGTACAATCAAGGTAGCTATATGGTGTGGTAGATCTCTATCCCCTCTCCAGGATAAGGGGTCCAGTTTTTATCTAAAGGGCGTGCTTTTGAAGATATAAGGTCTAAAAATTTCAAAAACAGTCTTCCAGAAAGCTATAGACGGTTGGTTATATCTCTAGAAAGTTTTGATAGGAGTGGCGGAGTATATTGGTGAGTCTAAAAGTTTCGAAAACAGTCTGGGTGGTTTGCTAATGCTCTAAAAAGTTATGGAAGAAGAAAGTTCTAGAAGCTTTCAGAAATGAGTGGCGAAGTGTGTCGGTGATTCTAGAAGGTTCCGAAAAGATCTACAAGGTTCGGTAAAGCTGTAAACAGTTTTGAAAGGGCTGACGGAGTGTTTCGTTAAGTCTAGGAGGTTCCGGAAAGTTTTAGAAGTTTCGATAAAGCGGTAAATAGTTCTGAAAAGGATGGCAGAGTGTGTCGTTGAGTCTAAAAGGTTTCTGAAAGTTTTAAAAGGTTCAATAAAGCTGTAAAAAGTTCTGAAAGGGGTGGCGGAGTGTGTAGTTGAATCTAGAAGGTTCTAAATGGCTTGCAAATGCTTTAAAAAATTGTGAAGGAGGAAAGTTCTAGAAGCTTTCATAAATAAGTGGCGGAGTGTGTCGTTGAGTGTAGAGTTTTTCGGAAAGTTTTATAAGGTTTGATAAAGCAGAAGAAAGTTTTGGGAGGAGTGGCGGAGTATTTCGGTGTGTCTAAAAGATTCGAGAACGTTCTGGATGGATCGTAAATGCTCCGGAAAGTTTTAAAAAGTTTGATAAAGCTGTAAAAAGTTTGTGAAGGAGTGGCGGAGTATGTCGGTGAGTCCAAAAGATTCTAGATGGTTCGCAAATGCTTTAGAAAAATGTGGAAGGAGAAAATTCTAGAAGTTCTCAGAAATAAGTGGTAGTATGTGTCGGTGAGTCTAAAAGTTTGAGAACGTTCTGGATGGATCGTAAATGCTCCGGAATTTCTAAAAAGTTTGATAAAGCTGTAAAAGGTTTGTCAAGGAGTGGCGGAGTATGTCGGTGAGTCTAGAAGGTTCTAAATGGTTTGCAAATGCTTTAGAAAAATGTCGAAGGAGAAAGTTCTAGAAGCTCTCAGAAATAAGTGGCAACATGTTTCGGTGAGTCTTAAAGTTCCGAGAACGTTCTGAATGGTTCGTAAATGCTTTAGAAAGCTATGAAAAGAGAAAGTTCTAGAAGCTGTCAGAAATGAGTGGTGGAGTGAGTCGGTGAGTCAAGTAGGTTCCGGAAAGTTCTAAAAGATTTGATAAAGCTGTAGAAAGTTTTGAAAAGAGTGGTGAAGTATTTCAGTGAACCAAAAAAGTTCTAAAATATTCTGAATGGTTTGCTAATTCTCTAAAAAGTTATGGAAGAAAAAAAATTCTCTTAGTTTTGAGAAATAAATGGCGGAGTGTGTCGATGAGTTTAAAAGGTTCCGGGAGGTTCTAGAAGTTTTGGAAGGAATGATGGAGTATGATGTCGGTACACCTATAAGATTCCATAAATTTTTTATGGTTCGCTAAGGCTTTAGATAATAATGGAACGAGAAAGTTCTAGATGCTTTCAGAAATGAGTGGAGGAGTTTATCGGTGAGAGGTTAAAAAAAATTCTAGGTTTGATACATCTGTAGAACGTTCTAGAAAAAGTGGCGGAGTATGCCAAGAGTCTAAAAGGTTCCAGAATGTTCTGGATGATTCGTTTATGCTCTAAAAACGTAAGGAAGTAGAAAGTTCTAGAATACTACTGAAATGTGTGGTGGAGTGTGTCGGTGAGTCCAAAATGCTCCGGAAAGTTCTCGAAGGTTCGAAAGAGCTCTAGAAAGTTCTGTAAGGAGTGACGAGTGAGTATATCAGTAAGTCTAGAAGGTTTACAAATATTCTGGATAATTCGCTAATGGTCAAGAAAATTACGGAAGGAGAAAGTTCTAGAAGCTTTCAGAAATGAGTGACGGAGTGTGCCGGTGAGTCTTGAAAGTTTTGGAAAGTTCTAGAAGGTTCGATTATCTTAATCCTTAATGTATATATTTTAAATTTGTATAATGTGCGTGCCGCTAAAACTCAACGAGTCCCGGTATGATCACGGGAGGATCATGAAGACGGTTCCGTTTTTACCTGAAGGGCGTGCTTTTGAATATATATAGGCTGGAAGTTTCGCCAGAATAGTCCAGAACATTCGAGAGTATTCTTGAAAATTTCACAATGTTTCAGAACATCCTGAAATGAAATGTTCTGGAATATGCTGGAACGTTCGGGAACATCCCGAACAACCCAGATCATTGTGGACTATTCCAGAATACTCCCGAATGTTGTGGAATATTCTGAGACATTGTTCTGGAACATTTGAAGCCGTTTTTGTATGGGTAGAGCTACCCATTGGTAGGAACATTGTGGAAAATTGTGAAATGTTCGGGATATCAATGGATGTTTGGGATATGTATATTGAAGGGTATCGGGAACATCAATGTGGAACGTTCAACGTGGAACACTCTCGAATGTTGTCCTGAGCGAAGCCGGGTAACCCAGCTAGTTTTTATACTGCAAACTATGAAATATTTCTTTAAAAACAAAAACAAATTAAAAAAAAATGAAAATAGAATCAACATTAAAAATAATAATGTTTTTTATACCCCCCAAACGAATACCAAACAAATGCAAACTCACAGCAGTTTCATTGGACCTTGTACATTCAATCTTTTACCGAAAAATATTCAAATGACAACTAAACTACTTCAATACATAAAGGACTTGAAGTCATGGCTTGACAATGTAGATATTGAAACGTTTTTTTTTTTATTTCTATCACTTTATGTTTCAGAGTTTAAACAATACACTTATTATTACACTATGTACTTATAATTACAATATACCTTTATTATAACACTACTACACTTAATATACACTTACTATTACACTTAATATTACAATATACACTTCCTTTTGCACTGTTGTATGTTCATTTTGTGCACAGCTGTTTAGACAATTTTTAATCATGTTTTTGCTTTATATGCCGTTTGTTCTTTCTAGGTACAATAATAAAATATATTGGGAACCTACTAAGGCGCAGCCTGTGCATAGGTAATATAATTAATGTATATTATTTTTGTACCTAGAAAAAACAAACAATGGGCATATAAAGCAAAAACATGATTTAAATTCTCCTTCGCTTCTTCGCTCCTTCGTTTGGCTACCTGGGCACACCACAGCCTTTGGAAGACAATAATCCGTCCTAAGCAACCTTAGGCTAGTTCCGCGACTCGGATCGGCGAACCCCCTTTTTGTTGTGACCAAATTGGTAAGTTTCTAGAATATTCATAAAACAATGTTAACGCAATGTTTGCCTGAGTGAACTTGAATAAAAAAAACTGTCTACATGAAAAAGTCTTATAAATTGGCGCCCAACGTGGGGCCAGAGACATTTTGAAAAAAAATTAAAATCACTGAAAATTTCGCGTCCGCGCCGCAACCCTCGTTTAAAAAAAATGCAAGCCAAAACGGAAGGCGCTAATATAAGTTTTACGCCGGAGCAGTTCGCAGAATTTTTAAAATCGATAAAGCGTATGCAAGCAGAGCCACAACGCATGCGTACGTTCACAACCTGCACCGCCCGTGCCATCCGTGACAAAAGCAATGTTGAAAGTTTCATTGCCGCCACCTCAATTTTCAAATGTGCAGAAAGATTTGATGATGAGACCGCGCTGGAAGGTCTTCCTCTTCTGCTAGCAAACGACGCAGCTGCTTGATGGATTGGAATAAAAGGAAAAGTACGTACTTGGGAGGAAGCAATCAACCTCCTTCACGCTTTCGCCCCAAAGAAACCAGCCTACAAAATATACAGGGAAATATTTAGTTACCTGCAGGAAACATTCGTATCGACCGATATATTTGTATCTAAACAAAGGATGCTACTAGCTGAATTACCACCCCTCGTCCACCTAGAAAAGGTTCAGCTAGATTGATTCTTTGGACAATTGAACATCCGCATTAGGGATAGAATTCCCCGAGATTCGATCAGCTCTTCCGCTAAACTATTTGTAAAAGCGTGAATAATTGAAGAAAGCTTTGAGGAATTCAATAAACCTGACCCAGTGCAAAAGTTTGAAGGCCGTACACACTGCGCGCATTGTCACAAATTCGGACATATTATTGAGGAATGCCGTACCCGCCAGAACTAAGAAGTTGGAGCAACTACTAAACCAACCCCGTGGACCAGAAACACACAGGAGATATCCAGCGACGTCAAATTTTCCTGCTACGGTTGTGGCAAACCTGGCGTTGTAAGGAACAAATGCCCGCAGTGCAACCGAAAAAAGGTCAACACTCCACACACGCGAGCTGATTTCTGCGCTGTAAACCAAATAGGACTCCCCAGAGCAAGTCCCACTTTACAAATCAAGGTCGGATCACACTTGTGGACACCGGGACTAGGCTAGTGTGGCATCAGCCGAACTACGCAGATGCCTGATTGCCCAAAATTTCAAGACAAACAAAAAGTCGATGGATTTTGTCCTGGTAGATGGAATTCCCAAACGTCAAGAGGTGGAGATTATTAACGCCACCGTGACGCTAATAGGAAGAAGGATACCCTCCAGCTTTATCGTCCTCCCAGGGTGCCATGAAAATCGTACGCTTTTGGGAGTGGATTTTATAAAAGATGCGGGAATTGAGATCAACATTTCCCAACGAGCATGGGCATTTTTTGATAGCCCTGAGAAACGTTATCTCTTGCGCATGGAAGATGACACTCCAGTACAACCAAAGGAGGTATTACGGAAGCCTGCAGTTCGTTCCTCCAAAGTACCGCGACTCCTCCATAGGGTCGTCCCCTTAGAGGTCCATTAGCATAATCTACAGCAGACGTGCCCCACTCCTGAAAGTTCGGATGAACTTTGGATAGATTAGATGTTTCGTTTTGTAATAGCCATGTTTCTTGCAAAAGTTTTACATCATAGGTATCGCACATATCTACAATAAAGTTAAGGGTCCAGTATCAAACCTCGGGTACACTACAGTTAGGTATTTTTGCTACTTGTGAATAGACTCGACAGCGACCGAACACCTACGCAGTCCACCGGCTGTTTTGAGTAGACGTGAGTAAGTGAGACACAATTTTGACAAGGCAGTCAGCATTTTGATAAAATAAGAAATAAAATACAATTGGTTTATTAGATTTAAATTTTTAAAGAAAATAATGGATAGAGCTTGACATACTAAAAACCATTTTAGCAATGGAATGGACACATGTAGACACATTTTAAGCCTCGGACCTTTTTTGACGTTTCAGTTTTTTACGCAACATGACATAGAATCTAAAGGTGTTTTGACGTGGAAAAGATTTCTGGTTGTATGATTTGTACTAATCATAACTGTTTTTTTAATAATAATCACAGAAATTCGCATTCGGTTGTAACATAACGTTTTGCTCCGGTAACTAACTCAGTCAAATTATCGATGTAAAGTAAATTACGGTACGGTACGGGTCGCTTGGGTCGGAACAAAGGGGGATGAATTTAGTTTTAAAGATTTTAAATGAAAGAAATTTGTCATTGAAGAAGAAGATAACACTTATAATCTAAATGAAAATATGAAAGAAAACAAGACACAGAAAAAACAATCGTCGCAATTGGGACTCGAACCCAGACCTCTCGTCTAACCGGGACGTGCGCGTTTTCCAATTTCGCTATTGCCACCTTCTGTCAAACCGTCATATTTGTCAATCTCATATTTCAAATATTTAGAATCATTAATATTATCTCCAACTAGTTCTTTTTCCATATTATAGGCAACTACTCTTTTTATTGGAAACAATCATTCTAAGAATTGGTTTGTAACCTGAATAGCGTCTCGAATAAATGTATCCGAATTTATTTATATGGAACTATTGACTTTATGAAAGTCTAAATGAATATTCAATTTTTTATGAGAAAAACTCTCTTTTTAAAACTTTTGAAGGTTATTCCCATCAACGTAATATATCATTGAAGAAGGAGATAACACTTATTATCTAAATGAAAATATAAAAGAAAACAAGACACAGGAAAACAGAAAAAACAATGGTCGTTTTTCTGTGTCTTGTTTTCTTTCATATTTTCATTTAGATTATAAGTGTTATCTCATAAAAAATTGAAAGAAATTTGATTAGGTTTGGCTTTGCGATTTTAATTAGGTATACATAATCTTAATTATACTAAGATCTGTTCATTTCGTCATTGTTATTTGTTCACTGTAACCACCTTCGTTTCACGAGTTCTCTGCGGGGGCCTTAGTAAGGCCGAGGTCCTCGATGGCAGCTCCTGCAGTTCAGCAGCTCAGGCCGTCCTAGCCGATTCTCCTGGATCTGAAGTCTGAAGTCTCCTGAAGTCGCTCGCACTAGTCGTCTGGTAACCGTACCTACTTTGTCTCACGCCCAGCTTTACGTCGCTAAGCGGAAGAACACATATCTTGCGGATCACTTCCTTGAACTTGAATGTCACTTTTTCATTCTTCATCCACCACCCAGCATCACGCCGCTGGGCGGGGAACGCGTGCTTGGTGTTGCACCATCACTCATGCCTCCTCTGTCCCCCGTCTTGATCTCGACTCCTGCTTCATCATCCGCCCAGCATCACGCCGCTTGGCGGAGAACGCGTACTTAGTGTTACGCCACCACTCGTCTCTTCTGTCCCCCGTCTCGATCTTAACTGTCTGAACCGGCGTGCTCTACGAACCCCTAGGACCCGTGGTTCTACCCCGCACTTCTCTCTTCTTCCGTCTTGGTCCTTGCGACCCACATATCTGTCAACACTTTCTTTGTCTTTGTCAGCGAGACTAAGGATGGGCGTACGCTGAGACATCGGTCGCGCAGAATGCTCGGTGGAGGATAGTTTTGGTTTTTGTGTTGTAAGTAAGTGTATGGAGCGACATATGCTGAGACGTGCATGTTTCTCATACATTCCACAACTGCGCTGAACATGCTGCGCGACCGATGTCTCAGCGTACGCCCATCCTAATTCAAATTTACTTGTGACGAAATTTGATTTGTCACACAGTCCACTGAAATTGATCACATTAGATTCGCATTCAGTCAACAATCTAGATTTTGCACCAAATTGGCAGAGAACGCGAAAATATCAAGATGGGTGACGAAATTATTTATTATTGCATTTTGACATTAGATCCGACTTCAGTGCACATCCTGACTCCCTAATCCCGATTTTGAACCAAATCGGTAGAGGACTCGAGAAGTTCAAGATGGATGCCGAAATTATGCATTTTAACATTAGATCCAAGTTCAGTGCACATCCAAACTCCCTTATCCCGATTTTGAACCAAATCGGTAGGGAACTCGAGAAGTTCAAGATGGATGCGGAAATTTTGCATTTTGACATTAGATCCAAGTTCAGTCAACCTCCAAACTCCCTTGTACTGACTTTGATAGAAATCGGTTAAAAATTGTAGAAAATCAACATGTCCATCGAAATTGGTGACCTGACAATTGATCTGGCGACAATTAATTCCCCGACAGTTGGTCCGCCGACAGTTGATCCCTCCGACAGTTGATCCATCCCACAGTTTATTCCTCCGACAGTTGATCCCTCTGACAGTTGATCCCTCCGACAGTTGATCCCTCCGACAGTTGATCCCCCCCGACATTTGGTCCCCCCGACAGTTGATCCCTCCAACAGTTGATCCCTCCGACATTTGGTCCCCCGACATTTGGTCCCCCCCGACAGTTGATCCCTCCAACAGTTGATCCCTCCGACAGTTGATCCCCCCGACAGTTGGTCCCCCCGACGGTCGATCCTTCCGACAGTTGGTTCCCCCGACAGTCGATCCCTCTGACAGTTGATCCCTCCGACAGTTGATCCCCCCAACAGTTGGTCCCCCCAACAGTTGGTCCCTCCGACAGTTGATCCCTACAACAGTTGATCCCTCCGACAGTTGATCCCCCCGACAGTTGGTCCCCCTGACGGTCGATCCTTCCGACAGTTGGTTCCCCCGACAGTCGATCCCTCCGACAGTTGATCCCTCCGACAGTTGATCCCCCCGACAGTTAGTCCCCCCAACAGTTGGTCCCTCCGACAGTTGATCCCTACAACACTTGATCCCCCCGACAGTTGGTCCTCCCGAACTGGAGGTTATCCACCACATACCTGCCCCGGTATAAGTAACTGATGGTTACTCCTTCAGAGCTCTCACAAGGACTCTAATTTTTTTTTATAGAACGACTCTACATTTAATAAACGAAACTAGACCTGCAATGTCTCCGCATACGTTGTTAGGCAGCAGTATGCAAGTGCTTGCTATGTAAAAGTGTTATGTAGGAAAAGCAAAAAATCTTACCTGAAAAAACCCAAAAGTAGGCGGTATGCCTTTCCTGAAAGATTTTGTACATAAAAATACAGGGCATAAATTATAATTAAGAAATAGAAGGTAGTAAATAAATCCAGATCGGCCGGCAGTCCTGTTGAAAGTTTGTCGGTGATCAGGCAGGCCGGATACAAGGTTCAGTTTCCGCGCCCCTAAGCCGACATCCCGGTGGTGCTTCGACGATTAGTAAGTGGGAAGTGGGGGCGTAGACGCCCGAAGACCCTGAGGAAGTGAGCGTCGTCGGGTGAGGTCCCCCCAACAGTTGGTCCCCTCGACAGTCGATCCTTCCGACAGTTGATCCCCTAAAAGCTTATTTCGTCAAGTAAGTATGCAAAGAGGATATACGGCCGTACAACCAAAGTCGATATACTTATATCTGAAGGCATCTAAAAATATTTTTACAAACAATAATTTCGACTCTCCGAAGAGCACGCGGTAATAAAAAAATACTACATACTTATACGTGCAGTCGGCTTAGCTAAAACCGCTAAGGATTCCTATTGCATGATTTTAACCATGTATGGTGACTAGATCTGAATTTAGCCAGGCAAATTTTAGCAGGTGAAACGCAATGGGCCGAGAGAGTCAGGCTGGAGAGTTTTTTATTTATTTTTTTATTATCAAGTTAAAAGAAATATAATATTTCGCTTTCTTAACTTAAATACAGAGCATTTATAGTAAAGTAGTTTTTAATTTTGTTCCAACATCTTACGTTTAAATAGTTTTTTTTAAAGGTTTTTATATTCTTTTCCGTTTTTAGATTATCTGGAAGGAGTTTATATATGTGAACTCCCTCGTGGCCAATACTTCTCTTGCCACTTTCAGTCTTGACTGTATTTGTGTACAATTTATTGTGTTGTCTAGTATAATGTTCGTGTACTTGTGATGTTTTTATAAATGTTGTGTTTGTGTGTATAAGTCCATTTTGTATTTTGTAGATTAAAAGACATATGTTATATTCGTACAATGTTCTTATTTTCAAAAGGTTCATTTCCTGGTATAGTTTTTTTGTGGGAGTGTCTGGGTTATAGTTGAAGAGTTTTTTGATAACTTTGTTCTGTATTATTTGTAAGTCGTTTAAGTACGTAATGTGTGTGTTTCCCCATTATTAAATAATTTAGGTGGGACTGGATTAAGCAAAATTATAAGCCCCTCTTTACCTCTGTTGGTAGAAGATGAGCAATTCTACCAAATACACCAATTAATGGGATGATTTTTGTTTTTCTACGTGTTGTTTAAATGTTAAATGTTTACCAATATATAAGCCCAGGTATTTTTCGCTATCTAGAATATGTAGGTCTCTTTCTTCTATTTGTAATGGTTTATGCGATGGTATTATTCTTTTTATTATTATTTTTAGTATTATTCGAGTTGTTTGGCGGTCCGTCCTCTCTGCCTACCCCTGCGGGGAAACGGCGTGATGGTTAGTTAGTTAGTTAGTTAGTTATTATTCTTTTAGGTGAGCTTAAGATCATGTAACCGGTTTTATTAATATTTATTGTTAATATATTTTTATTAGCCAATCGTTTAGTACATTAAGATCCGTTTGAGATTGTTCTAATAGACTTTCTAAGTTTTTGCCGAAGTAAAAAATTGCCGTGTCATCTGCGTATAAGAAGATATCACCATGTAGTTTTAGCTGACAGATGACATTTATGTATATTTGGAATAAAAGTGGCCCCAGTATTGATCCTTGTGGAACTCCGTAGTGTATACTCTCGAGTTGACTGTTTTTATCTCCTATGTTAACACATTGTTTTCAGTTGGACAGATAGGATTCTATTAGTTTGATAGCTGGACCGGTTACAACTGTTTTTTTTTTCTATTTTTTTAATCAGTATTTCATGACTTACCGTGTCAAAGGCTTTTTGAAGGTCTACGAGAATTGCTATGACATAGTTTTTATTATCTATGCTAGTTCTAAGTTTATTTATAAGATCATTAGTTCCAAAGGTCTTCCTAAAGCAGTCTCTCCTGATCCGGCCTGCCATGCATTAGGTGGTCACAGGCATCCCCTGCCAAGACTTAGACAAACCTCACTCCAAGAACCCGGGTACCCCTGTTAATTCACCAAACGCAGTGAACCACTTGGGGTCACCTATGGCAGGGGTGTTGGCTAGTCAATAAATGGTTCCCGGGGCGGCGGTAAACATATCCGCCTCCTAAATTGTAAATAGATATAGCTGATAAATACACTGCATATACTTATAAGTACGTCGTATTTTGCTATTCGTTGGTATTCATTCAGAATTGAAACGTTCATTGAAATGGCTTTAGTTATGTTTGGTGACTAGATCTGAATAGCCAGGTACAATTTAAACATCTTTTACCCCTCCACATTGCCTTCAGCCTCACAACATACAAAATTGGGGATGCCATAGTCTCACTGGCTCCAGGCGGTTGGGAGCAGTTAGGGCTCTTGTGTTGGATTAAAAATATGTATAATACGATTTTTTTTAATTTTTACGCTGGTATACAGTGCATGTAGGTTTAGTCTTAGTATTTGAAATGGCTTTAGCCGTATTTGGTGACTAGATTTGAATAACCGGATACATTTTCCACATCTCCTTCCCCTCTCTACTACCTTCAACCTCAAAACATTCCAAAATTGGGGATTCCATAGTCTCATTTGCTTGAGATGGTTGGGAGCAGTTGGGACTCTTGTGTTATATTCAGATAAAAATAGTTATATTATATGCAAGTAAGAATCATCAGCGGTTTCTTGCTAAGCCGACTGCACGTATAAGAATGTCGTATTTTCTTATTGCCGCATGATTCTTCGGAGAGTCAAAATTATTTCTAGTAAAAATATTTTTACAGCGGATTTTCACTCAAGATGCCTTCAGATATAAGTACATCGGCTTTGGTTGTTTGACGTTTGTACGGCCGTATATCATCTTTGCATACTTAATTGAAGAAATAATCTTTAGGGGATCAACTGTCGGATGGATTAACTGTCGGGAGGATCAACTGTCGGGAAGATCAACTGTCGGAGGGAGAAACTGTCGAGGGGATCAACTTTCGGCGGACCAACTGTCGGCGGACCAACTGTCGGCGGACCAACTGTCGGAGTATCAATTATTATCGCCGGACCAACTGTCATGGAATTATGTATTGCCATCGAAATTATGTATTTGCCTACCGTATTCTCCCTTTTCTCCAGTGGGTCGGTCTCTTTATTTCGGTCTGCTTTATTTTTACCCATTTGTGTATTGGTACCTACCAGAAAAAGGTTCAAAATAATGAAGACTGTAAAACAAGTTTCAAAATTATTTATTAGATATAATTAATATTTAATTTCCACTTACCCTTTGGCTTTTGCACCGACATCGTCAGTTATTTCTTTTACAAGTCGAAAGTTTGATCGTAATTATTGGGAGCCTCGGAGAAAAAACAAAACGAGCGTCGTCTCCCTCTGAAGCATACTCCGCGACTGGCAGGTTTCGTGAAATTCAAATGTGTATATGGGTCTTCTCAAGGAGTGTGATTTTACCATACACTTTGTATGGCGGTAAATAATTGGAAAATTCGGGAAGTTTAAGTAAATTTAAAAAAAATCTGAATTTGTTGAAGTATTTTTTATTCATTTGCAAGAATCTGTATCATGTTTATCCTGGAATAAAGACCTTATTATTATTATTATTATTATTTATTTTGAGACGAAGAAAGGATTTTAAAAAAATATATTGTAATAGGCGCTACTATGATTCCAGCGAAGGCAGTTTCGAACGTTTTAAGTAAAGTTTCAGTCTGTATTTCATGTAGAATTAAAAAGTTTACGATTAAAAAATTTCATTCAAATATAACATGAGACATTTTTCTAACTACCCCCATAGAATTTTTATATAAAGTGTGTGTAGTATTGCTTGTACTACGGTAATACAAAGTGATGTTTAGAGCTATTTGAGAACTTGGCCCTTAACGTTTTTTTTAAAGCTTTTACAGTTTATTGAGATTTCTTTAATTTTGTTCCTTTCCATTGCATTTTTTTTTCAATAAACTTTCGGAAGACAGTACCTTTTGGCCAAAATACTTTATTCATGTAGGTTTTAACCTAAAAAAAATCTGTTGTTTTAAAATAAGTTAAAAAATATCTATACTAATATTATAAAGAGGAAGGATTCGATTGTTTGTTTGTTTGTTGGTTTGTTTGTTTGTTTGTTTGCATCGAATAGGCTCTGAAACTACTGAACCGATTTGAAAAATTCTTTCACTGTTGGGAAGCTACACTATTCCCGGGTAACATAGATCTTTACTAAAACTCCAATATGTAACCCAAGGCGTAAAAAAATGACCTAAAATATTCTTTACATCGCGTGCGCTGCGAAAACTATTGATGATAGAATAAAATAATGTACTACGACTTTACAGAACACATCATTATCTACAAAAAATGTCGCAACAGCATATGTCTAACTATTATATTTATGCCACAATAAGTGTTATTTTATTTTAAAAAATTAATTGAAATGCCGCCGCTAGAAAAGACTCTTTATTTGTATCTTGATATTTATTCTTATAAAAATAAATTATTTTATATTTGAGACTGCTCCAATGCCTTCATATAACATTTTGAATTATTCAATTCGGACATCCCATTCAAAAGATATCACGAGTTTAAAAATGTAAGTATTATACGATGTAAGCGTCACTGGGGTACGGGCCGTACGGGAGGACACCAACAAACAATCAAGTCTTTCCTATCTTACATATTTTTTATTTTTTTATTTTATTTGTGGATGCTTATATATTTAAGTACATGTAAACAAATATACCAATACTACTCTTCCACGGAAGCATTAGCTATATAAAAATCAAAATTTGTTTGTTCGTATTTTATGCGCTGCCATACCGTTCATCCGATTGCGATGAAATTTTGGTAATTTGTTGTGCGCACGCCCGCAAAGGATATAGACTATTTATAATGGTAAGATCTGGCGTTATTAAATTTGTACAAATGAAAATTTGCGTATTTCATATATTTTAGAGGCAAGGAGGAGAGGCAGGGGGGAGGGAAACGGGGGAGGTGGAGTACGTGGATGGGAAGACGAGAGATGAGAAGGCGGGGAAGGTAGAAGGGAAACGCGAAAGGGGAAGGGGACTCGGAAGGTGAACGGGGACGCACGGGAAAGGACATTCAAGGAGAATCAATTAATTTCTTTGCATTGCAACGCAAGCCGTGCTTTGCGCTTTGAGTTTTAGCTTTAAGTTTTGAACTTTAGCATTCAACGTTAAGCTTTATGTGTAGAGCTTTAAGCCTTGAACTTTAAGATTTGATATTGAATTTTGAGTGTTGAGCTATGAGCTTTGAGCTTTATTTTTAAGCTTTGTGCTTTGAGTTTTAAGCTTTAAGCTTTGAACTTAAGTTAAGAGCTTTGATATTAAGTTTGAACTTTGGCCTTTAAGCTTTGAACTTTTGCTTTAAGCTTGAACTTTAAGATTGAGCTTTAAGCTTTGAGTTTGATGTTTGAGCTTAATGCTTTCGGCTTTAAGCTTTTAGCTTTGCGCAAAGCATAAGGCTTAATGCTAAAAGCTTAAAACTCAAAGCTCAAAGCTTGAAACTCAAGGCTTTAATCTCAAAACTTAAAGCTCAAAGCTCACAGCTAAAAGCTCAAAGCTCAAAGCTTGAAGCTCAAAGCTTAAATCTCAAAGCTTTAAGCTCAAAGCTTTAAACTCAAGGCTTCAATCACAAAACTTAAAGCTCAAAGCTTTAAGCTCAAAGCTTAAAGTTCAAAGCTTTAAGATTAAGGCTTAATCTCAAAGCTTTAAGCTCTAAACTTAAAGCTCAAAGCACAATGCTCAAAGTTTACAGCTCGAAGCTTAAAGCTCAAGGCTCAAGGCTTTAAGCTCAAAGCTTTAAGCTCAAAGCTTAAATCTCAAAGCTTTAAGCTCAACGCTTTAAACTCAAGGCTTTAATCACAAAACTTAAAGCTCAAAGCTTTAAGCTCAAAGCTTAAAGTTCAAAGCTTTAAGCTCAAGGCTTTAATCTCAAAGCACAAAGCTCAAAGCTTAAAGCTCAAAGCTTTCAGCTCAAAGCTTAAAGTTTAAGGCTTAAAGCTCAAAGCTTAAAGCTCAAAACTAAAAGCTCAATGCTTAAAGCTCAAAGCTTGAAGCTCAAAGCTTAAAGCTCAAAGCTTAAGGTTAAAGCTCAAAGCTTAACCCTTCAAAAATTTGGCGTATTTTGTCAAAAGGTAAAAATGTTTCGATATGTATCAACTGTGCAATAAAAATTCAAATAAGTGGAATATTTGTAAACGTATCCAAAAACTAAATACTGGTTTTGAAAGGTGATGAAATACGCTTAAATAAATGGTATTATTAGAAACTAGCTGGTACCCGTCATGCGTTGCCATGCCATTTAATAAATAAATTGTTTTCTTCTGCGTGTCCTTTCCCATTCGTCCCGTTCCCCTTCCGCCTCCCCTTCCGCCTCACCTTCCTCTCTCGCGTCCTCTTCCCCTCTCGCGTTCCCACTCCGCCTCCTCCACCTTCCCTCCCCCCACTCCACTACCCCTTTGTGTAATAGAAAGTACCTACCCTAATATTCTAAATCTATACTAATATTTTGAATGCGAAACTGCGTGTGTTTGTTTGTTACGCTTTCACGCGTAACAATAAACTAATAAACCGATCTTAGAATTTTTTCACCAATAGAAAGCTTCATTATATGCGAGAAATATAGGCTATATATTATGGTAAGTTATGGCGTTACGAAATTATAAATATTAATATATTATATTTATTTTACGTCTTCTGTCGAAAAAGGCGAGTTATTTCTAAGGTCAGAAGAAAAGCAAAACAAATCGTTGCCGTGAAAACCATGTTGGTATATATTTTTTAATTCAAGCATCGTAGTTAATATTTATCTCCAAAAAATGAATCGCCGAAATGTATTTACGCGCATGACTTCCGAACGACTACTCCAAATTGGATTTTACTACTGGTGAGCTCTGGCATTATGAAATATGCAAAAGGTGGCATGCGAGCTGTTTGAAAACTGAATGTACCGGGAAAGAATGTATGAAATGCGGGAGGGGGACTCAGGTAGGAGGTTCGCGGGAGGGGGAGGAGGTAAACCCGGGAGGGGGAGGGGAATCTGGGAAGGGGAACCTGGGAGGGGGGAGGGGAGCTTGGGAGGGGGTGGGCGGGACGGGGAAAGGGGTAGTGGAGTGGGGGGAGGGAAGGTGGAGGAGGCGGAGTGGGAACGCGAGAAGGGAAGAGAACGCGGGAGAGGAAGGGGAGGCGGAAGGGGAAGGGGAAAGGACACACAGGAGAAAACAATTTATTTTTTAAATGGCATGGCAACGCATGCCGGGTACCAGCTAGTATTATATAAATATGTACAATCATATGGGACATGTAGGATTGCACTATCCTCACCACATCCTGGAATTTATTATTATTATTATTATTAACATCTTAATTCGGTGTATTCTATATCTATTTAGATAATATTTGTTCGTAGCACTGATATTTCCGCGCGGTTTTTTTATCTTCATGATTGACTGGACATCAAAAACTCTTATTGATTCTTGGCAATTTCCCATTGATTAAATCTTCACAAGATTGCTTTTTTATCGCAAATATAAAGATAAATTATTGGCAAAACTGGTATAAATAATCAGACACAACGAAGTGTGATATCATTACCAAGATGTTCCAATTTGTAGTACTCGCTGCTCTCGTTGCTGTAGCTTCAGGTAAGTTGTTCAAAAAACACAACATTTTATTAATAGTCAGCATTTTTTAATTAAAAATTAATAATTTATACCAAATAAGTGAATGTTTTGTCTCCATATATTAATATGTTTCTCCAGCCGGCCCCCTCGGCCCAATCGCCGGAATCGGATCCTCCCCCATTGTTGGAGGAACCGAGGCTTCCATCCAGGAAGCCCCATGGCAGGTGGCTCTCCAGTACAACGGAGGACTCCGTTGCGGAGGCTCCATCATCAGCACCACCGTCATCCTGACCGCTGCACATTGCACATCTGGGTAAGTCAAATGCTTGGCCTTATGTTAAAGCGATTTGATGCTTTAAAAAATTATGCTTTTGGTATCCCCATGATGAGTAGGACGATTTACTAATAAATTGATTTGCTTGTTCCAGAACCTCCGCCGGAGCATGGAACGTCCGTGCTGGATCTAGCCAGCACGCATCTGGTGGCGCATCCTACAAGGTGTCCAGGGTGGTGGACAACCCCTCCTACAACGCTGCCAGGTTCGACTACGACATCGCCGTCCTCATCCTCTCAGGGCCTATCGCTATCGATAACCTCAACACTAAGATCATTCCCCTGCCAACCCTGAACCAGAATGTTCCCACTGGCTCTCCAGCTCTCGTCACCGGATGGGGAACTACCTCCGTAAGTTAAATTGTTATTCAATTACATCGTTGAACAATATTATGAAAATATTTTATGCCCATGGAAAACTGATCTTGTCTAAAACGAAGTTAATTTACTTTTACTTTCTTTCCAACAGCAAGGGGGCTCCATTCCAATCACCCTCCGCAAGGTGACCCTCCCCGTAATCGAGCAGACTGCTTGCGTATCTGCCTACGCCGGATTGAACCCCGTCACCGACAGGATGATCTGTGGAGGTCTGTTGGGAGTCGGTGGCGTTGATTCTTGCAATGGAGACTCTGGTGGCCCATTTATCGTCGGTGGAGTCATCGTCGGAGTCACTTCCTGGGGAAGTGGCTGCGCTCAGGCCAGGTACCCCGGAGTATGGACTCGCGTCCCTGCACTGGTTGACTGGGTTCAGCGCCAGTTGTAAATAAACAAACTAAATAATTGTTGACCACCATCTTCTTTCAGACCTTAATTATTTAATTTTTAAGGATTCCCAGAGAACATTTTAAACTTTAAATAATAAAACTACAACTCTGAAAATATTTGTTTCAATTATTTTCATTATCTCTCACAGCAGTCAGGAATCAAATATTGTAGAATTGAAAGGGGGTTATACGACCAAATTGTCAATGTTTAGGTTATCTGTCTGAATTTATCGAAAACAAAAAAACCTGGTATAACTTATTACGACAAATAGTTTGAGTAATGTTTGTATAAATTATATGTATTTCAGCTAATATTGCTTGACTTAAGTTAAATAAAAATGTGGTGATTTGTTAAAAATAAAAATCGTAGTTAAAAAATTTATATTCATCTACAAAGGGTGGAAAATCTTCCTAGCAAACCTTCTCAACAACAAAACAATACTGTATCTTCATACCTATGATAATGTTAAACAGCTGTGAAGTTAGTATATAGTACATTTATCGTCGTCGCGCTAGTAATACCTGTTTGCGTGATGCACCACGGTTTCTAGATTTTATTTTGCGAAGTTCAGGCACAAATATTTAAATATTTTACCATCATTTTCTGATAAATTTAATTTTCCACTTTAAGCAATAATAAAAATAATGATTAGTAAGTAGGAGACTTAGAACAATGAATCAGTTTTTATTGGCCTGATACTTTATTTCTTTCTGGCTATATAAAAAGACAAATAAAGGAACACTCGATTATTTCAAAGGCATATTTATGTGCTCTACTTGCTGTATTTAATTAAAGCATTTAAAATATTTCTAAGCGATCAAATTTTCATACCAAGATCAAATGATTTTGCATTGCTTAGTAGTGCATCACTTAAAATAATGTTTTTTTAAATTGTTGAGGAGATGAATAAAACAATATTTCTTTTTCAATTATGGATTTTTACATTTTGTTTAATGTAAATCACGTACACTAGGCGAGAAATTAAAAATAACCTGTTGTACGCTGATGATGTGGTACTGATTTCCAACAGTATGGAAGATCTACAGTCTCTGGTATCTAGGATATATGTATGAAGAATAAGTTAATGATGAATGTACGTAAGTGTAAAGTCGTGGTGTTTGAAAGAGAAAGTACAAAAACAATTTAAATTATGAATACTTGGAGCAGTTGGATGAGTTTGTGTATTTGGGAAGTATATTTACGAGAGATGGGAAGGCTGATAAAGATATTGAAAAAAGGGTAAATGCAAGTAATTCCATAAAGTGAGGACTGAACGCCATTGGCGGCAACAAAAACTATCCAAAGAAACGAAGCTAGCCGTCCATAATGGAGTGCTGGTACCTACGATGATGAATTTCAACGAAGCATGGAACTGGCAGAGGATGAATGAAAGTAGACTGAATCTTTTAGAAATGAGATCCCTGAGGCGTTTGTGTGATAAAGCCATGTACGATCGTGTAAGAAACGTGGAGATATAACCAACACCTCTGCCATAGGTCACCCCAAGTGATTTGTTACGTTTGGTGACTTAGCAGGGATGCCCGAGTTCATGGCGTTTGGTTTGTTTAGGTTTTGGCGGCGGAAGCGTCTGCTCTGCTGCTGCGTTTTAGAGAGAGACCGATTGAAGGAGGCCTTTTGACCTTTCCAGCCGGACTCACCGCTTTGCACCGCTGTTGGAGGGATGAATGACGTGACGTCCGTCACTCCTGGACACACTGACCCCCAGATTCCCACCCACATGATGGATGTTTAATTTATATAAATTATTTATGCCGTTTGAATATTCCTGGTGACATTGTTAGTTTTGCAGATGACACTGCCTTAATATTTGAGGGTAAAACTTGGGATGAAACTTTTGACAAATGTAATACAGGTTCAAGAGTGGTAAATAATTGGTTGAATGATAATATTTTAACTTTGAACAAACAAAAAACAAAATATATCACTTTTAGCATTACATGCAAAAGTCAGCCTCCTGCCACTCATAATTTGATCATACACTTGCTTGGAAACATGTAACTGCAATCATTTAGAAAATGTAGTTAACATTAAATACCTTGGTGTAAAAATAGATAAATTTTTGAGATGGAACGATCATATCAATATGTTGGTAAATTACACAAGGATACTTACCTATATCTTCAAAGAACTCAGACATATACTAGATAAAGAAAAACTGAAAACGGTTTATTTTGCAATAATCCAGTTTGTGCTTTCTTATAATATAGTGCGCTGGGGATCCTGCCAAATAACCTACATAGAACCAATTAATATTGCCCAAAAATTGATTCTGAAAGTTATGTTCAAGAAAAAATTTAGATATCCAACTCATTTACTTTACAAGGAATCCAATGTCATGAATGTTAAACAGTTATATATTACACAAACGCTTTGTAGATTTTTTAATAATATTAATATTGCAGAAAGAACACAGCAAATTCGTACTACTAGAATTGGCTCTGGTCTGAACTTTGTTGCAATTCAAACTAAAACTTCTTTTGGCCAAAGAAATTATTTTTATCAGGCTCCGCTCATTTTTAACAGCCTTCCAGAAAATATCAAGTCATCTAACTCCTTAAGCACTTTTAAAAAGATTGTTAAATTATTTATCTTAGCCGAGGATTGCCCATTGATTTTTTCAACTTTGTCTTTTCTAAATTATTAGCTAAATGATTATGTTTACAGTAATAATAAGCCAAATTAGTGTTAGCATTCTTCTGCTTAACTTAAAGCATATTATATTAAATACATATATTTATTATTTACAACTTAATCGTTAAAACAATTTTTTTTTTTAACTTTAAATCAGTTCTCAAAACTATGGTCACCCTAAAAGTCTACATGTTTACATTAATGTACTACCTAGCGTCAGCACTTTAGTAGATACCCATAATCTAAATCTGTAAGAAATACAACAATATTTTTCTTTCAATATCTGTATAATTTTGCGTTATTTTGTTAATTTGTAGAATTGCTAACCTCAACACAGGTTTGTCCTAGTGAGGTTGCAAATTGTATTGTAAACATTTTACCTGCAATGTAAAGAAACAATAAATAAATAAAATAAATAAGCTTTTCTCAGGTCTAAAAATATAGCTGAACTTTTTTATTTTGAACAGATGTGTATAATTTATAATAAAACATGTTTTTTAATAAAGTTGTTGTACATTGAAAACATTAAAGTTTTAAATATTATCTCTGCCGGTGTTCTAGTTGTGACCAATTTTTCGGTTTTCAAGGCCGTCATCAAACTGTAGTAATGCCGCATTGAGATGATTTGTATGATTAGTACCCTTTACACGCAGAGTTCGGAGCGGGACGTGCCCCGCGCCACTTCAGGCCGCCGCGCAGAAAAGTAAAGACCGAAAGTAAGATAACGGCTTACAGCGCAGTTAGTTCACTGTGAGACTTTTCTGCGCGGCGGCCTGAAGTGGCGCGGGGCACGTCCCGCTCCGAACTCTACGTGTGGGGGAGACTATTGTATTTACTCCTGCCCTATTTTAATTTCTATGACGTTTAAAGAGCAAGTTAATGGCGGCTTATTTTCACTACAGCACATATTATCAGCAATCAGTCGATTACACATTTTGGGAAATGAATATGCTAACATCGGCGACATTTATTTCTTAAAATTAGCGCAATATAAATATACACTCAAAAATTATTTTTCCATAATGTAACTTTATATACGCAATATGGACATGTTGAAATGAAATGATGATATTTCTCATTGTTCTTTTTTTGTTATTTTTTGTTGTGATAACAAAATAATTGTATGTTATTTTTAGGTTTCAGTTTTTAAGTTTTTTTATTTTTTCCATAATGTAACTTTATATACGCAATATGGACATGTTGAAATGAAATGATGATATTTCTCATTGTTCTTTTTTTGTTATTTTTTGTTGTGATAACAAAATAATTGTATGTTATTTTTAGGTTTCAGTTTTTAAGTTTTTTTATTTTTTCCATAATGTAACTTTATATACGCAATATGGACATGTTGAAATGAAATGATGATATTTCTCATTTTTATTTCTTGTTATTTTTTGTTGTGATACACAAAATAAATGTATGTTATTTTTTAAGTTTAAAACTACTATTATGTAATGATATTATTTTTCTTACTCTTGTACTCTATTATATGTTTATTTATAAAAGGCAGTATAGCCGTTTATGTATTTAAAATAAAATATTCTTATTAGTACAAATTTTTTTAATCCATGATATTCATTCAGAATTAATATCTATTTAGATAATATTTACAGTCTCCAGTGTCTAGGATGAACGAAGTATGTATGAAGAATGAGTTAATGATGAATGTAAGTTAGTCTAAAGTCATGGTGTTTGAAAGAGAAAGTACGAGAACAGTGTGTGATATAGTTGTGAACGATGAATACTTGGAGCAGGTGGATGAGTTTGTGTATCTGGGTAGTATGTTAACGAGAGATGGGAAGGCTCATAGAGATATAAAAAGAAGGGTAAATCCGTTAATGGAGGACTGAGTGCCGTTGGCGCTAATAAAAAACTGTCAAAAGGAGCGAAACTAGCAGTCCACAATGGAGTCCTGGTACCTACCCTGATGTATGGCAGTGAGGCATGGAACTGTCAGAGGAAGGATGAAAGTAAACTGAATGCTGTAGAAATGAGATCCCTGAGGCGTATGTGTGGTAAAACCATGTATGATCGTGTGAGAAATGTGGAGATCCGCAAAGAATGTAAGGCTGATGTAAGCATAATGAGTAAGATTATATGACGCAAATGTGAATGGTAGAAGAAGTCGGGGACGCCCGAGGAAGACGTGGCACGATCAAGTGAATCAGATACTTGAGTCGGGCCATGTCAAAAGCCAGAATAATAGAATAGTATGTATGAGACGATGTATGAATGTGAGTGAAGCAAAGAGTGTGTGCCAGGACCGAGTTGTTTGGCGGTCCGTCCTCTCTGCCTACCCCTGCGGGGAAACGGCGTGATGGTTAGTTAGTTAGTTTTGGTTAGATAATATTTGTTCGTAGCACTGGTATTTCCGCGCGGTTTTTTTATCTTCATGATTGATTGGACATGAAAAACTCTTATTGATTCTTGGCAATTTCCCATTGATTAAATCTTCACAAGATTACTTTTTTTATCGCAAATATCAAGATAAATTATTGGCGAAACTGGTATAAATAATCAGACACAACGAAGTGTGATATCATTACCAAGATGTTCCAATTTGTAGTACTCGCTGCTCTCGTTGCTGTTGCTTCAGGTAAGTTATTAAAAAAACACAACATTTTATAAATAGTCAGCATTTTTTAATTAAAAATTAATAATTTATGCCAAATAAGTGAATGTTTTGTCTCCATAAATTAATATGTTTCTCCAGCCGGCCCCCTCGGCCCAATCGCCGGAATCGGATCCTCCCCCATTGTTGGAGGAACCGAGGCTTCCATCCAGGAAGCCCCATGGCAGGTGGCTCTCCAGTACAACGGAGGACTCCGTTGCGGAGGCTCCATCATCAGCACCACCGTCATCCTGACCGCTGCACATTGCACATCTGGGTAAGTCAAATGCTTGGCCTTATGTTAAAGCGATTTGATGCTTTAAAAAATTATGCTTTTGGTATCCCCATGATGAGTAGGACGATTTACTAATAAATTGATTTGCTTGTTCCAGAACCTCCGCCGGAGCATGGAACGTCCGTGCTGGATCTAGCCAGCACGCATCTGGTGGCGCATCCTACAAGGTGTCCAGGGTGGTGGACAACCCCTCCTACAACGCTGCCAGGTTCGACTACGACATCGCCGTCCTCATCCTCTCAGGGCCTATCGCTATCGATAACCTCAACACTAAGATCATTCCCCTGCCAACCCTGAACCAGAATGTTCCCACTGGCTCTCCAGCTCTCGTCACCGGATGGGGAACTACCTCCGTAAGTTAAATTGTTATTCAATTACATCGTTGAACAATATTATGAAAATATCTTATGCCCATGGAAAACTGATCTTGTCTAAAACGAAGTTAATTTACTTTTACTTTCTTTCCAACAGCAAGGGGGCTCCATTCCAATCACCCTCCGCAAGGTGACCCTCCCCGTAATCGAGCAGACTGCTTGCGTATCTGCCTACGCCGGATTGAACCCCGTCACCGACAGGATGATCTGTGGAGGTCTGTTGGGAGTCGGTGGCGTTGATTCTTGCAATGGAGACTCTGGTGGCCCATTTATCGTCGGTGGAGTCATCGTCGGAGTCACTTCCTGGGGAAGTGGCTGCGCTCAGGCCAGGTACCCCGGAGTATGGACTCGCGTCCCTGCACTGGTTGACTGGGTTCAGCGCCAGTTGTAAATAAACAAACTAAATAATTGTTTGTTGCCCACCATCTTCTTTCAGACCTTAATTATTTAATTGTTAAGTATTCCCAGAGAACATTTTAAACTTTAAATAATAAAACTACAACTCTGAAAATATTTGTTTCAATTATTTCCATTATCTCTCACAGCAGTCAGGAATCAAATAATGTAGGATTGAAAGGGGGTTATACGGCCAAATTGTCAATGTTTAGGTTATCTGTCTAAATTTATCGAAAACAAAAACGCCTGGTATAACTTATTACGACAAATAGTTTGAGTACTTTCGATTTATTAATCAAATCGAAACGTTACATCTCTGACCGGTCAGTGACTGAGTAAGAATCGCATCTGGGTCAATGAGATCAATTCCTCGACTTGTTAAGTCCTCCTTACTAAGGTGGTAGTATGAGAATTTCAAATATTGTCATAACACGGAAATGTTTGTATATATTATATGTGTTTCAGCTTGTATTGCTTGACTAAAGTTAAATAAAAATGTGGTGATTTGTTAAAAATAAAAATCGTAGTTAAAAAATTTATATTCATCAACAAAGGGTGGAAAACCTTCCTGGCAAACCTTCACAACAACAAAATAATACTGTATCTTTATAGCTATGATAATGTTAAACAGCTGTGTAGTTAGTATATAGTACATATATCGTCGTTGCGCTAGTAATACCTGTTTGGGTGATGCACCACGGTTTATGGATTTTATTTTGCGAAGTTCAGGCACAAATATTAAAATATTTTACCATCATTTTCTGAAGAATTGAATTCTCCACATAAAACAATAATAAAAAAGTGTTTCGTAAGTAGGAAACTGAGAACAATACAGCAGTATTTATTGGCCTGATACTTTATTTCTTTCTGGATATATTAAAAAACTAATAAAGGAATACTCGATTATTTCAAAGGCATATACGAGGTTTGTTCAAAAGAAAGGGGGAATTTTAAATTTTCGCAGGCTGTGAACATTCGATTATCGAATTTTTTTTTTGTTATGTTGGTACACATATGTTTATCATATGTTAGCATTATCAGCCATTTTGGATTAGTGGTTTGTTTATGACAACTGGAAAGGTTAGTCACGTTTTTGTGTGTTCTTCGATTATTGCGAAGTTTGTTCCGAAATTGCAAAATTTTGAGCAAAGGCAACGTCGCATTAGTATCGCTCAGGAGTTGTTGAATGCCGTCAACTACGATCCAGATTTGCTCAAAAGGGTCTTAACTGGTGATGAAACGTGGGTATACGGTTATGACGTCGAAACCAAGGCCCAATCATCCCAATTGAAGCGGCCAGAAGAGCCAAGACCGAAAAAAGCACGCCAAGTTCGATCAAATGTGAAGGTTTTTCTCACCGTTTTCTTCGATTACAATGGCGTGTTGCATCATGAGTTCTTGCCAACAGGTCGAGTGGTTAATAAGAAATACTACAAGGAAGTTATGCAACGTTTGCGTGAAGCAATACGGCTCAAACGATGGAATTGTGGAAAAACAATCATGGATTTTGCATCCAGCTCACACATCAATGCTTGCTCGTGATTATTTGGCCAAAAACAACACCGTAACCATGCCTCAACCACCATATTTACCAGATTTGGCTCCCTGCGACTTTTTCCTATTCCCAAAACTAAAGAGACCAATGAAAGAAAAGCATTTTTCCACAATTGATGAGATAAAGTCAGAATCGAAGAACGAGCTGATGGCCATACCGAAAAGCGCATTCCAGAAGTGCTTACTGCTAATGATAATAATACTCTGATAATGCTAATATATGATAATCATATGTATACCACAATCCGAAGGTCGCGGGTTCGAACCCGGCGTGCGCAAATAAATTTTATTTGATTAATTTGTGTTATTTCACAATTTATTCATTTAAAAATAATAAATAGTATATTTGCGGCACGTTCCAGAGTGGAAGATACTATCAGTATCGCCCTGGTGTAAGACCACCATTCAGAATTGAAACGTTGCTTGAAATGGCTTTAGCCGTGTTTAGTGACCAGATCTGAATAGCCAGGTACTTCCCCACCTTCCTCTTCCCTGTCTCCTTCCCCTCCCCACTACCTTCAGCCTCACAACATACCCCGATTGGGGATGCCATAGTCTCACTGGCTCCAGACGGGAGCAGTTGGGACTCTTGTGCGGTATTAACTGTAAAAAAAAAAAAAAAAATACCAACATAACAAAAAAAAAATCGATAATCGAATGTACACAGCCTGCGAAAATTCAAAATTCACCTTTTCTTTTGAACAAACCTCGTATGTGTGTTCTACTTGCTGTATTTAATTAAAGCATTTGAAATATTTCTACGTGATCTAATTTTAATACCAAAATCACCTGATTTTGCATTGCTTAGTAGTGCATCACTTAAAATACTGTTTTTTAAATTGTTGAGGAGATGAATAAAACAATATTTCTTTTTGAGTTATGGATTTTTACATTTTGTTTTATAAAAATAATGTACACTAGGCGAGAAATTAAAAATATATATAATATAGAATGTTAAAGCAGTGTAAGAGGAATACATAACGCGGAAGTTAATGATATAGAAGTCGGGGAGCCCGAGTGAGTGAATAGTTGAGTCAGGTCATGTCAAGAGTCAGAACATCACAATAGTATGTATGAGACGATAAATGATTATGAATGAAGCAAAAAGTGTGGCCCAAGACAGAGTTATGTGGCGGTAAATCCTCACTGCCTACCACTGCCGTTTGAAGGACTGATGATTACTTAATAAGGTAAAAAATAATGTGTCATGTTTCTGCCATACGAATTAAAAACCATTTGAGGTGTCTATTATTTACCATTCGATCTAATCAAAGATATTGAAAAACAAGGATCTAATACCTGTTAATGATCATTATTTTCAAAAATATATTTAATTTCTAGCCTAAGGTACATTATTTTTATAAAACAAAATGTAAAAATCCATAACTGAAAAAGAAATATTGTTTTATTCATTTCCTTAACAATTTAAAAAACAGTTTTTTACTAAGAAATGCAAAATCATGAGATTTTGGTATGAAAATTAGATCGCGTAGAAATATTTTAAATGCTTTAATTAAATACAGCAAGTAGAACACATATATTTGCCTTTGAAATAATCGAGTATTCCTTTATTAGTCTTTTTATATATCCAGAAAGAAATAAAGTATCAACCAAAAAAAAACTGCTTTATTGTTCCTAGCTAGTCTCCTACCTACGAACCACTTTTTTTATAATTGTTTAATATGGAGATTTAAATTCTTCAGAAAATGATGGTAAAATATTTAAATATTTGTACCTGAACTTCGCAAAATAAAATCCAGAAACTGTGGTCCATCACCCAAACCGGTATTACTAGCGCAACGACGATATATGTACTATATACTAACTACACAGCTGTTCAACATTATCGTAGGTAGGTCAGTCAGAGATGTAACGTTTCGATTTGATTAATAAATCGAAAGTACTCAAACTATTTGTCGTAATAAGTTATACCAGGCGTTTTTGTTTTCGATAAATTTAGACAGATAACCTAAACATTGACAATTTGGCCGTATAACCCCCTTTCAATCCTACATTATTTGATTCCTGACTGCTGTGAGAGATAATGGAAATAATTGAAACAAATATTTTCAGAGTTGTAGTTTTATTATTTAAAGTTTAAAATGTTCTCTGGGAATACTTAACAATTAAATAATTAAGGTCTGAAAGAAGATGGTGGGCAACAAACAATTATTTAGTTTGTTTATTTACAACTGGCGCTGAACCCAGTCAACCAGTGCAGGGACGCGAGTCCATACTCCGGGGTACCTGGCCTGAGCGCAGCCACTTCCCCAGGAAGTGACTCCGACGATGACTCCACCGACGATAAATGGGCCACCAGAGTCTCCATTGCAAGAATCAACGCCACCGACTCCCAACAGACCTCCACAGATCATCCTGTCGGTGACGGGGTTCAATCCGGCGTAGGCAGATACGCAAGCAGTCTGCTCGATTACGGGGAGGGTCACCTTGCGGAGGGTGATTGGAATGGAGCCCCCTTGCTGTTGGAAAGAAAGTAAAAGTAAATTAACTTCGTTTTAGACAAGATCAGTTTTCCATGGGCATAAGATATTTTCATAATATTGTTCAACGATGTAATTGAATAACAATTTAACTTACGGAGGTAGTTCCCCATCCGGTGACGAGAGCTGGAGAGCCAGTGGGAACATTCTGGTTCAGGGTTGGCAGGGGAATGATCTTAGTGTTGAGGTTATCGATAGCGATAGGCCCTGAGAGGATGAGGACGGCGATGTCGTAGTCGAACCTGGCAGCGTTGTAGGAGGGGTTGTCCACCACCCTGGACACCTTGTAGGATGCGCCACCAGATGCGTGCTGGCTAGATCCAGCACGGACGTTCCATGCTCCGGCGGAGGTTCTGGAACAAGCAAATCAATTTATTAGTAAATCGTCCTACTCATCATGGGATTACCAAAAGCATAATTTTTTAAAGCATCAAATCGCTTTAACATAAGGCCAAGCATTTGACTTACCCAGATGTGCAATGTGCAGCGGTCAGGATGACGGTGGTGCTGATGATGGAGCCTCCGCAACGGAGTCCTCCGTTGTACTGGAGAGCCACCTGCCATGGGGCTTCCTGGATGGAAGCCTCGGTTCCTCCAACAATGGGGGAGGATCCGATTCCGGCGATTGGGCCGAGGGGGCCGGCTGGAGAAACATATTAATTTATGGAGACAAAACATTCACTTATTTGGCATAAATTATTAATTTTTAATTAAAAAATGCTGACTATTTATAAAATGTTGTGTTTTTTTAATAACTTACCTGAAGCAACAGCAACGAGAGCAGCGAGTACTACAAATTAGAACATCTTGGTAATGATATCACACTTCGTTGTGTCTGATTATTTATACCAGTTTCGCCAATAATTTATCTTGATATTTGCGATAAAAAAAGTAATCTTGTGAAGATTTAATCAATGGGAAATTGCCAAGAATCAATAAGAGTTTTTCATGTCCAATCAATCATGAAGATAAAAAAACCGCGCGGAAATACCAGTGCTACGAACAAATATTATCTAACCAAAACTAACTAACTAACCATCACGCCGTTTCCCCGCAGGGGTAGGCAGAGAGGACGGACCGCCAAACAACTCGGTCCTGGCACACACTCTTTGCTTCACTCACATTCATACATCGTCTCATACATACTATTCTATTATTCTGGCTTTTGACATGGCCCGACTCAAGTATCTGATTCACTTGATCGTGCCACGTCTTCCTCGGGCGTCCCCGACTTCTTCTACCATTCACATTTGCGTCATATAATCTTACTCATTATGCTTACATCAGCCTTACATTCTTTGCGGATCTCCACATTTCTCACACGATCATACATGGTTTTACCACACATACGCCTCAGGGATCTCATTTCTACAGCATTCAGTTTACTTTCATCCTTCCTCTGACAGTTCCATGCCTCACTGCCATACATCAGGGTAGGTACCAGGACTCCATTGTGGACTGCTAGTTTCGCTCCTTTTGACAGTTTTTTATTAGCGCCAACGGCACTCAGTCCTCCATTAACGGATTTACCCTTCTTTTTATATCTCTATGAGCCTTCCCATCTCTCGTTAACATACTACCCAGATACACAAACTCATCCACCTGCTCCAAGTATTCATCGTTCACAACTATATCACACACTGTTCTCGTACTTTCTCTTTCAAACACCATGACTTTAGACTAACTTACATTCATCATTAACTCATTCTTCATACATACTTCGTTCATCCTAGACACTGGAGACTGTAAATATTATCTAAATAGATATTAATTCTGAATGAATATCATGGATTAAAAAAATTTGTACTAATAAGAATATTTTATTTTAAATACATAAACGGCTATACTGCCTTTTATAAATAAACATATAATAGAGTACAAGAGTAAGAAAAATAATATCATTACATAATAGTAGTTTTAAACTTAAAAAATAACATACATTTATTTTGTGTATCACAACAAAAAATAACAAGAAATAAAAATGAGAAATATCATCATTTCATTTCAACATGTCCATATTGCGTATATAAAGTTACATTATGGAAAAAATAAAAAAACTTAAAAACTGAAACCTAAAAATAACATACAATTATTTTGTTATCACAACAAAAAATAACAAAAAAAGAACAATGAGAAATATCATCATTTCATTTCAACATGTCCATATTGCGTATATAAAGTTACATTATGGAAAAAATAAAAAAACTTAAAAACTGAAACCTAAAAATAACATACAATTATTTTGTTATCACAACAAAAAATAACAAAAAAAGAACAATGAGAAATATCATCATTTCATTTCAACATGTCCATATTGCGTATATAAAGTTACATTATGGAAAAATAATTTTTGAGTGTATATTTATATTGCGCTAATTTTAAGAAATAAATGTCGCCGATGTTAGCATATTCATTTCCCAAAATGTGTAATCGACTGATTGCTGATAATATGTGCTGTAGTGAAAATAAGCCGCCATTAACTTGCTCTTTAAACGTCATAGAAATTAAAATAGGGCAGGAGTAAATACAATAGTCTCCCCCACACGTAGAGTTCGGAGCGGGACGTGCCCCGCGCCACTTCAGGCCGCCGCGCAGAAAAGTCTCACAGTGAACTAACTGCGCTGTAAGCCGTTATCTTACTTTCGGTCTTTACTTTTCTGCGCGGCGGCCTGAAGTGGCGCGGGGCACGTCCCGCTCCGAACTCTGCGTGTAAAGGGTACTAATCATACAAATCATCTCAATGCGGCATTACTACAGTTTGATGACGGCCTTGAAAACCGAAAAATTGGTCACAACTAGAACACCGGCAGAGATAATATTTAAAACTTTAATGTTTTCAATGTACAACAACTTTATTAAAAAACATGTTTTATTATAAATTATACACATCTGTTCAAAATAAAAAAGTTCAGCTATATTTTTAGACCTGAGAAAAGCTTATTTATTTTATTTATTTATTGTTTCTTTACATTGCAGGTAAAATGTTTACAATACAATTTGCAACCTCACTAGGACAAACCTGTGTTGAGGTTAGCAATTCTACAAATTAACAAAATAACGCAAAATTATACAGATATTGAAAGAAAAATATTGTTGTATTTCTTACAGATTTAGATTATGGGTATCTACTAAAGTGCTGACGCTAGGTAGTACATTAATGTAAACATGTAGACTTTTAGGGTGACCATAGTTTTGAGAACTGATTTAAAGTTAAAAAAAAAAATTGTTTTAACGATTAAGTTGTAAATAATAAATATATGTATTTAATATAATATGCTTTAAGTTAAGCAGAAGAATGCTAACACTAATTTGGCTTATTATTACTGTAAACATAATCATTTAGCTAATAATTTAGAAAAGACAAAGTTGAAAAAATCAATGGGCAATCCTCGGCTAAGATAAATAATTTAACAATCTTTTTAAAAGTGCTTAAGGAGTTAGATGACTTGATATTTTCTGGAAGGCTGTTAAAAATGAGCGGAGCCTGATAAAAATAATTTCTTTGGCCAAAAGAAGTTTTAGTTTGAATTGCAACAAAGTTCAGACCAGAGCCAATTCTAGTAGTACGAATTTGCTGTGTTCTTTCTGCAATATTAATATTATTAAAAAATCTACAAAGCGTTTGTGTAATATATAACTGTTTAACATTCATGACATTGGATTCCTTGTAAAGTAAATGAGTTGGATATCTAAATTTTTTCTTGAACATAACTTTCAGAATCAATTTTTGGGCAATATTAATTGGTTCTATGTAGGTTATTTGGCAGGATCCCCAGCGCACTATATTATAAGAAAGCACAAACTGGATTATTGCAAAATAAACCGTTTTCAGTTTTTCTTTATCTAGTATATGTCTGAGTTCTTTGAAGATATAGGTAAGTATCCTTGTGTAATTTACCAACATATTGATATGATCGTTCCATCTCAAAAATTTATCTATTTTTACACCAAGGTATTTAATGTTAACTACATTTTCTAAATGATTGCAGTTACATGTTTCCAAGCAAGTGTATGATCAAATTATGAGTGGCAGGAGGCTGACTTTTGCATGTAATGCTAAAAGTGATATATTTTGTTTTTTGTTTGTTCAAAGTTAAAATATTATCATTCAACCAATTATTTACCACTCTTGAACCTGTATTACATTTGTCAAAAGTTTCATCCCAAGTTTTACCCTCAAATATTAAGGCAGTGTCATCTGCAAAACTAACAATGTCACCAGGAATATTCAAACGGCATAAATAATTTATATAAATTAAACATCCATCATGTGGGTGGGAATCTGGGGGTCAGTGTGTCCAGGAGTGACGGACGTCACGTCATTCATCCCTCCAACAGCGGTGCAAAGCGGTGAGTCCGGCTGGAAAGGTCAAAAGGCCTCCTTCAATCGGTCTCTCTCTAAAACGCAGCAGCAGAGCAGACGCTTCCGCCGCCAAAACCTAAACAAACCAAACGCCATGAACTCGGGCATCCCTGCTAAGTCACCAAACGTAACAAATCACTTGGGGTGACCTATGGCAGAGGTGTTGGTTATATCTCCACGTTTCTTACACGATCGTACATGGCTTTATCACACAAACGCCTCAGGGATCTCATTTCTAAAAGATTCAGTCTACTTTCATTCATCCTCTGCCAGTTCCATGCTTCGTTGAAATTCATCATCGTAGGTACCAGCACTCCATTATGGACGGCTAGCTTCGTTTCTTTGGATAGTTTTTGTTGCCGCCAATGGCGTTCAGTCCTCACTTTATGGAATTACTTGCATTTACCCTTTTTTCAATATCTTTATCAGCCTTCCCATCTCTCGTAAATATACTTCCCAAATACACAAACTCATCCAACTGCTCCAAGTATTCATAATTTAAATTGTTTTTGTACTTTCTCTTTCAAACACCACGACTTTACACTTACGTACATTCATCATTAACTTATTCTTCATACATATATCCTAGATACCAGAGACTGTAGATCTTCCATACTGTTGGAAATCAGTACCACATCATCAGCGTACAACAGGTTATTTTTAATTTCTCGCCTAGTGTACGTGATTTACATTAAACAAAATGTAAAAATCCATAATTGAAAAAGAAATATTGTTTTATTCATCTCCTCAACAATTTAAAAAAACATTATTTTAAGTGATGCACTACTAAGCAATGCAAAATCATTTGATCTTGGTATGAAAATTTGATCGCTTAGAAATATTTTAAATGCTTTAATTAAATACAGCAAGTAGAGCACATAAATATGCCTTTGAAATAATCGAGTGTTCCTTTATTTGTCTTTTTATATAGCCAGAAAGAAATAAAGTATCAGGCCAATAAAAACTGATTCATTGTTCTAAGTCTCCTACTTACTAATCATTATTTTTATTATTGCTTAAAGTGGAAAATTAAATTTATCAGAAAATGATGGTAAAATATTTAAATATTTGTGCCTGAACTTCGCAAAATAAAATCTAGAAACCGTGGTGCATCACGCAAACAGGTATTACTAGCGCGACGACGATAAATGTACTATATACTAACTTCACAGCTGTTTAACATTATCATAGGTATGAAGATACAGTATTGTTTTGTTGTTGAGAAGGTTTGCTAGGAAGGTTTTCCACCCTTTGTAGATGAATATAAATTTTTTAACTACGATTTTTATTTTTAACAAATCACCACATTTTTATTTAACTTAAGTCAAGCAATATTAGCTGAAATACATATAATTTATACAAACATTACTCAAACTATTTGTCGTAATAAGTTATACCAGGTTTTTTTGTTTTCGATAAATTTAGACAGATAACCTAAACATTGACAATTTGGTCGTATAACCCCCTTTCAATTCTACAATATTTGATTCCTGACTGCTGTGAGAGATAATGGAAATAATTGAAACAAATATTTTCAGAGTTGTAGTTTTATTATTTAAAGTTTAAAATGTTCTCTGGGAATCCTTAAAAATTAAATAATTAAGGTCTGAAAGAAGATGGTGGTCAACAATTATTTAGTTTGTTTATTTACAACTGGCGCTGAACCCAGTCAACCAGTGCAGGGACGCGAGTCCATACTCCGGGGTACCTGGCCTGAGCGCAGCCACTTCCCCAGGAAGTGACTCCGACGATGACTCCACCGACGATAAATGGGCCACCAGAGTCTCCATTGCAAGAATCAACGCCACCGACTCCCAACAGACCTCCACAGATCATCCTGTCGGTGACGGGGTTCAATCCGGCGTAGGCAGATACGCAAGCAGTCTGCTCGATTACGGGGAGGGTCACCTTGCGGAGGGTGATTGGAATGGAGCCCCCTTGCTGTTGGTAAGAAAGTAAAAATAAATTAACCTCGTTTTAGACAAGATCAGTTTTCCATGGGCATAAGATATTTTCATAATATTTTTCAACAATGTAATTGAATAACAATTGAACTTACGGAGGTAGTTCCCCATCCGGTGACGAGAGCTGGAGAGTCAGTGGGAACATTCTGGTTCAGGGTTGGCAGGGGAATGATCTTAGTGTTGAGGTTATCGATAGCGATAGGCCCTGAGAGGATGAGGACGGCGATGTCGTAGTCGAACCTGGCAGCGTTGTAGGAGGGGTTGTCCACCACCCTGGACACCTTGTAGGATGCGCCACCAGATGCGTGCTGGCTAGATCCAGCACGGACGTTCCATGCTCCGGCGGAGGTTCTGGAACAAGCAAATCAATTTATTAGTAAATCGTCCTACTCATCATGGGATTACCAAAATCATAATTTTTTAAAGCATCAAATCGCTTTAACATAAGGCCAAGCATTTGACTTACCCAGATGTGCAATGTGCAGCGGTCAGGATGACGGTGGTGCTGATGATGGAGCCTCCGCAACGGAGTCCTCCGTTGTACTGGAGAGCCACCTGCCATGGGGCATCCTGGATGGAAGCCTCGGTTCCTCCAACAATGGGGGAGGATCCGATTCCGGCGATTGGGCCGAGGGGGCCGGCTGGAGAAACATATTAATTTATGGAGACAAAACATTCACTTATTTGGTATAAATTATTAATTTTTAATTAAAAAATGCTGACTATTTATAAAATGTTGTGTTTTTTTAATAACTTACCTGAAGCAACAGCAACGAGAGCAGCGAGTACTACAAATTGGAACATCTTGGTAATGATGTCGCGCTTCGTTGTGTCTGATTATTTATACCAGTTTCGCCAATAATTTATCTTGATATTTGCGATAAAAAAGTAATCTTGTGAAGATTTAATCAATGGGAAATTGCCAAGAATCAATAATAGTGTTTGAAATCCCAGTGCTGCGAACAAATATTATCTAAATAGATATTAATTCTGAATGAATATCACGGATTAAATAATTTTGTAAGAATGAGAATATGTGCTGTAGTGAAAATAAGCCGCCCTCAACTTGCTCTTTAAACGTCATAGAAATCAAAATAGGGCAGAAGTAAATACAATCATACAAATCATCTCAATGCAGCATGACGGCCTCCGTGGTCCCGAGGCAAGACAAAGAAGCTAAACTATTCAGTTTCCGTTAACTATTTATACTGCAAACTATAAAATATATCTTTAAAAACCAAAACAGATTCGAGAAAATGAAAATGGAATCAACATTAGAAATAATAATGATTAAAACTTTTTTATGTAGACAGTTTTTTTTATTTAAGGTCACTCAGACAAACATTGCGTATAACAGTACAGTTTTAATTAATACACTAGAAACTTATCAATTTGGTCACGACAAAAGGGGGGTACGCGGAACCGAGTCGCGGAACTAGCCTAAGGATGCTTAGGGCGGATTACTGTCTTCCAAGGGCTGTAATGTGCACAAGTAGCCAAGCGAAGGAGCGAAGAAGCGAAAGAGAATTTTAATCTTGTTTTTGCTTTATATGCCCATTGTTTGTTTTTTCTAGGTACAATAATAAAATATATTAAACTATATTACCCACGTAGGGAGTGTGGCGAACCCATCGCTCAGGGAGTGGAAACACAAACCTGCAGTACCCATCCCAAGCCAACGTGTGAGCTACCGTGCTCAGGCTGAATTTCTTGGGGAACAGTGTCAAGAACGGTGCCTCCGAGAAACAAGGTCGCATCTCGGAGCATTTAGACCTTACTCCAGCATTCGGGGCTCTGCTGGACCTTCTATTTCCCTGGTCACTCGTGGGACAAAAAATTGGACCATTCGAAAACTAGGGGCCTTTTGGGAACCTAGGAGTGCTGAGGCCACCTCTGTGGACTTTCTTCCTAGGGCTCTTAGCTGCTGAGGCCAGGCTTAGTGCTGAGGCCACCTCTGTGGACTTTCTTCCTAGGGCCCTTAGGAGGAACCAAGAGGAGAAGCCGTGGAGAAGAGAGCTGAGGTCATCTCTATGAACCCTTCTCTTGTGGGGCCTTCAGAGAACCAAGGGGAAGGGCACTCTTCCGGCTCGGGGCCTTTGGGGAACCAAGCAGGAGTGAAGTGGAGAGATGATGTCCTCTTCCCATGTGGGGCCTTCAGGGAACCATGTTCCTACATGGTTCCCTTCACTCCTGTGAAGAGGAGAAATGAGGTCATCTCCGTGAACTCTTTTCTTATGGGGTCTTTAGGGAACCAAGGAGGAGTGAAGAGGAGCGATTAGTCCTCTTCCCTCCTGGGGTCCTCGGGGAGCCAAGGTGGAGTGGGCTCTTCCCTTGTGGGGCCTATAGGGAACCAAAGGGAGAACCTTCAGGGAACTAAGGAGTGGAGAGGAGAGATGAAGCACTCTTCCCTCGTGGGGCCTTCAGGGAATCACGGAGGAGCGAAGAGGAGAAATGAGACCTGGGAAGACACATTGTCGAACCAGAAGATATAGCTTCATTTCCAATGACAATCCTGGTGAACTTTGTAAAAGGGACTGGATTACTGTCAAAGGAATGAGGTAAAATGGGAGATAGCACAATGGGCCTACGGCCTAAGTGCTCACGGGAACTTTATTTATGTAAACCGTCTCCGCTCTTAAAAGAATATCCCGTTATTCTTATTATTTCATATATTGTATACATCAAATGTAAAATTTTGGGAAAAATTAAGGAAAAAAAAAATTAAAGCTTAAAATATAAATATTCCAACGCCCTACATAAACACTCAACCATGGAAATGAGCCAAAATATACTGGTTATTCCCAGTTTGAATACATCTTTGGCACAGAGAATTATTAAAATGCATGGTGTGAAACTATTATAGAAACCTATCAAATAAAACAAAACTAAATAAGAAAAACTTAAATATTTAAAACTAAATAAAAAACATAGTTGATAAAACTCAGTGATAATCAACTTCCAAACATTATGAAGACTACATAAAGACAACTAGAGACTAAATACAAACATTTAAAAACTATAGTTTGTCTCAAAACAGGAAAACCTTGTTTATGCTTTACGCTTCATCATATACAAAATTTGCTACATTAATGAAAAAAAAACGATTTGAAGACCTAATGATATAAAACATTATTAAATTTGATTTTTTCTAATCTAATATGCCTACGAACTAACTAAACGTAGTATTTAAAAAATATATTTTTTGTAACCTCTCGGAAAACATTTTCTTTTTGACAATTTTGACCCAACTGATGCAATGGAAATGTTAAAATTGATGTATAGCACTAATTAAACAATTGATAACGTGTGAAACTACTTACTAATATTGACCCCCCTTAGATGTTCGAAAAATTTGACAAACTTCACGTGTTTTTCAAATAACAAGTATTTGCTTTGTTTTACATTTTTGTTACACAAACTTTGCAGGAAATTTTGATTGAAATCAAGTTTGAGAAACACGTTTGAAGATTTACGCGAGTGTTTGTCCAACAACATCGATTTGCGTTTGACACCACCATGGATAGTAGTACTGCGTCGTCATCTAATTTTCAAATCGTCCAAAAATGCGTCGTCCAAACATCAAATATTATTTAGACCAAAAATAAATCATTAATCACTACCAAGATGCAAAGTGAATGTTCGAAACTACCTAGGGTGACACTCTGATTTTGGCAAAAGAAACTCAAATAACATCTTATTACTTTAAAAAAATCTTACTATTTAAAAAACTCTTATTATTTAAAAAAATCTTATTATTTAAAAAGGAAAAGGATAAAAAATTGTATGCCAATCCTATGTCATGTAAGTAACTTAACATTATTTTTAAATTTAGCCAATGAATTGGAATATTGTAGGCAGAATATAAAACATAAGTGGAGCCTGATAGATATAAATATTTTGTTTGGAATACTGCCACAAAGTTCAAGCGCCCTTGAGGTTATTTTTCACAAAAACCGCGCTCTACAAATTGTCCATTATTATTATTATTATGAGCCAATTCTAGTGGTGTGGATTTGTTGGGTTCTTTCTGCAGATTTAGTATTGACAAAATATCTAAAAATTATTCCATGACATACAGCTGTTTTATACACATAACGTTGGATTTCTTGTAAAATAATCTCGATGGATTACTAACGTTTTTTGAAACAGCTTTAAAAATTAAATTGTGAGCAATATTTACATTACAATCTACATTTGACTTAAGACAAGATCCCAAGCATAATTTATTGTAAGGAAGTCGAGATTGAACTAAGGCGTAATAGACAGATTTTAATTTCACCCTGTCCAAGATAAATGTCAAAGATATTTAAAAATATAGGTAGATCTTTAGATATTAGTGTCAACATATCAATATAGTTGTTCCATCTCAAAAATTTATCGATATTTACACCGAGATACCTAATACAGACTACTCTTCCTAAGAGTGCCGATTACAATTTTACAGACAATTGCGTATAATTAGGTTACGAGTGACAGAAGGCTGACTTTTGGATTCTATACTAAAATTCAAATATTTAATTTTTGATGTATCCAAAGTTAGCACCCTTTGGGTGACTTTTCACAAAAATGGCGCTCTACGAATAATCCAATTATTATTATGAAGATGTTGTTGTTTAGCCAACTATTTACTATTCTTAATCCTGACTCGCATTTGTCACAAATATCTCTCCAGGTTTTACCCTCAAATATTAAAGTAGTATCGTCTGCGAAACTAACAATGTTACCTGGAATGTCTAAGTTACACAAATCATTAATGTAGATTAAAAACAATATTGGTTCAAGTATACTACCGTGTGGAACCCCAAAAGAGATTGGTTTGGTTTTGCTTAAATGATTATACACCTCTGCTTGTTGTGTTCTATCGCTTAGAAAGGATGTGCTTAACTATGGGAGGATAACTCAGTAATTGCGCTAATTTCTACACATCCTGGAATAAAACGTTACTATTATAACACGAATGGAAATAGATGTTCCAATGACTTTAGGTACCTTCGGTTTCTAGACTACTTATCACGCGATCTCCTTTTACATTTGCCTGAAATTGTATATCGCCATCCCATTTGAATTTCGTAATTATATTAATACAATTTTAGTCCTCAATTAAGACGGTACTCAACCCTAATAATTTTTTTTTGCTCAATACTCACATTTCAATAATTTTTGGCGAATTCATTACTATAATAACTTTTTTACTCCAACCGATACCTGGGGACGTAAATTCTTTATATTTAAAACTAGCTGGGTTACCCGGCTTCGCTCAGGACAACATTCGAGTGTTCCACGTTAAACGTTCCACATTGATGTTCCCTTTACCCTATACCCGAACATTCCACAATTTTTCACAATGTTCCGGGATGTTCTGGAATGTTGAAATGTTCTCAAATACTCTGGCTGGGGTGCTTCGTTAACGGAGTTGATGTGATATTGAACTGACGTTCGAACCCACGACGGATATTTCTTGATATACCCCTACCAATGGGTAGCCCTACCTATACAAAAAAAGGCTTCAAATGTTCCAGAACAATGTCTCAGAATATTCTACATCGCAATGACTCTTGAGATCCAGAAAAATTTATTTTATCCACTGTCTGTCACTATTGGCCATTGTCAAAAAAATCCATCACACTGCGACGCACAGCATCCTTTTCAAAATCATCCAATCTCGTTACCGTTTTAGGTTTTTTGTAGTTTTTATGAGGCTGATGGAACATTTTTACTTCTGGAAAATTAGATGATTCCGTCGACACTCTTTGAATGGTCGACAGGTTTAGGCCGCAAACCTTTGCTGCTAATAAATGTGCTTGCTTTCAGTTTAATTTTTTGATGTTTTCTGGATTGTCACGGATTTTTTGGAAAAACTTGATAACATTATAAATTATAAACTATCGTTTTTTCATCTGCCGGCAATTCGTATCGTTGATTTACATCCACCATTTTAAATGTGTATTATCTACTAAAAGCACTGATATTAAATTACAATCACAACAATTAAATAAGCGGAGTAAAAATGACATAAATAAAGTAGGTTAAATCGAAATAAAGTAATGGACTGGATTTTGATCTTATGAAGTCAATACACTACTTATTACTAAATGTAGAATCATTAATTGTTTGCTTTTATAGTAGCATGATATAAATAACAATTAAATTTCCAAAGGATAATCGCCTAATTCACGGGAATAACCTCCATTGGCATTTCTAAATTTTGTTTCGCAGCGTATAATTAGGTATATCGTTTGAAATATTGCTTTTAGAATCCAGTTTAATGATTTCCGAAAATCGAAATTTTCGAGGGTCGAATAAATAATAAGAAATGAATTATATAAATATTAATAATATCGTCATTTTAGACGGTAATACTCGATTAGTTACACTTTCTCCAAAACAACTTTTTGCGAAAAAATTACAGAAAAAATTCGGCATTGTTTGATAATTCCGATTACGCGGTTAGAGTTATTGTTTTTTAAATAATGTTGAAATTCAATAGTGTTATATACTCGAGCACAAGTGATACCTGTTATATGCAATATATGTGGTTCCATGACAGTTGATCCGCCGACAGTTGCCCCCCATTTATTTTTATTTTTTTACATTAGCTCCACACAGGAGGCCCTGCGGAAAATAATTCCCCTATTATTTTAAATTGTCGGAATTCATCGAAAGAATCGATATAATTGTTTTCAAACCGATAGAATTCATTCGAAAACGTAAATCGATTCTCAGATTCGAAATACGTCAAAGTATTTCGCATTGCATGTCAATCGAAATATTTTATAGGTACGTTCGGTATATTCTTACTCTGTTAGCTACCTGATAAAGTATGTTGATGTTATAATAACCCGCTGTGTGAATTTTTTTTTTTATAAAGAAAGACAAACATTCTCGGGTTACGAATAACCCAACAATGTTTAAAAATCTCCTACTACCACCACAGAAAGCCGAAAATGTTGCTTGTGTTGTGATGGAGGACTTAGCCAGCCGACGAATCGAAGACGGAACGCCAGGGTGGGACCCAAACGCGATGCCCACTCAACCACTGACTGGTCAAATTGTTAACGTCTCCAGTATTATTTTATGTGTAAAAGATTGCCATTGTGATTATTTTTTATAATTTAAGAAGGTTAAGGCAGTATTCTAGACTAGAAAAATATATATTTTGACTTTTCTTCATATTTCCAAAGTTTAAATATTTTAAAAAATCTCATTTAAAGAATTTTTCGAAATTCGCATTATTTTAAAAGCTAAGACCATTTTAATCTCGCTGTTTAGGAATCTAACCAGAATCTAAATAGAAAAAAAAATTTAACACATTTTTCTTAAAACTACTTTTTTCGAGACGGTTAATACGATATCTGTAGTTCTACTTAACCAATTTACTTGAAATTTGGTGTGAGCCTTCTCTATACATTACTTTATCGCATGATCCAGAACAATTATAAAATTTAATTTTTATCTACTATTCTAAAAAAATTCTGAAAAGTCAAAAAAATGGTAAAAAAGTGTGTTTTTAGTTCATGCAGCCGCCATTTTTATGACTTCTCCGAAAAATTTTATGACTTCTCCGAGGTTCGTGCCATAGCAGCATTTGTTTGTATTAAAAATTAATTTGATTTTTTTTCGGATTACTAGGAGTTGCAATCGTGTCAACCAGGGCGCGCCATATTTTGGAGACCACCCACTACAACATTCTGTTGCACAATGTTAATCAAATAGTTGAGTCGGGTCATGTCAAGCGTCATAACATCACAATAGTATGTATGAGACGATAAATGATTATGAATGAAGCAAGGGTGTGTGCCGAGACAGAGTTGTGTGGCGGTAAATCCTCTCCGCGTACCACTGCCGTTTAAAGGACTGATGGTTACTTAATTAGGTAAAAACATAATGTGTCATGTTTCTGCCATACGAATTAAAAACCATTTGAGGTTTCTGTTATTTACCATTCGATCTAATCAAAGATATTGAAAAACAAGGATCTAATACCTGTGAATGATCATTATTTTCAAAAATATTTTTAATTTCTCGCCTAAGGTACATGATTTTTATTTAACAAAATGTAAAAATCCATAACTGAAAAAGAAACATTGTTTTATTCATCTCCTCAACAATTTAAAATACAATAATTTTGTTTATAACTACGATTTATTTTTCCACTACTAAAATTATTGTGTTGTTTCAATTTATACACAAAGTTATTGCTTTCTACCAAAAAAATTCAAATACATTATTTTAAGTAATGCACTACTAAGCATTGCAAAATCATGTGATTTTAGTATGAAAATTAGGACGTGAAGAAATATTTTTAATGCTTTAATTAAATTCTTCAGAAAATGAAAGTAAAATAATTAAATATTTGTGCCTGAACTTCGCAAAATAAAATCCAGAAACCGTGGTGCATCACCCAAACAGGTATTACTAGCGCAACGACGATATATGTACTATATACTTACTACACAGCTGTTTAACATTATCGTAGCTATGAAGATACAGTATTATTTTGTTGTTGTGAAGGTTTGCCAGGAAGTTGATGAATATAAATTTTTTAACTACGATTTTTATTTTTAACAAATCATCACATTTTTATTTAACTTTAGTGAAGCAATATAAGCTGAAATACATATAATATATACAAACATTTCCGTGTTGTGAATAATAATATAAATAATAACAATATTTGAAATTCTCACCATAGTAAGGACTTAACAAGTCGAGGAATTGATCTCCGACGGCTGTGTGGGACCCAGACGCGATTCTAACTCAGTCACTGACCGGTCAGAGATGTAAAGTTTCGATTTGATTAATAAATCGAAAGTATTCAAACTATTTGTCGTAATAAGTTACACCAGCCAATTTCGTTTTCGATAAATTTAGACAGAGAACCTAAACATTGACAATTTGGCCGTATAACGCCCTTTCAATCCTACATTATTTGATTCCTGACTGCAGTGAGAGATTTTGGAAATAATTGAAACAAATATTTTCAGAGTTGCAGTTTTATTTTTAAAGTTAAAAATGTTCACATACCTAACAAATAAATAATTAAGATCTGAAAGAAGATGGTGGGCAACAAACAATTATTTAGTTTGTTTATTTACAACTGTGCCTCAATCCAGTCAACCAGTGCAGGTACTCTAGCCCATACTCCGGGGTACCTGGCCTGAGCGCAGCCACTTCCCCAGGAAGAGACTCCGACGATGACTCCATCGACGACAAATGGGCCACCAGAGTCTCCCTGACAAGCATCAACGCCACCGACTCCTAACAGACCTCCACAGATCATCCTGTCAGTGACGTTGTTCAATCCGGCGTAAGCAGCTGCGCAAGCAGCCTGGTCGACTACGGGGAGGGTCGCCTTACGGAGGGTGGTTGGAATGGAGCCCCCTTGCTGTTGGTAAGAAAGTAAAAATTAAATTCGTTATAGACAAGATCAGTTTTCCATGGGCATAAGGTATTTTCATATAATTGTTCAATGATGTTATTGAATAACAATTGAACTTACGGAGGTAGTTCCCCATCCGGTGATGAGAGCTGGAGAGTCAGTGGGAACATTCTGGTTCGGGGTTGGCAGGGGAATGATCTTAGTGTTGAGGTTATCGATGGCGATAGGCTCTGAAACGATGAGGACGGCGATGTCGTAGTCCCTGGCAGGGGAGAAGGAGGGGTGGTTCACCACCGTGGACACCTTGTAGGAAACACCACCAGATGCGTGCTGGCTAGATCCGGCGCGGACGCTCCATTCTCCGGCGAAGGTTCTGGATTAAGCAAATCAATCTATTAGCAGATCGTCCTACTCAGCATGTGGATACCAAAAACATATATTTTTTAACCATCAAATCGCTTTAACATAAGGCCAAGTATTCGACTTACCCAGATGTGCAATGTGCAGCGGTCAGGATGACGGTGGAGCTGATGATGGAGCCTCCGCAACGGAGTTCTCCGTAGTACTCGAGAGCCACCTGCCATGGGGCATCCTGGATGGAAGCCTCGGTTCCTCCAACAATGGGGGAAGATCCGATTTCGCGGATTGAGCCGAGGGTGCCGGCTAGAGAAGCATATTTACTTTTAATTTATGGAGACAAAACATTCACTAATTTGATTTATATTATTAATTATTAATAAAAATATGCTGACTATTTATTAAATGTTGTGTTTTTTTTTAAATTACCTGAAGCCACAGCAACGAGAGCAGCGAGTACTACAAATTGGAACATCTTGGTAATGATATCACGCTTCGTTGTGTCTGATTATTTATACCAGTTTCGCCAATAATTTATCTTAATATTTGCGATAAAAAGTTATCTTGTGAAGACTCAACTATTGGGAAATTGCAAAGAATCAGTAATAGTTTTTCATTTCAAATCAATCATGAAGATAAAAAAACCCCACCAGTGGTACGAACAAATATTATCTAAATAGATATTAATTCTGAATGAACATCATGGATTATATAATTTTGTGCTAAAATAAATATGTGATGTGGTGAAAATAAGCCACCCTTAACTTGTTCTTTAAACGTCATAGAAATCAAAATAGGGCAGGAGTTAATACAATCATACAAATCATCTCAATGCGGCATTACTACAGTTTGATGACGGCCTTGAAAACCAAAAAGTTGGTCACAATTAGAACACCGACAGAGATAACATTTAAAACCTTAATGTTTTCAATGTACAACAACTTTATTAAAAAAAACATGTTTTATTATAAATTATACACATCTGTTCAAAATAAAAAAAAGGCTGGCTTTATTTTTAGACCTTAGAAAAGCTTTTGACACGGTAAGTCACAATTTACTTATAAAAAAAAATTCATCAAATAGGTTTCAAAAAATACACACTTAAAATTCTTACTAACTACCTCAAAGATAGGAAAACAAAAAACCAAAAATAGGGAATTTTTATAGTACAGAAACAAGGATGAAAAACGGAGTACCACAGGGAACTGTTCTCGGCGCAATTCTGTTTCTAATATATATAAATGATTTACGTTATGTTGTAATCCCTGGTGAAATTTTATCTTACGCTGATGATACAGCAATAACAGTAAATGAAAAATCCAGGCTTGAAACTTTTTTGAATGCATCAAAATGTACTGCATACGTCTCATCATGGCTAAAAAGTAATTGATTCTTCTTAAACTACAGAAAAACTTTTTACCTAACTTTTTATAAAAACACTAAAAACTAACCCCCCAGTAACCATAAAATTAGAATACATAATGCTAACTGTAATCAAGTAACATGTTCTTGTTGCTTTGAACTTGGAAAAGTTGAAAAAATCAATCGTCTCTTTCTCTCCATCCACTATGTACATAAGATGTTGATTTTACCCTCACTATTTCCTTATATTATGTTATGTCCTTTGTATAAACTCACACAAAGTATATTTTTGATCAGTTTAATTTTTATACCCTGATGATGCTTATGTAAAGCGAAACCTGTCGGTAGTGGAAGAATTAAATAAATCGTGGTTATAAACAAAAGTATTGTGTTACTTCAATTTATTATTTTGTTGTTGTGAAGGTTTGCCAGGAAGGTTTTCCACGCTTTGTTGATGAATATATAAATAATTTTAACTACGATTTTTATTTTTAACAAATCACCACATTTTTATTAAGCTTTACTCAAGCAATACAGCAAGCTGAAACACATATAATATATACAAACATTTCCGTGTTACGAATAATCTGACTATATTTGAAATTCTCATACTACCACCATAGTAAGGAGGACTTAACAAGTCGAGGAATTGATCTCCGACGGCTGTGTGGGACCCAGACGCGATTCTAACTCAGTCACTGACCGGTCAGAGATGTAACGTTTTGATGTGATTAATAAATCGAAAGTACTCAAACTATTTGTCGTAATAAGTTATACCAGGCGTTTTTGTTTTCGATAAATTTAGACAGATAACCTAAACATTGACAATTTGGCCGTATAACTCCCTTTCAATCCTACAGTATTTGATTCCTGACTGCTGTGAAAGATAATGGAAATAATTGAAACAAATATTTTCAGAGTTGTAGTTTTATTATTTAAAGTTTAAAATGTTCACTGGGAATACTTAACAATTAAATAATTAAGGTCTGAAGGAAGATGGTGGGCAACAAACAATTATTTAGTTTTTTTTTATTTACAACTGGCGCTGAACCCAGTCAACCAGTGCAGGGACGCGAGTCCATACTCCGGGGTACCTGGCCTGAGCGCAGCCACTTCCCCAGGAAGTGACTCCGACGATGACTCCACCGACGATAAATGGGCCACCAGAGTCTCCATTGCAAGAATCAACGCCACCGACTCCCAACAGACCTCCACAGATCATCCTGTCGGTGACGGGGTTCAATCCGGCGTAGGCAGATACGCAAGCAGTCTGCTCGATTACGGGGAGGGTCACCTTGCGGAGGGTGATTGGAATGGAGCCCCCTTGCTGTTGGAAAGAAAGTAAAAATAAATTAACTTCGTTTTAGACAAGATCAGTTTTCCATGGGCATAAGGTATTTTCATAATATTGTTCAACAATGTAATTGAATAACAATTGAACTTACGGAGGTAGTTCCCCATCCGGTGACGAGAGCTGGAGAGTCAGTGGGAACATTCTGGTTCAGGGTTGGCAGGGGAATGATCTTAGTGTTGAGGTTATCGATGGCGATAGGCTCTGAGAGGATGAGGACGGCGATGTCGTAGTCGAACCTGGCAGCGTTGTAGGAGGGGTTGTCCACCACCCTGGACACCTTGTAGGATGCGCCACCAGATGCGTGCTGGCTAGATCCAGCACGGACGTTCCATGCTCCGGCGGAGGTTCTGGAACAAGCAAATCAATTTATTAGTAAATCGTCCTACTCATCATGGGATTACCAAAATCATAATTTTTTAAAGCATCAAATCACTTTAACATAGCCAAGCTTTTGAATTACCCAGATGTGCAATGTGCAGCGGTCAGGATGACGGTGGTGCTGATGATGGAGCCTCCGCAACGGAGTCCTCCATTGTACTGGAGAGCCACCTGCCATGGGGCATCCTGGATGGAAGCCTCGGTTCCTCCAACAATGGGGGAGGATCCGATGCCGGCGATTGGGCCGAGGGGGCCGGCTGGAGAAACATATTGACTATCAATTTATGGAGACAAAACATTCACTAATTTGATATAAATTATTAATTATTTATAAAATGTTCTGTTTTTTTAACAACTTACCTGAAGCTACAGCAACGAGAGCAGCGAGTACTACAAATTGGAACATCTTGGTAATGATATCACACTTTGTTGTGTCTGATTATTTATACCAGTTTCGCCAATAATTTATCTTGATATTTACGATAAAAAAGTAACCTTGTGAAGATTTAATCAATGGGAAATTGCCAAGAATCAATAAGAGTTTTTCATGTCAAATCAATTATGAAGATAAAAAACTGCGCGGAAATACCAGTGCTACGAACAAATATTATCTAAAAAGATATTAATTCTGAATGAATATCATGGATTAAATAGTTTTGTATTTATAAGAATATGTGCTGTAGTGAAAATAAGCCGCCCTTAACTTGCTCTTTAAACGTCATAGAAATTAAAATAGGGCAGGAGTAAATACAATCATACAAATCATCTCAATGCGGCATTACTACAGTTTGATAACGGCCTTGAAAACCGAAAAATTGGTCACAATTATGAGAACACCGACAGAGGTAACATTTAAAACTTTAACGTTTTCAATGTACAACAACTTTATTAAAAAACATGTTTTATTATAAATTTTACACATCTGTTCAAAATAAAAAAAGTTTTGCTATATTTTTTTAACCGAGAAAAGTTTTTGACACGATAGATCACAATCTTCTTATAAAAAAATTAATCAAATAGGTTTCAAAAAAGATACACTTAAAAATCTCACTTACTACCTCAAAGACAGAAAACAAAAGAAAATATACGTATGTAAATAATAACATGTAGTGTAACATAGCAAAATATCTAATAATACGATGATTGGATATAATGTTACAGTAGGTACTATTATTCTGAAATAGTAAGTAAAAAAAAGTATAACATAAAAAAATAAGTGTATGTGTATACTCACAATATATGATGAATGGACAATGAAACGCAATCTTTTATATTATTATTATTTTATTTTTTTATTTATTATTTATGTGGGCTTTTAATGAAAAAATGTAATTGTAAGAAAGCAACATATATGTATGCAATAAAATTAACCGCAAATTAGCAAAATACTAGTACGATTATTCAACATATAATAGTCCTATAAGCCTGAAATATTAAGTAAAAGAAAGTACAACATTAAAAATTAAGTGTGTGCGTATACTCAGAAAAATAATAATGTGCATTATAAACCAATAAAACATTTAACTGACTGAAAAAATGTGACTGACGATACGGTGTGAAGTAAGCGTGCGAACTTCGTGGGTATGTTCCATGCATCGCCGAGGACGCGTGCCTCGTACTGAACACGGATTTGGAATAGAATTGGCGTTACAAACCCGTGCACGATCGGATGCCGCTTGCCTTCTATTGAACACGGGTTTGGAAGGTAAATAGCATTACAAATCCGTGTTGTTTTCGAGGCATGCTTGCCTCGTATTGAACACGGAAAAGGAAATACGCGACCGGTCAGTGACTGAGTTGGAATCGCGTCTAGGTCTCACAGAGCCGTCGTGAGATCAATTCATTGAATTGTCAAGTCTTCCTTACTGTGGTGGTAGTTGGAGAATTTCAAATTTAAGATTATTCGTAACCGCAAATGTCTTTCATTCAAAAACAAAATTGTTATTTTTGAAGTAAAACTTCTTTACGCACCCTTGACTTGGCGGGTTTTTACAGTTAATTTGTTGATATGTTGAGAGTTCGTTTGGTGCCGTGGGTCTATGTTATGACCGAACCCAAGTTCGACAAAGTGTCCATGATTGGACACTTTAGGGGCCCCGTGTCACCAAACGCACCGAAGTTTGGGATTATTGCTAAGAATTATTGTTTGTTCACGAATCAATCAAATAAATTTCATAAATTAAGAATTTAAAAATTCGTCGTTTCATTGGCGTCTTGTCAATTACAAAATTTTCATCGAATCATGGGCACTTTGTCGAACTTGGGTTCGGTCATAACTTCGGCCCCACAACACTGAACTGACTGAAGTTTGGGATTCTTACTAAAAATTACTGTCTGTTCATCAATCAACCCAAAAATCTTCCAAAGTAAGAATATTAAAATTCTTTATACTTTTCGTAGTTCCATGGGCGTATTGTCGAACTTGGGTTCGGTCATAACTTAGGCCCCACAGCACCGAACTGACCGAAATTTTGGATTCTCACTAATAATAACGGTTTATACACGAATAAATAAATAAATCTTAAAAAAGAAGCGTTTTAAAATTCTTGATACAAAATTGCATCGAATCGTGGGCACTTTGTCAAACTTCGGTTCAGTCATAACATCGGCTCCACGGCTCGGAACGGACTCATGTTTGGAATTCTTACTAAAAATTGCTGCCTGTTCACGAATATATCCAAAAATCTTCCAAAAAAATAATTTTAAAATTCTTAGTACTTTTCGTCGTTTCATGGGCGTCTTGTCAATCTTGGGTTCGGTCATTACTTGAACCCTATGGTACGTAACAGGCTGAAATTTTGGATCCATTATAATAATTACTCTATGTACACGACTAAATAAATAAATCTTAAAAAAGAAGAATTTTAGAATTCTTCATACAAAATTTTCAACGAATCGTCGGCACTTTGTCAAACTTGGGTTCGGTCATTACGTCGGCTCCACGGCACGGAACGGACTCAAGTTTGGGATTCCTACTAAAAATTACTGTCTGTTCACGAATCAATACAAAAATCTTCCAAAATAAGAATTTTAAAATTCTTCTTACTTTTCGTCGTTTCATGGGCGTCTTGTCAACCTTGGGTTCGGTTATAACATCGGCTCCACGGCACCGAACGGACTCAGGTTTGGGATTCTTACCAAGAAAAAAAAATCAGTGTGTGCAATTCACACGCGGTAAAAGTGAAACTTCAGAAAACTAAAGTAGACTCGTCTACTTTAGTTTTCTGAAGTTTTTTTTCGTAATCTCTCGAATGGAGAGATTACGAACCACTTTTTTTATCAATGTGATGGATTATATGCAAGTATTGAAAGAGATGCGATTGGGCGAGATATCGAGTAATCTGATAGCATGTTGCCTATTGTACGCCGATGATGCTTTGCTGATTTCCAACAAGGATGAACGAAGTATGTATGAAGAAAGAGTTAATTATGAATGTAAGTCAGTCTCAAATCGTAGTGTTTGAAAAATAGAGTACGAAAGCAATGTGCAACATAGTTGTGAATGATGAATAGGTGGAGCAAGTGGATGTGAATTTTAAAATTCTTCTATTGGAAGAATTTTGGATTGATTCACGAACAAACAGTAATTTTTAGTAAAAATCCCAAACTTGAGTCCGTTCCGTGCCGTGCAGCCGATGCATTTACCGAACCCAAGTTCGTTCGATGAAAATTTTGTATGAAGAATTTAAAAAATCTTCTTATGGAAGATTTTTGGATTGATTCGTTATCAGACAGTTTATTTTTTTATTTTTATTTACTAGATTCTTATATTCCTTGAAGAGGTGAATCATTTAAATTTACTGAATTTAAAGTTAATGTTCTTTATACAAATAGAACGGCGTCATTTGCGCCTCGCAATCTTTACCTCATGTGGGTATTTAAAAAATTTTTACTTGTTTATTATAGACTTAAGGTCCTGAATTTAATCGGTAGGGAAAAATTGTTACCTAAAAACCCTACTAAAATTGCATATTTTTTGGTCATCATTTACTCTTGATCGCCCGCAAACTGGAAAGCATAAATACATATGTGTGTGTTTGTGTTATGTTGGGAGTGGGAAGGAGGCGGTCATGTCCTTTTATTTGGAGTTCTTCCGCATTTGCCTTCGGGAATGAGGAAACCATGAAAAACCTCATCCAGGAAGATTCGGCCGGCGGTCAACATGAACCCGGTCGGCCTTCAGTGATATCGGTGTACGATATCCTGCATTGTGTGTGTGTGGGGTGTATGTCTGTTTTTATGTAGATATATACTTTATGGGACTATAGGGGATAAACATACATATACATACATACTATACAATATTATATAAATATATACATAGATATATAAACATAAGTTACGGGGGAGGGGTCTGGAGTTTGGGAATACCTACTGCTCGCTCACTCGTCGGCGTCTGAATCTGGTTCATGCCAGATGTGGTCAAGGTCCATCAGAATGTGTTTGGGTAGTCTGTGTACGTATTTGAATGTGAAGTCGCTGGGAGAATTGTATTGCCCGATTTCCTGTATGAGTTTATTTTTATTGTGTCTTAAAGATTTGTAAAATCGGTCTGTCAGTCTGTGAGTATAAGGTCGGAATGTCTTCTCTCGCATGTAGTCTTTTCAAATTTGTTCTGATTCTAGTGTTGTATGTGATTTTAATGCAGAGATTCTGTAGTGTCTGTAGTTTTGTAAAGTCAGATTGTGAGATGCTACTCCACACGGGAATAGCATAGGTCAGCACCGGTCGAATGAGCGAATAGTAAGTCAGGAGTTTGGTTCTGGGAAGTAGCGGACTTTTTCTATTGAAGATGGGCTTCATCATGCCGAGTGCCATTCTGGCTCTTGCGTGCATCTTGGCTAGGTGAGATTTCCAGTTGAGTCGTGAGTCCATAGTCAGGCCCAGGTAAACGACTTCATCCTTCCATTCTAAGACGTGTCCGCCCATTTCGATGTTGACGTCTGGTGTCCTTCTGACGCGTTTCCTCGTGTACATGATGACTTCGGTTTTGGCCTCGTTCAGTTTGAGGCGCCACATCTTGTAGAACTCTACGAGAGCGTCGAGCGCTCTCTGTAGGTATATGGCCGCCATCTCGGCTTTCAGCGAGGAAACGTACAGCTTGACGTCGTCTGCATAGATAGACAGGTTGCATCTCTCCTCTCGGGGGATGTCATGTGTAAAGATGTTGAAGAGATGAGGTCCCAGTAGACTTCCTTGTGGCACGCCTTTTGGAATCTCACGTAGTGACGACAGCGCGTTCCTGATGAAGACTCGGAAGGATATGTTCTTGAGGTATTCTTGTATCACTCTCGTTAGGTATATGGGCGTGTTAGTTCTGTGCAGCTTGTGCAGTAGCCCTCTGATCCAAACGGTGTCAAATGCCTTTTCCAAGTCTAGCAGTGCAGCGGCGATGTAGCGATGTTCGTTAAATCTTCTGGTGATGAATTCCGCTACTCGTGTGAGTTGATGGGTGGTGGAATGCCTCTTTCTGAATCCGAACTGCTCGTCTGGCAAAGTGTTGTTTTCTTCGTGGTGTGGAAGTAGCCTGTTGAGTATAACCTGTTCAAATACCTTGCTCAGCGTGGAGAGTAGGCTGATCGGCCGGTAGCTTGTCGGCTGCCTCTTGTCTTTGTTTGGCTTCGAGAAGGGCAGCACGGTCGCCGTCTTCCAGATCTGTGGGAAATGTCCGGTGATGAGACAGGCATTGAACAGCTTTGTAATGTATATGATGGCTTTCTGAGGTAGATGTTTGAGTAAAATGTTGTGTATTTGATCGCTCCCCGGCGCTTTATTGGTCTTCAATCGCTTGATAATGACGGCAACTTCGCTCGGCGTGCTGAAGTGGATGTCTTCGACGTTCGTCTGCTCCGCTTGTTCGAGATGTCGTAGAGATTCTTCTACTAGTCGATCCGTTTCCGGATCAGATAGTCCGTTCGTGGCTGCGTAGGCTCTCTCGAATCCGTCGGCGAGCGCGTTCGCCTTCTCTTCTAGTGACAGCGCCAATCCTGAGCCGTCTATCTTCTCTAGCGGGGGAATCGTGTGGTCTTGCTGTTTCAGCGCTTTTGCCATTTTCCATAGGCTGTTATCCTTTGCCGTGAGTGATGTAACTTTCTTCGTCCAAAATTGGCGTCTGAGGTCCGTTATTTCCTGCTTGATTTCCCGCTGTAGAGTGTTGTAGGCCGTTTTGAAGTAGCCGTCGCGCGTACGATGGTAGATGCGTCGCAAGCGATTTTTCTCCTTGATGAGCGATAAAACATGCTCGGGAAGCTTGATCGTGTGTGTGTGTACTTCTTTGAGAGGTATGTGTGTGTCTTTTGCATGTTGTATGATTTCCGTGAGAGTGCTTGCGGCCTCGTCGATTTCATCTGTAGAGCGCAGAGTTCCCGATGTTAGGTGAATTCGTTCGTTAATCTCTTTCTTGAATCCTTCCCAGTCTGCGTCCTTGTAGTTTCGCTGTTTTCTGGGGCTCCTTGAAGTCGTTCCTCCAATACTGAAGCTCACGGGCAGATGGTCCGATGACAGTTCATCCAGCGTGCGCAGTGGCGAGATCGTCTTGACGTTTTTCTCAAGTACGATGTCCAGAGTGCTGGGGTACTGTGCGTGCACTGCGTGGTATGTCGGTTTGTCCGGCGCCATTATCGTGTAGTTGTGAGTTTGCATATGCGTAAAGAGCGTTTTCCCGTTCGCATTGCCTCTGTAGTTATTCCAATAGTTGTGTTTGGCGTTGAGATCTCCTCCTAGAACAACAATTGGGCGCAGATTAAGTAATTTGTCCAAATCTTCTCTCACCAGAAGGTTGTAGTGTCTGCAATAGGCGGCGATGAAGGTATGCGCTCTATCCTCTATGGTGACTTCAACAATCGTAGCTTCAGTATGCTTCAGCTTCGAAGTGGGGATCCTTGTAGATGTGATGGATTGACGAACGAAAATGGCGGTGCCTCCGCCTCCTCCTTCTAGTCGGTCGTCTCGGTGAACTTCAAAGCCGGGCACTCTCAGCGGTGTGTTGTGTTTGAGATGTGTTTCTGAAATGAGAATGATGTCAATGTTAGTGTTATTTGCTAGAGCGAGCAGTTCATCAATCTTAAAGCGGATGCTGCAGGCATTCCACAGGAGGACGTTCACCATCTCGGGATTAAACATTGATGGTGGTGGTGATGACTTCCATCAGGATGCAAGCCCTCTGGTATACGGAGGTGCAGCTGGCCAGCTGCAATCGCACGCCATCTAATCCCATGAGGAGGGACATCATCAGCGTGGCGTCTGGGTCTCTGGAGCCTGTGGGCTGCTGCGTGTAGGTCTGCGAGCGGGGCTGCGGTTGGGGCTGAGGCTCGGGCTGCGCCTCGGGCTGCGCCTCGGGCTGCTGGGTGGCCGCTCTTCCACCGGCCACGTGGGCCCATGAGCGTCCATCAGTCCTCGTCGTCTGCTGCGCCTGAGGATGTGGCCTGCTGGCCCCTGGTCCGGGGCGATGGGGCTGCCTCTGTCGCTGCTGGAGGGAGGTGACGTACGCTATCCTCTTCGTCCCTGGTGGTTTTGGGGCACTCGGCCGAGGCGTGCTCCACCAAGCACTTTACACACCTCGCGGTGTGTGAGCAGTTGCGGGACCCGTGCCCGAAGTTCTGGCAGCGGTAGCACTGCGTCCCGTGCTGCAGATGGTTGCTGCGGTGCTTCTGCAGGCGGATCCTGCAGTGGCAGATGTACTTTACTGCCGCTCTCAGCTGGCCCATGTTCACTTCCTTGCCAAAATGAGCCAGGTACATCGGGTACTCAGCGGCGGTCGTCATCCTCACGACTTTGACTGGAGGGAAGCCCTGATCTGTCAGGTCTGCAGCGATCTCCTCCGTCTCAATGTTTGGCAGGCCCTTGATGACTGCCTTCTTGAGTTTTTCAGCCTCCGCCGTGTATGTGTGAAAGCCGCGCGCCTCCACACGCAGCCCGTTTGTGAGAGCGCGGTGATCCGCCATGCTCCGCACGAAGATATTTGCTGTTCCGCCCCGGTTGTAGCGGAAGGTGAAGTTGGCGTGGCCCAGGTGTCCCTGTACCGTAGAGGTGATTTGTGCGTGAGTCAGGGTGCCCAGGGTCATGACCACTGGAGGGACGCGATCCTTCTTCTCGGGCTGGCTTCTGGTACCTGCGGAAGAGAAATGGGAGGGATTAGATGTGTTGGCGCGTTTTGGTTGCGGAGCGCCGCCGCCTTCAGAGACCTCCTTGAGGTCAGAGAACCGGTTATCGACAATAACCGGTTCCGATCCCTGCAGTGACAGGGGCCTCTTCACTGGGTTGGACGGCCTCGTCCATCCTTCCTCCTGGTCAGCGGGCTGCTGGGGTCTGGGGGGCGGTACGTAGCCCGAAGCTGGGCCTACTGGGGGTCGGTTGCTGGGTCCGGGAGCGGGCTCGGCATCACGGGGGGCGGCATGGGGATGGCCGGCTTTGTCCTCGGGTCAGCGGGGTGGCTCTGCACTGGCTGCTGGGGCTGGAAGGCGGGGATCGTCAGGAGGATCGTCCCGGTCTTGGTTTGTCACCTGTATTGGCGGGCGCCAGGGGGAATCACAATGGGTGAATCCTCCGGGTTTGCGGCTTCTAGCCGCGCGGAGTACATCCGCACGGCAGGTGTCCTGAATTTCCTCTTGAGGATGCTGGGTATGGTCTTGAAGTCTTCGGGTCTCGGTGGGGCCAGGTCTTCCTTCTTCTTCTTTGCCTTGAGAAAGGCAGTTGGTGGCGCGGGGGCCTGGGCAGTGAGCCGGTCGGGCCGGCTGGCTGCGAGGTGGCAGGTGTCTGGCCGTGTAAACACAAGCCAGACAGAAGCGAATCGGGGCGAAAGGGCGGTGGTCTCCAAAAGCGACTGTCGCAGGCGGCAGTCACAAGGCGAATTCGATCGATGATGATGATCTGAGCCGTTATCAGACAGTAATTTTTAGTAAGAATCCTAAACTTGAGTCCTTACCGTGCCGTGGAGCCGATGTAATGACCGAACCCAAGTTGGTTCGATGAAAATTTTGTATGAAGAATTTTAAAAATCTTCTTTTTTAAGATTTATTTACTGATTGATTAACACATCAGTTCAATACTAAAAATTACTTAAAAAAATGTCTGTTCACGAATCAATCCAAAAATATTCCAAAAGAAGAATTTTAAAATTCTTCGTACTTTTCGTCGTTTCATGGCTTCGACCAAGTATATCAAGACATGCCCTGTGAAATTAAAAATGACGCCAGAAACCAAATAAAACTGGCTCAAGGCCCATTTATGAAAAAGTGCGAGCATTGTTTCGTACTATTTGGATCGCGTAGTGGTTTGTGTTTTACCTTTTATCGGTCCACACTGAAACTAATTGCTGTCCCAGCCGTTCTGACGGAATTAATTTTTTCAAACACAAAAATATCCTACTTCCGAATATTGTACAAGGTACAGTCCGCGGACTTTATTTTCGATAATGTAACCAGCTACCTGAATACATAAAAAAAATTTTGCCTTACCGATAGCTTTAAGACAGCGTTTTAATAAATGTAATAATATTGACGTATTATTTTTTTGGCAAGCAAAGTTTCTGACGTCACTTAATCACCCAAATGCTTGTGACGTCACCACACACCGATACTAACACATAGACGAAGGGCTAGCATCACGATATGGCAGTGGTTTTTAAACTTTTTAAAAACGCGACCCGGTTTGTATAAAACGGAAACCTTTAAAATACATTAAACGCAGATCTTAACAAAAAACCGCTGCACCATTCTTCAATTAAGGTCGAAAGTTAACCTATCTTAAGCCACTTAATAACTATCTTAAAACACTTTAAGTTTTTAAGTTTCTAAAAAAATATATGTTGTTTTTGACGATAATATCTATACATTTGCCACGCCGAAACGGTAATTGAATGAAATTCTTCCGATAGAAGAAAATCGTATTATCGTATATTTCGAAAATTATTATAAGCACTTTATTTTTGTTACATCGCAAGTTATATATATGAAAAAAATCATAATTCATTTTTTTCTTTAAAGCTATGACATTTCCCGCGAGATTTTGGTTCTATTTTAAAATAGTTTAAACGAATCATGTTTTATTAAACATTTTCACAATTTTCGTTTAAATATTATCGTTTTCGCGCTCCCTCTAACATTCGTATTTACATATCTCACCTTCCTCTTCTTTTTGAGCGCTTACTAACGGGCTTTAATTAACTACGAATTTCTGTCATTTTTTAATTATTACCTATACACAAAAAAAAACTTAATGATTGAGCAGCTGATTCAAAACTTTTAAGAAAGATTATAGTTTTCGGCTAAGACATTTTGCAAAACAGAACAGAAGCCTTTGAATATTTTTTAGCGCAATTTTTTTGATATTTTTTGTAGTCAAAAGTCCGGAAAGCAGTAAAAGGGCTTGCGGGCTGCTGGTTGCTCATCACTGTGTTAATGATAAGCGACCAACCTGGGCAACCCACGGTACGTGGGCGGTAAAAGGGTGAATTTTTCGTAATTATTTTCAAGCAAACGATGAATGGATTTTTTTTAATTTTAAAACTCATGATCAATATATACATATGCGGGACTGTGTACAAGTTTTTGTACACAAATCTAAAGTATGGTTTGCAGTGTACACCGCTTTCGACAGGACACTCCGACGAAATTGCTGCTTGGTGGTTGACAACGAGCCATACGTTCATCAGAAAAATAAAATTTAAAAATTTTCATACGCATCCGCCGCCAAGACCCGGACAAACCTCAATCCATGAACCCGGGCACCCCTGCCTAATCACCAAACGTAGTGAACCACTTGGAGTGACCTATGGCAGATGCGTTGGTTATCCAATAAATGGTTTCCGAGGCGGCGGTACCCATACTCGCCTCCGAAATTGAATCGCTTGTCATAATAAAGTAAAAAAATATTTTTGTCTAATTAAATTTATGAATGTCTCGCGATCCCCACTTTGAAAACCATTTCTATACAACACAGCTTGTCTAAATGTCCACGCATGCAGCACGTGATCACCTATCGATGTATTAGTTCGAAAGTTACACCATGGGATTAAGTCGGTGCTCAGTTTTATACTGCCGAGAATTCGCATGCAAGACGGCGGAATTCGAAGGAGAGTTGTATTGCGAAATTACTGATACTTGGGGTTATGTTTTTTCAGATTTTTACTATGAGAGGGCTTGTCTAGGGTATACTAGGTCAATGTTTCATGGGCTTCTTGACAAACTTGGTTTCGGTCGTAACTTAGGCCCTATGGCTCGAAACAAGCTAAAATTTTGGATCCTTAATAATAATTACTGTCTGTACACGATTAAATAAATTAATTTTAAAAAAGCAGAATTTTAAAATTCTTCGTACAAAATTTTCATCGAATCGTGGGCACTTTGTCAAACTTGGGTTCGGTCATTACTTAGGCCCTATGGCTCGAAACAGGCTGAAATTTTGGATCCTTAATAATAATTATTGTTTGTATACGAAAATCAATAAATCTAAAAAAATAAAAATTTTAAGATTCTTCACACAAAATTTTCATCGAACCAACTTGGGTTCGGTCATTACATCGGCTCCACGGCACGGAACGGACTCAAGTTTGGGATTCTTATAAAAAATTACTGTCTGTTCACGAATCAATCCAAAAATCTTACAAAAAATGAATTTTCAAATTCTTTGTACTTTTCGTCGTTTCATGGGCGTCTTGTCAAACTTGGGTTTGGTCATAAATTAGGCTCTATGGCTTGAAACAGGCTGAAATTTTGGATCTCTAATAATAATTACTGTCTGTACACGAATAAATAAATAAATCTTATAAAAGATGAATTTTTAAATTCTTCATACAAAATTTTCATCGAATTGTGGGCACTTTGTCAAACTTGGGTTCGGTCATAACTAAGGTCCTATGGCTCGAAACAGGCTGAAATTTTTGATCCTTAAAAATAATTTCTCTCTGTACACGAATAAATAAATAAATCTTAAAAAAATAGAATTTTAAAATTCGTCCTACAAAATTTTCATCGAATCGTGGGTACTTTGTCAAACTTTGGTTCGGTCATAACATCGGCTTTACGGCACCGAACGGACTCAAGTTTGGGATTCCTTCTAAAAATTACATTCTGTTCACGAATCAATCCAAAAATCTTCCCAAATAAGAATTTTCAAATTCTTCGTACTTTTTGCCGTTTCATGGGCGTCTTGTCAAACTTGGGTTCGTTCATAACTTAGACCCTAAGGCCCGAAACGGTCTGAAATTTTGGATCCTTAACAATAATTACTGTTTGTATACGAATCAACAAATAAATCTTAAAAAATAAGATTTTTTAAATTCTTCACACAAAATTTTCATCGAACCAACTTGGGTTCGGTCATTACATCGACTCCACGACACCAAACGGACTCAAGTTTGGGATTCTTACTAAAAATTACTGTCTGTTCACGAATCAATCCAAAAATATTCCAAAAGAAGAATTTTAAATTTCTTCGTACTTTTCCTCATTTCATGGGCGTCTTGTCAAACTTGGGTTCGGTCATAACTTAGGCCCTATGGCACGAAACGGGCTGAAATTTTGGATCCTTGAATCAATAAATAAATCTTAATAAATAAGAATTTTAAAATTCTTCATACAAAAATTTTAATGAATCGTGGGCACTTTGTCAAACTTGGGTTCGGTCATTACATCGGCTTTACGTCACCGAACGGACTCAAGTTTGAGATTCTTACTTAAAATTACTGTCTGTACACTAATCAATAAATTAATCTTCCAAAAGAAGAATTTTAAAAATTTTTATACAACATTTTCATCGAACCAACTTGGGTTCGGTCATTACATCGGCTTCACGGCACCGAACGGACTCAAGTTTGAGATTCTTACTAAGAATAACTGTCTCTACACGAATCAATGAATAAATCGTCCAAATGAAGAATTTTAAAATTCTTCGTACTTTTCGTCGTTTCATGGGCGTCTTGTCAAACTTGAGTTCGGTCATTACATCGGCCCCACGTCACCGAACGGACTGAAGTTTGGGATTCATGCTAAGAATTCTATCTGTTCACGAATCACTCCAAAAATTTTCGAAAATTTGAATTTCAAAAATTCTTCATACTTTTCGTCGTTTCATGGGCGTCTTGTCAAACTTGAGTTCGGCCATTACATCGGCCCTACGTCACCGAACGGACTGAAGTTTGAGATTCTTACTAAGAATTACTATTTGTTCACGAATCACTCCAAAAATCTTACGAAATAAGAATTTTAAAATTCTTCGTACGTTTCGTCGTTTCATGGGCGTCTTGTCAAACTTGAGTTCGGCCATTATATTGGCCCTACGTCACCGAACGAACTGAAGTTTGAGATTCTTACTTAGAATTACTATTTGTTCACGAATCACTCCAAAAATCTTACGAAATAAGAATTTTAAAATTCTTCGTACGTTTCGTCGTTTCATGGGCGTCTTGTCAATCTTGAGTTCGGCCATTATATTGGCCCTACGTCACCGAACGAACTGAAGTTTGAGATTCTTACTTAGAATTACTATTTGTTCACGAATCACTCCAAAAATCTTACAAAATAAGAATTTTAAAATTCTTCGTACTTTTCGTCATGTTTCGTTTCATGGGCGTCTTGTCAAACTGGGTTTGGTCATTACATCGGCTCCACGGCATCAAACTGACTCAAGTTTGGTATTCTTACTAAAAATTACTGTCTGTTTACGAATCAATCCAAAAATCTTCCAAAATAAGAATTTTCAAATTCTTCTAACTTTTCGTCGTTTCATGGGCGTCTTGTCAAACTTAGATTCAGTCATAACTTAGACCCTACGGCACGAAACGACTTGAAATTTTGGATTCTTACTAATTATTTCTGTTTGTTCACGAATAAATAAATAAATCTTAAAAAAAAAAAAAATTTAAATTATTCATACAAAATTTTCATCGAATCATGAACATTTTGTCAAACATGGGTTCGTTCATTACATCGGCCCCATGGCACCGAACGGACTCAAGTTTGGGATTCTGTATGGCGCCTGGAATCCAAAATTTTTGTCCGTTTCGTGCCATAGGGCCAAAGCTATGACCAAACCCAAGTTTGATAAGACGCTATGGCCAACAGCCATATAATTACTTTAAACTGATTTTACCGATAGGCCGGGTGCACAAAATCTGCAAGCTCATTCTGCTGTTTACTTCCTGATTTTCCGGGTGTTATCAATCTCCCCAGTGTACCGCGACTTGTCTTATTTTGTATAAAGTTATTGTAAATAAAAAGTGACTGAGTAAATTCGAAGTATTATTCACACACATCTCCATACACATGATTGCAGCTACGACAATTGAAAAGGGCTATCTGCCAATCTGAGGAGGTCAACATACAGCTCACCATAACAAACAAATCCTTTTCTAAATTGGTGACCCCCCACGAGAGCACTGGTCATCTTTTTCTAAATTGGTGACCCTCTGACGTTTTTACTGGTGACCTATGATTTAACAAACTCGCACAGCTTCACTGGGGGAAGGGCGTAAACAGCAGAATCCTGAACAAAGTTAGTAAGTACCCACTTTAGAATCTTTGGCTTAACTTAGAAGCAGTAAATGTCCAGTAATTTGTAAAGTATCGATATTAACTTTTACTTTTCTAAATTGTTATAATAACCATTTCAAACACACCACGATTTACGTGACGAACTCGTACTAATCCTCTGCATGAAACCCGCATAAGCAAATAGTAAATCGCTCTCAAAAATCATTTTTGTATGGCGTCTGTTTTTCTGTATGGCGCCGCCGTCATTTTTTCGCTTGAAATGTTGCATTTCAATTGGATTGTGCATTGTTGCCTTTGATGTGAAATATTCGGTTGATTGTTTATTTTATAGTTTTGAGATGAAGATGATGTTTTGATTTCTATTTCTAGACAGGGCTGTAATTGTGGCGTTCCCGGTGGGTATGCGATTATTCTTTGCCGTCGTTTTGCGTCAACGATTGCTTAAATTCCTGTGACAGCGCGAGGATTTGATCCTGCAGGTTTTGGAGTACTGCAGGTATGGAGTCCGCCGCCGATCATACTTTTCGTCGCTTCATTGGCGTCCTGTCAAACTTGAGTTCGGTCATTACATCGGCCCCACGTCTTACTTAGGGATAGAATTCTTTCTATGAATAACTGTCTGTATACGAATCAATAAATAAATCTTAACAAAGATGAATTTTAAAATTTTTCATACAAAATTTTCATCTAATAGTGGGCACTTTGTCAAACTTGGGTTCGGTCATTACATCGGCTCCACAGCACCGAACAAATTCAAGTTTGGGATTCTTACTAAAAATAACTGTCTGTACACGAATCAATAAATAAATCTTCCAAAGGAAGAATTTTAAAATTCTTCATACTTTTCGTCGTTTCATGGGCGTCTTGTCAAACTTAGGTTCGGTCATAACTTAGACCCTACGGCACGAAACGGACTGAAATTTTGGATTCTTACTAATTATTTCTGTCTGTGCACGAATAAATAATAAATCTTAAAAAAAAAGAATTTTAAAATTATTCATACAAAATTTTCATCGAATCATGAACGTTTTGTCAAACTTGGATTCGGTCATTACATCGGCCCCACGGCACCGAACGGACTCAAGTTTGGGATTCTTACTAAAAATAACTGCCTGTACACGAATCAATAAATAAACTTCCCAAATTAAGAATTTTAAAATTCGTCGTTTCATTGGCGTCTTGTCAATTACAAAATTTTCATCGAATCATTAGCACTTTGTCGAACTTGGGTTCGGTCATCACATAGACCCCACGGCACCAAACGTACTGAAGTTTGGTATTATTACTCTAAGAATTATTGTCTGTTCACGAATCAATCAAATAAACTTCCCAAAATAAGAATTTTAAAATTCGTCGAATCATGGGCACTTTGTCGAACTTGGGTTCAGTCATAACTTACGCCCCACGCACAGAACGGACTGAAGTTTGGGATTCTTACTAAAAATTACTGTCTGTTCACGAATCAATCCAAAAATCTTCCAAAATAAGATTTTTTTAAATTTTTCTTAATTTCGACACTTTATGGGCGCCTTGTCAAACTTGGGTTCGGTGATAACTTTAGCCCTTTGCATGGCATGGACTAAAATTTTGGATTCTTTCTAATAATTACTGTCTGTACACGAATAAATAAATAAGTCTTAACAAAGAAGAATTTTAAAATTCTTCATACAAAATTTTCATCGAATCGTGGGCACTTTATCGAACTTGGGTTCGGTCATTACAATGGCCCACGTCATCAAACGTACTGAAGTTTGGGATTATTGCTAAGAATTAATGTCTGTTCACGAATCGACGGCCAGCGTAGTCTAGCGGTAAGACTTGCAATCCGAAGGTCGCGGGATCGAATTCCGGCGTAGCAAATAATATTTATTTGATTGATTTGTGTTATTTCACAATTTATTCATTTATGATGATATATAGTACATTTGCGACACGTTCCAGAGTGGAAGATACTATCAGTATCGCCCTGGTGTAAGACCACCATTCAGAATTGAGACGTTGCTTGAAATGGCTTAAGCCGTGTTTAGTGACCAGATCTGAATAGCCAGGTACTTCCTCACCTTCCTCCTCCCTATCTCCTTCCGCTCCCCACTACCTTCTGCCTAACAACATACCTCAATTGGGGATGGCATAGTCTCATTGGCTCCAGACGGGAGCAGTTGCGACTCTTGTGCGGTATTCATATAAAAAAAAAATCAAATAAACTTCCCAAAATAAGAATTTTTGATTTCGTCGTTTCATTGGCGTCTTTTCAGACTTGGGTTCGGTCCGGCCTTATGCTTAGGTCCTTCGGCTTAGGCCCTATGGCACAAAACGGACTGAAATTTTGGATTCTTAATAATAATTTCTGTCTGTACACGAATAAATAAATAAATCTTAAAAAAGAAGAATTTTAAAATTCTTCATACAAAATTTTCATCGAATCATGAACATTTTGTCAAACTTGGGTTCGGTCATTACATCGGCCCCACGGCACCGAACGGACTCAAGTTTGGGATTCTTACTAAAAGTTACTGTCTGTTCACGAATCACTTAATATCACTTAATAAATAAATCTTCCAAAATAAGAATTTTAAAATTCTTCATGCAAAATATTCTTTGTTTCTTGGTCAAACAGTTTGGTCCCATTTCAACAACTTCTCGAGAATCTTCTGAAATGTTATTTTCAATCTGATTTAATAATAGCTGTGTCGACATTATCAGGCCAGGACGAGGCAACATGTCCGTAAGAATATAAGTATTTGGGAAGTTTTATTGACATCGGAGGTTCCGTGGGTTTGTCAATTGGTGATTTGGGCTATCGGGTCTCTGGAGATTACCTCATACAATTTGCGAAATGTCCCAGTGCCTTTCCAATAAAACCTGGTAGGTTCAAGGACAACGTGTCTGTAAGTGGTAGCCTTTGACGACAATATATTCGATAACGCCAACGCCGCTGTTGTCAATTGATTGCCAATTGTTACATAAAACAGTTGTAAATAACGCCTACGTTTACGCGATCGCTAAAAAAAAGAAAAAATAACATTAGGCCTAATAATATTAGGTCTTTGGGAATTCCAACGTAAGGGCTAACTAAAAAGGCGCAACTAAAGGGATTCCAAATGTTGGGGCTTTGAAAGTGCTATTTATAACGACAAATTACTATCTTTTACTCGCCACAGGTAGAAAATGAAAGAATCGTTCAAAGCCAGGAGCTACGTATCGGGATAAAGAATAACACACGAAGTGCCTTGTGTTTCGTGGTCCAAGTACTGGCTTCATTTAGGCCTATAATTGGATAAAGATAATTACGAAATTCAAATGGGATGGCGATATACAATTTCAGGCAAGTGTAAGAGAGACCGCGTGCTAAATAGTCTAGAACAAGAAAAACAGTGCTATCCCACACCTCCCACATAGTTAAGCATATTTAAAATTTAAATAAAGAAAAGAGTAGAATTGAAAAAGTAAACGAAAATAACAAGTTAAAAATAAGTACTCACTTATAGGACGTGGTCTTGAGTGAGCTCGGGCCCAGCGCTCACTCAGGAGTGGCGCTTGATTGTGTTCTTTATTTGAATTGGCAGTATAACAAATTACGCAGATAATGTGTTTTTCGGGATCTCTTCAGTGATGTTTGAACGACGATTTTTTGGACGATTTCGCAAATTAGAAGACAACGAGAAACACAAACCGACGTTTGTTTGACAAACACTTCTCTTGAAAATCTTCAAACGTGTTTCTCAAACTTGACGTCAATCAAAATTTAGTACAAACACGTAGTTTGTTTGGCAAACACGTGTTTGTAGGAAACGTTTTCAATTATTTAACTGTTGGCATAAATCAACTGGCGTTTCCATAGTCTGTTCGGAGAATAGTGTAAAAAAGAAAATGTTTTCCGGGAGGTTTTAAAAAAGAAATGATTAAAATTCCACAGTTAGTTAGTTCATACTGATGGTCGGAAAAAAAATATTATTTTATTTTAAGTAAATCAAATTTAATAATGTTACAAATCATTAGGAATTCAAGTTTTTTTTAGTTTATTTAGCAAAGTTTGTACACGATGAACCATAAAGCATAAACTAGGCTTTCCTGTTCTGACAAGGCCTGTAGTTTTAAAATGTTTGTATTTAGTCTCTAGCTGTCTTTAGTCTCTAGCTATTTTCATTATGTTTGCAAGTTGATCATCACCCAGCTTTCTCAGCCATGTTTTTACTATAGTTTTAAATATATAAGTTTCTGTCCTCTAGTTATATTTTATTTGGTAGGTCACTATAATAGTTTCGCACCATAAATTTTAAGAATTCTCTGTGCAAAATATGTATTCAAACTGGGAATAACCAGTATATTTTGTCTTATTCCCCTTGAGTGTATATTGTTATCGCAGTATTCAGTTGGGTATCAAGCTCGCGTTTGTTTTTAAATATTCCTTCTGACGGTGTTCTAATCATTGTGAAAGCTTTTCGGTTTTCAAGGCCGTCATCAAACTGTAGTAAGCCACTTTGAGATAATTTATATGATTTTATTTACTCTTGCTCTATTTTTATTTGTATGACGTTTAAAGCGCAAGATAACGGCTGCTTATTTTCACTACAACACATATTGTTATAAGCACAAAATTATTTAATCCGTAATATTCATTCAGAATTTATATCTATTTAAGTTAAGTCTTCTGAGGATTACTTTTTATCGCAAATATTAAGATAATTTGTTATAAAACAATCAGACACAACGAAGCGTGATATCATTACCAAGATGTTCCAATTTGTAGTACTCGCTGCTCTCGTTGCTGTGGCTTCGGGTAAGTTATCCAAAAAACATAATATTTTATAAATAGTCAGCATTGTTTATTAATAATTAATAATATAAATCAAATTAGTTTATATTTTGTCTCCATAAATTAATAGTCAATATGTTTCTCCAGCCGGCACCCTCGGCCCAATCCGCGGAATCGGATCCTCCCCCATTGTTGGAGGAACCGAGGCTTCCATCCAGGATGCCCCATGGCAGGTGGCTCTCCAGTACAACGGAGAACTCCGTTGCGGAGGCTCCATCATCAGCACCACCGTCATCCTGACTGCTGGACATTGCACCGTCTCGTGAGTCAAACCCTTTGACTTATGTTAAAACGTTTTGATAACATAAAAAATAATGATTTGGCATCCACATGATGAGTCAGAAGATCCGCTAATAAATTGATTTCCTTGTTTCAGAACCTCCGCCGGGGCATGGAACGTCCGTGCCGGATCTAGCCAGCACGCATCTGGTGGCATTTCCTACAAGGTGTCCAGGGTGGTGACCAACCCCCAGTACTACGCTGCAAGGCTCGACTACGACATCGCCGTCCTCATCCTCTCAGAACCTATCTCCATCGATAACCTAAATACCAAGATCATTCCTCTGCCAACTCTGAACCAGGATGTTCCCGCTGACTCTCCAGCTCTCGTCACCGGATGGGGAACTACCTCCGTAAGTTCATTTATTGTCTATTTCATATTACATCATTGAAGAAGTAGTCATTATACATAAATACCTTATGCCCTTGGAAAACTGATGTCTTGTCTGTAATGAAGTTAATTAATTTTTACTTTCTTTCCAACAGTCCGGAGGCTCCATCCCAAACACCCTTCGTAAGGTAACCCTCCCCGTAGTCGACCAGGCTGCTTGCGTAGCTGCCTACGCCGGATTCAACCCCGTCACCGACAGGATGATCTGTGGAGGTCTGTTGGGAGTCGGTGGCTTTGATGCTTGCCAGGGAGACTCTGGTGGCCCATTTGTCGTCGATGGAGTCGTCGTCGGAGTCACTTCCTGGGGAAGTGGCTGCGCTCAGGCCAGGTACCCCGGAGTATGGTCTCGCGTACCTGCACTGGTTGACTGGGTTGAGGCACAGTTGTAAATAAACAAACTAAATCATTGTTTGTTGCCTACATCTTCTTTCAAATGTTAATTATTCAATTGTTAGTTATTCCTAGTGAACATTTTATACCTTTTTAATAATAAAACTACAAATCTGAAAATATTTGTTTCCATTACTTTAATTAAAACACAAAGCAGTCAATAATCAAATAATGTTAGTTTGGAAAGAGGTTATTCAATACGGTAATGCGCGTTTTTACACCAGTCACATCAGTAGTACGAGTACATAAATATAAAGGTTAGTATGTGAGTTAGTATGATGAAGTATATTATAAAATTTAGCATATAATGGAAGCCCTTATACGCGAAGTTGTCTTATTGATGAGAACCATAAATCTTGCCTAAAATTAAGAATCTACAAACCTGACGTATTCAAATTTTCTAAAGAGATGCAAGGACATTGTTCGCATTAAGTGTTTGTCAGTCATTGTCATGATTTAAATTTATTACTTAATTACATATTATTTTTTTATCATTGAATAAAATCTTTATTTAGTTTGACATCAAGTTTTATTCAGCGTACCCGTAATTAAGTGAAGTGCTAAAATTATAATAAATGTTTGCTAAATCAATAAACATATTTTGCTATCAATTTTTTTTTTAATCATTGTAATGTACATATTTGCTCTTTGGTCTGCCGATTTTGGAGTGAGGATATTTTGATGAGATTGTGTTGATGTCTTCACAGTGGTTTCTGTATGCTTGAGGGTCACAAAGTGGTGGTAGATATATATATACATTTTATATAACTTTTTTTTTCGAGTGGTGTCGTTATTTGCACAAATAGATGTTCAATGTTATAATGTATCGTTATTTTTTTTATGATAACCTCTGTTTGATAAATATTTTGTAGTTAGTAAAACCGAGTTCAGTCGATTTGATTACAGAAATTAGCCAGGTTTCCGTGAGTATAATGATACCTTGATGATCAGAAGTTAGAGTTTCTTGTAGGTTATGAAGTTTTGATCGTAGTCCATGGATGTTTTGGTAGTAGATTTTTAGTCCTTTTTTGATTGTAAGTGGAATTGCTTTGACATTTTTGTAATTCCCAAGTTTTTTTGTCAGATTTGGAACAATTCTGGTGGTGAAATTTATGTTGACGTCTTTACCACTTTGTGGTAAAGATGTTGATCCCTGAAATTGTTTAGGAATTTTTGTGGCGCTGGTTTCGAGTCAGGTTAAATTCTGACATTGTTCTAAAGAAGACCTCTGTTGCTTAAAATATTTCTTGATTACATATATTTACTTATCATTCTTGTAACATGTCTCGTGCAAGCCTTTGCTGATATTACCAATCATCGAACTGTTAACGAAAAATTTCGTCAATAGCGTCGAACGTTGACGGCATTTAGCTGTTATTTCCAACCACTAGTTATATTTTGTTACAGCACTAGTAGCTACCTGGTACCTGGCGCGGTACCTGAGGAGGTCGGGAGACGGTATCCACTAGGAACTAATACGAAACGTGCGCTACCCCTGAGCTATAAAACGTATTGTGATATATTAAACTTTTTTTTTTTTTTTTTAAATATGTTTATTCAGTTTTAATTTTACAATATTTTATTTTACAAATCTTACGAAACTGATCAATCAGTTTGATTGTATTTACACATGTTTCTTTCTTTATTGTGACTACATTACCCCTTTATTCCCCAAGATTATACGAACGTTGAAAGGACCTATGAAAGTTTAATGTTAATGCCAGATTTCAAGTCTAAACGATCACGAAATTCAAGAAGTGTCCAACTTTTAGTCGATTTTCTCTAAATGTCAAAATTTCAGTACTTTTCAGTGGTTTTCATTTTATGTTGAAATTGCTAAAAAATTTGGTATTTGTTGTTTATTCCACCGTAAAATAAATAATCCCCCCCCCCCCTTGTTAACGCCGTTAATTGTTGCAAATAAGCAAACAAATCTTCATCTCTATTTTGCAATTTTGAAAGCTGGAGTATATTATATCGATTAGCATTAGTAACTTAACAACTTCCGTATGAATAAAAATGTGTCAATTTTTTTTATATTAAACCTTGCGCGGCCCCCCTGACGTTTTTCAGGGACCCGTAACTCAATTTCATTTTTCCACGGACCCCCTGAATGTTCCTGAGGTCCCCTGGGGGTCCCCAGGAACAAAGGACCATCATTTTTCTCCAATTTTAAGTTTTTGTTAAGTTTATATAAAATCACGTACAACAATATCATTAATTCAAGCGTTTGACTTCCTTACTTATTTAAGATTCGTGAAATTTTCAGAATATTTTTTTTTCACTTTATCTTTTGCTGTGTCTGTGCAAACAGTGTTTTTTATAAAAAAAATTTACATTAGCTCCACACGGGAGGGCCTGAGGAAAAAAATCCCTCAGTGCCTTATGTCATCTTTGTGGATGCTGTATGGAAGGTCTTTTTAGAGAAGAGAGGAAGTTCTAGGAAGGAAAAAGGTATGAAGTGTGGGTAGGAATCTGGGGGTCAATGTGTCTAGGACTGACGGACTTAAGAATCCATTCCTCCCACTGCGGTGGGAAGAGTCGGCAGAATCCGGTTGGAAAGGTCTAGGTTAGGTCTCCCTCAACCAGTCTCTCTCGATCCGGGGCCCGCCTCTCGGTAAGAGGGGCTAACGCATTCGCCGCCGAGATCTGGACAAACCTCATCCCGTGAATCCGGGCACCTAAGACAAGCACTTGGGAAGACCTATAGGAAGACCTATACTAAGAGATGTTGTTTATACAATAAATGGTTCCTGGGGCGGCGGTATGCATACCCACTTCCCAATTTGAGCTATCAGATAATTGATGAATTCACTCAAAAAATTGTAACATATTTTATTATTTTTATTCTTTTTAGCATATATTTGACGATGCAAAATGCTTCATGGTTTTTAAATGCATGTAGTGAGGATAAATCCTTGGTGAAGTTTTGCCTACCTTCAATTTGTGGCAGCGCGACAGTCACTTAATGTTAAATAACGTAAATTGAACACGGCGGGAACGTGAGGTTTTAGGTTTTAGAGGCGGTTCAAATGGTTTGTTTCGCAAAGTTCAGACCGAAGCACGAAAGGGTAAAGCATTTATCATTAATCGGGTGGGGAATTGTATCATTTAATGAACGAATTGTTCATTTCACGGACAAAATTAATATTATTATTTTTCTGAAAATGTGAACTCAACAATTTATGTTATTTTTTTATTTGGCACTTATATCTGTTCACACCTTCGATATACACTAGGTCACACGCTAGGTTCACACGCTAGTTTTTGTTGTATAAATGAAATATTTTATGAAATAATTTTATATAATTATTTTTATTATAATAACTAATTTCTAGCAGTTAAAAATCCGCTACGCAGGTTTTTGCTGCTAGGCCCTGCGGGCGTCTTTTGTTTCGGCTTCGCCCAGTTAGTGTTTGCGACCACTTTGTAAATCCAATAGTAACTGGCTCCAAAAATAACCCGTTCTTCGGATCCACTCTCATCCAGTGATAGCTAGTCACCGGGACAAAGTAACCGGGACAGGCATTGACGTCGTATGTAATATACAGTCGCTTGGTACTATTATTCACAACTGAGTATACACGTCAATCTTTTGAAAACTGGAGAGATGTTACAAATTAACTAATTTGTAGTACTTATACTTGCCTGGGGCACGACCCCATGCGAACTGCTAGCGGAATTGGCGACATCTTGTGACGAATTCTTGAATTTAAACCGAATTCCACGTACACAGATCTTATTTGTGGCGCGGCGCGTATGCCGTGGCGTCAGACATGCACCCAAAGCCGGGTTCTGAAATTCACGCAGACGCAAGCCTATTAATACTATTCCATTACCTTTTCCACTGCTTTTTTGCTAAATTTGGTCTAAATTACTTGTAAAAGCTATAAGAATATACATTATAAGAATAGCCTCATAAGAATAGCCTCATAAGAATAGCCTCAAAGTGAATAATAAGCCTCATAGTTATAAGAATAGCCCCATAGTGAATAAAATTTTTATTTTATTATTTTTCAGTATGCTTTGTATCCTGATGTAGGAACCGGTCCTGAAATATGTAGATATTTTTAAAGAAAATAGTGGTTTAAACATAGAAAATTAATTTAATCTAATTTAAATGACGCCACAAAGTTAATAAATTATTGAAAAAGTGTAAATGTTGATGTGATTAACGAAAATAAAATAATAGGCAGAGCTTATATTTTGTGTTATCACACCTGTATTTAAAGATATCATCAAAATACCTTTTTATGATTTTGAATTCGAAATAACAAAAATTGTTTACTCTGGTTTCCCTTCAATGACATTTCCGTAGAATGACTAAATGAATTTATAAATCAACTCTTGGCGAATATATCTTAATATATATATTTCTTCTGTCCGTGTGTATGTCACTGAACTCCTCCTAAACGGCTGGACCGATTTTGATGAAATTTTTTGTGTGGGTTCAAGGGGATTCGAGAATGGTTTAGATTCACAATTTGGTCCACTGGAAAATGTTCTTTCAATTATTTTTTTTATTTCTAAGGAGTTGTTGATTTTGGAATGTTTTACATTGGATCCGGCATACTGCGCTACCATCGCAGTATCGAATATTCAATATTATTCTATTTTAATTTTAATTTGTCCCGCTTGTTGTGTACAGGACAACGTCTGTCGGGGCCGCTATAAATAAATAAAATAAATTGTGGAACATTCCAGAACACTCTCGAATGTTGTCCTGAGCGAAGCCGGATAACCCAGCTAGTTTGTATGTAAAATTTGGCATGCATAACAAAATAATGCTAAATGCTTCGTCCAAAATCATATGGGATCCCTTGTAAAAGTGGTCATGCTTATTGGCTATTCATTACTCAAATAATAATTCGCATTTTGTAAGTTGGTTTGGGTCGGGTGACGAGGGCTGATGGTTTAGCAAAAGAAAACGTTCAGGTAGGTCCGAGTAAGTCCGGCTAAGCCCGGGAATTATAAAGACAAAGCCTGTCGTCCCATTGGGTTGGCATAAACTGAAGACGCTGCGCAGAAAGGTAAAGTTCGCTGCGGTTGGCAGCGCAGCTATTGTAAGACTTTTCTGTGCAAGGTCTTCGATTTATGTCAATACCTTACCCTTACCGATCGCTCTCAGGTCATCGCTTGCCCGGAACTCTGAGTAGCTTACACTCTTCATAAAAGGCTTTGTGCTAAGATCCGATTCCGCGATAAACGGAAATTAAAACGTTATCTTTAAATCGGCGAAATAATGGAAATATGAACTTTAAAAGGCAATTAATATTGCTCAATGATGAATGAAATCTGACAGAAAAATAGTTTTTTTACATAATCACAGGAAACCTAGAATCTAGAGTTCTAGACTTTATTTATTCTTCAATGGTTCTAGAGCAATACAATACATATCTTGAGGTTTGATTATCTAACCCTGCTATATATACTTCTTCCAATTAGAATGCGCCATTAAACAGAGCAATTTAATTTTTTTTATATTTTACCGCACAAGAGTCAAGAGCCAGCTGCTCCCTTATAGAGCCAGTGAGACTATGGCATCACCAGGAGATGGGGAAGAGGAAAGTGGGAAGTACCTGGCTATTCAGATCTGGTCACCAAACAAGGCTAAAGCCATTTCAAGCAACGTTTCAATTCTGAATGGTGGTCTTACACCAGGGCGATACTGAGAGTATCTTCCACCCTGGAACGTGCCGCAAATATACTATATATTATTTTAAATTAATAAATTTGTGAAATAACACAAATTAATCAAATAAAATTTATTTGCCACGCCGGGATTCGATCCCGCTAAACGATTCTGCATTGAGCATAACTATCTTTTGACATACGTCACAACATAGTGAAACTGCCCAAATGCACATTTTTTTTTAATTTTGCAATCTTCATAATATTCTGGTGTATAACTGTTTTATAGAGAGCCTGAAAAAATAAATTAATAAATACATCCTGGTTACGTCGGAATATTGGAACTATTCGAAATAATTCAATTCGAAAGATGTTTAATTGATACTATTTTTGTAACATTTTTTTCTTTAAATTTCTTATATTATTCTTTAAAATTACAAATATTGTATTTCTGTATAATTTTATTATTTTACACAAAACTTTGGTTTGTTATTGATTTGCTTGTTGATAAACACTTTTCAATTGATCAATCAAGGTCGGCCATTATTGGGCTGGGTTATTTCCGAGATATTATCGAATAGAGATTAGATTATGGTTGAATTATTATATTTCTTTATTGCTTTATAATATTACCGATTACAGATTACGGGTACAAAGCAATGTTCAATGTTCAGTGCATTCAGAGTCAGTGCACACTCAATATGCACTCCCTAGATTAGTTGTTCTTAACCTGTGTTCGATCGAACCCCGGTGAGTCAGTCTCAGGGGTTCGGCAGAACAAGGCACAGCCCAAAAAAAAATTACGAAGAATATTGACACTATCCCATATCCCATTCCACCCCATCCTATCCCATTGCGAACCGAAGGGCTCAGTGAATGCATATGAAACTGGTAGGGGGTTCAATACCTCCAAAAAGGTTAAGAACCACTGCCCTAGAGTGTTTATTTTTTATGTATCTGTTTTACTTATACATTTTTTTTTACATTAACTCCACACAGGAGGCCCTGAGGAAAACAATTTCCCTCAGGGCCTATGTCATCTTTGAGGATGCTGTGTGGAGGGTGTTTTTGAGGAGGGGAAGGAGTGAACATGGGTCTTGAAGAGACCCATGTTGTAGGAGGGAGGAAACACAGAGGCTGGCAAATCGTTCCACAGCCGAGCTGTTGAACTCAAGAACGAGTCGTAGAAACGACCCGTTCTCGTGTGACTAATGTCAACCGTGTACAAATGTTGAGCGCGCGTTTGGCGTGTTTTTCGACTGTGCACCGGTGCCGAGGGGATCAATGACGCTAGTTCCTCGGAGCATCTTCCATTGTAATACCGGTAGAACATGGACAGCATTCTCACCTGGCGCCTGTGCTCTAAAGATTGCAATCCGTTTGTTAAATTAGGAGAAACGGACCGCCCGTTTCTGCACAGAGTCAAGGGTTTTTTTTTTCAGGTATTTTGGGGGTCCAGACCAGAGGTGGCTACCAAATTCAACCGTGGGGCGCACTTGCGATTTGTACAGGGCTAGCAGTTGTGTACTATTAATGTTAGGTACTATTCGATATACGAGGGGATTTTTTTCAAAACTGACTTTTTCCATTTTTATAAGATTTGACCTGGAATAAAATAATTTCAAAATACATTCTACACGGTATGTTTGCAATACGATGTTGATAACAATAATTTAAAGTCAATGAATTGACATTAGAAATGACAGTTTTTTGCAAACTCGTCTTATTCCATCCAAAGTTGCTTTCAAAACAGAGTTGTTCCATTTCAGCCAATAGATACAAAGCATTTCGTGATGTGACAAAATAGTCGCCAATTGATTTGTAAGAAAGTTGTTGTTAGTTGTGTTGCGATTGTTCTATATTTTTTTAACTAACTAACTAATTAACCATCACGCCGTTTCCTCGCAGGGGTAGGCAGAGGAGACGGACCGCCAAACAACTCGATCTTGGCACACACTCCTTGCCTCGTTCACATTCATACATCACCTCATACATGCTCTTCTATTATTCTGACTCTTGACATCGCCCGACTCAAGTATCTGATTCACTTGGTCGTGCCATGTCTTCCTCGGGCGTTCCCGACTACCATTCACATTTGCGTCATATATTCTCCTTACACTTCTTTCCTCATTCATTCGCTCTACATGCCCAAACCATCTGAGCGTCCCTTTCTTAATCTTATTAATTACGCTTACATCAGCCTTGCATTCTTCGCGGATCTCCAAATTTCTCACACGATCATACATGGTTTTACCACACGTACTTCTCAGGGATCTCATTTCTACAGCATTCAGTTTACTTTCATCCTTTCTCAGCCATGCCTCACTGCCATACATCAAGGTAGGTACCAGCACTCCATTATGGACGGCTAGCTTCGCTTCTTTTGACAGTTTTTTTGTTGGCGTCAACGGCGTTCAGTCCTCCATTAATGGAGTTACCGGCATTTACCGTTCTTTCGATATTTCTATCAGTCTTCCCATCTCTCGTAAACATACTTCCCAATTTTTTTTTTACTTCTCTTTATTAAAAATCACTGGAAACAAAGACTAATGTCCAGAGTGCGACATCTCACAAAACGAGAAAAAGTACCGGACAGTCACAAAATTGGCAAAGAAATATAATAATAAAAAATTTAAACATCTTTTTTTTTATTTTTATAACATTGATTCTATTGCCAAAAAGTCGATTAGTTCTTAAATATTACGGTGATTGTACGATGTTTGTTTGTATTCCTGTTAAAAAAATGTGATTTTCTCTCAATAATTCCGGTTGATATTACATCTACAAGTGTTCAAATGTTTCAATATTAGATTTTACCCCTTCAGAAATCATTCAAAATGGGAAAAGACATTTTTGCTACATTCGCGTGATGTGACCAGATTTGCGGAGTTTGGGAGAAAGGGGGGGGGGTGGTACATCGTTTGAATCATCGCAGCTGTCTTTTGTCTCGCTTCCATATAAATCGTATTTATTTTCACCCGATTATATTTGGGAGTGGTCTTTCCTGAAGGTAAAGTGTGCCCGAGTTATCTCAGGTGTGGAAATTTTCGCTCATAATAGCCGCCCGAGTATACTCGGGCGTAATCTGCAAGCCGTTAAGAATGCATCTATGGTTTTTTTCATACCATGTATCAATGTAGGTACCTACTTACTGGGCGTACTGTACAGGGCCCGCAGATACTTTAATAGTACACAACTGCTAACCCTGTACAAATCACAAGTGTTCTCCTCGGTTGAATTTGGCAGCCACTTCTGGTCTGGAGCCCCAAAATACCTGGAAAAAAAAACCTCGACCCTGTACAGAAACGGGCGATCCGTTTTATAGATTTTTTTAACTTTAACAAACGGGTTGCAATCTTTAGAACACATGCGTCAAGTGGGAATGCTATCTTTATTCTACCAATATTTCAATGGAAGATGCTCTGAGGAACTAGCGTCATTGATCCTTTCGGCACCGGTGCATAGTCGGGAAACACGCCAAACGCGTGACCAACATATGAACACGGTTGACATTTGTCAAATGAGAACGGGTCGCTTCTTCGACTCATTCTTATGTTCAACAGCTCGGCTGTGGAACGATTTGCCGGCCTTTGTATTTCCTCCTTCCTAGAACATGGTCCTCTTCAAGACCAATGATCATTCCTTCCTCTCCTCAAAAAGACCCTCCACACAGCATCTCAGATTACATAGGCCCTGAGGGAAATTATTTTCCTCTGGGCTTCCTGTGGGGAGTTAATATAAAAAATAAAATAAAATAAATACTTTGCTTCACGTAAATAAAAATTATTTTTACCTATTTTTGTAGCTTACTAGTGGTCGCCCTATGGTCAAAATTCGACCATAATTAATTTAATATGTAATGTTTTTTTTATTGATTTAGTCGGCGGCGTAGTCCGGCGGTAAGGCTCTTGACTAGCATTCCGAAGGTCGCGGAATCGAAATAAATTTTATTTGATTAATTTGTGTTATTTCGCAATTTATTAATTTAAAATAATATATAGTTTATTTGCGGCACGTTCCAGAGTGGAAGATACTATTAGTATCGCCCTGGTGTAAGACCACCATTCAGAATTGAAACGTCGCTTGAAATGACTTTAGCCGTGTTTAGTGACCAGATCTGAATAGCCAGGTACTTCCCCGCCTTCCTCTACCCCACTCCTTCCCATCCCCACTACCTTCAGCCTCACAACATACCCCGATTGGGGATGCCATAGTCTCACTGGCTCCAGACGGGAGCAGTTGGGACTCTTGTGCGGTATTCATATAAAAAAAAAATTAAAAAGTATTTTTAATGTATAATTTTAAAAAAGTGTCAGCATTCTGCACTCCTCTATATAAACTATAAGTGTGCGAAATTGCATACTCCTCCGCAATTTTCGTAAAAAGGGGTACAATTGACAGATATAATTGTTTGTTTATACCCTAATAATAACTAGCTGTTATACATTACACTTTGTTTTATTTCAGGTCTTATTATTAACAATATGTATAAATATTTTAAGCTGCACATTGTATTAGTTTTTTTTTTCGTAAGTACAACTCGTACTATTTCATTTCTTTTAATTTGTGTTATAATATTCTCTACCTAACAAGTTGTTTGCATTCTTATTTATTCTGTTTTCTTGATTGTGTAACACATGTAATTAATATTGTGTATATAAATTTCCGCTAATTCATGTAAAAGCCCATTAGGGCGTTAATAAATACAAATAAATAAATAAAAGTTTTTGCTTCACGTATTAATATACTGATGATGATGATTTCATTGAATGCAATTTTATAAAGTAATGTTGGTGATATAATACGCCTTTACGATGTACAAAAATTTTATTTAAAATAATCACCAGTGTTATGTGTCATGACAATTTTTGACGTCTATAAATAATGACGTTTCAAAATCAGATCTAGACAGTTGGTTTTTCCAAGTTTTTTCTAAAACTGGTTTTTTCCAAGATTGCCTTGCAAACAACTGATTCCTATCTTAAATTGTAAATATCTTATTATCTTTCAATATTTGTTTATATCTTGTGATGCAAATCGAATATCATTAAATCAATCGATTGCCAAAAAATCACATATCTGACACCTATATCTGTTTTCAGGGATTTCCCAAAAAAAAACGTTCTTGTGATATTAGTCAGTTTTGCAAAAATTGTCACTCTGAGTAATTTCTAGTGGGTAATTAAAGATAAATAACGAGATCTATATCAGGATTGTGGGAAAGTTTGATTCTCTAATGAAAGGATCAATCATCGTTGGAAATTAAAAAAAATATCTATAGATGACAGTTAATTGTATATTTTACATTTAAGATTTTATAATCGTCATAATGAAATGGTTCTCTCTCTCTCTCTCTCTCTCTCCGATGGCGCTACAGCCCATATCGAGCCTTGGCCTCTTGCAACATTCGCCTCCAACTCCTCCTGTCCTCAGCGGCTGACTTCCAGTTTGTTATTTGGAGAAGCTGTGCTGTCCCGCCTCAGTCTGGGTCTTCCCACTTTTCTCTTTCCACCTGGGTGTCCAGTCAAAATTCTCTTGGGGACGCGTGTATCCGGCATTCTCTGTACATGTCCAGCCCATCTCAACCTGAGGAGTCTCATGTGGGTTGAGATGTTAGGGGCCTGATATATATCATACAGTTCTTTGTTGTACCGGATGCGCCACTGTTCCCCCTCTTTCACGGGTTCGCATATTCTTCTCAGCACTTTTCTTTCAAAAGTATCTAACATTTCAGCCATCTTTACCGTCAGTGTCAGCGCCTCACATCCATATGCCAGTACAGTTCTCACAATGGTCTTGTATATGGTTATTTTGGTTTTTCTGTGGATGCTCCGTGACTTAAACACTGGGAGCAAAGAGAAGTGTGTTTTGTTGGCTGCTGTGATTCTCCTTCTGATTTCCGCTGGATCCTCATTATTTTCTGTCAGACTGGAGCCTAGGTAGATAAATTGATCGACCACTTCGTAATAGTAATTGTCTTTAAATTGTGCGGTACTTCTTCTTCTGTGCGAAGGGTTTCTGCTCTGTATCATCATTTTCGTTTTGTCAACATTAACCCGCAGTCCTACTTCCCGGGCCGCTGTTTCTAAAGGGTCGAAGACCTCCATGAAATGAAATGGTTCAGAGTAACAAAATATAGTTAGAATCATCCTAATTAACATAGTACAGAAACATACCTGATGGACCGTGCGATAACCTATATTACAACTACCAGCTCGCAAACCTTTGTTGGAGACCAGATCACGCCGTAATGCCGCAAGACGCAAACACGAAAGAACTGCAGTTCGGGTACTGGGAATACTCCAGAGAATATTCCAGGGCAGCAGCCTCCCTCGCGTTGCCAAGCAGCAGGAATCAGACCCTCCAGGCTCCAGGCCATGCGGATGAGGATTCGCCGGGATATAGGCCCACCTCCAAGTTCCAGGCCGTGCGGATGAGGATTCGTCTGAAATTTGCCGACCTTATGTGTGAACCCTCATAAACGAACAATCACCGGGATACAAATACGCATGTCGTGGGCCGACCAAGGCCACTTAAATGCCTTCTCGCGTGTTTCCGATGCAGTACAAGGCCCAATGATATAGATATTGGCGAAAATAATCTCATGGACACACCATAGTAGAGGAACCGATCTGGTTATCAATAACGCCCGAATATCTAGTAGGGCTCGTGTTTAAATATCACACACTTAAAGAACCGGTCAAATCAACTCCCATAATACAAGCTGGGATTACACCATATTAAAAACCGAAAACTATAATATAAAGTGATTAATCGAAATCACCCTTGGCTCCCGGGCGGCGGTAGTTCCAAAAAGTCTTCACACCGGAAACGAACTCAAAAATGTTGCCCCTAGATAAATTAAAATAAAAACGGTTGATTAATTATATGACTAGCCAGGAGGCAATAAATTAATAATCGGCCAATAATTCAGAAGTGGTTCCTAGATCATGACAATAATTATTAGAAGCAATAATTATTGTCGTGACAAAATACATCACGTACAATGCTATAGCAATCCTGCATCATGCATGTACATTAAGATGAAGCCATGCGAAATAATGCAAAATTATACAAAATCATGTATTTTTGTTTTGAAAATTTGATGGCTTAAAAGTATTATAGATGCTTCATTTAAATACTGCGTATAGAACATATCTTAAAAACGTTGGTCATTTTTTTAATAAGTCTTTTAACAAGCCTAGAAAAAAATAAAGTATTTGGTCGATAAAAAAACACTTTCAATTGCAAACTCTCCTACTTACAAACTCCTTTTTGCAATTTTTTTATTGTTTAAATAATAATCGCAAAAAAATTGATATTTACCCCCGATATTCAAAAAATAAAATAAAATATGCATTTTCGCGTTGGCCGGCAGTCGACGAATTTGGATTTTCAAAGTGCACCTTATGTCGTCCACCCAAGGACTACTTGCTTGCCACTTGTCACACCCATCTTTCTATCATTTCCGCCCCGGCCGGAGCGGGGAACAGACATATAGGCTCCGCGTAGCTTGGTTCCATGAAATCAATTTTAAATTCCCTTGTTATTACAATAAACAAAGCGTAAAAAGGAGTTAATGTTTTTTACAGGCCTTTACGAAATCAACCTCTACAAAAAATTTCTCAAATACCTTTTCCAACCTTTCCAAAAGCTTTTTCTCAAGAATTTTTAAACTCCTCCCAGAAAGGGGCGTGAATTCCGATTCCGATTTTTTCCTGGACTATTGGATCACCTTAATTAGATAAATGTAATTCAATTAAAAATAGGAGAGGAAAAAATACACATTTGACTAAGGAAAAAACACTTTTATTTTTCAAAATCAAACATAGAGGCTCAACAGGTTTATGTTACGATAGTACCTATGATTTTATAGTAAATTCTCAATTCCACCAATTCCCTATATGTGCGCTCCACGGTTGAATTTGGCAGCCACCTCTGGTCTGGTGTCCCAAAATACCTAAAAAAAACCCTCGACGCAGAAACGGGCGGTCCGTTTGATAGATTCTCCTAACTTAACAAACGGATTGCAATCTTTAGAGCACAGGCGTCAGGTGGGAATGCTGTCCTTGTTCTACCGGTATTACAATGGAAGATGCTCCGAGGAACTAGCGTCACTGATCCCCTCGGCACCGGTGCATAGTCGGGAAACACGCCAAACACGCGCTCAACATTTGTACACGGTTGACATTAGTCACATGAGAACGCACACAGCATCTTCAAAGATGACATAGATGATTTATTTTATTTTTTATATTAACTCCACACAGGAGGCCCTGAGGGAAATTTTTTCCCTCAGGGCCTCCTGTGTGGAGTTAATATAAAAAATAAAATAAAAATATGTTACGTGCGCATTATAAAGCAAAATTTCACAATTTAGACATTCTTACCAATAACCTCCAGAAATACGAACAGAAGTAAGGTGTGCAAACATAAATTAATACACGAGTATAGAATGTATCGGAAGCATCTCCTCTCCTTATCCTATATTCATCTTCGTTTCCCCTTTAGTATTAGATATATATTCTTCTTTCGTATGGCGGGGGGGGGGTCAGAGGGGGACACCTAGGTCTGCGAGCCAGTCTAGGGCCTCAGGCGTTGCCCTGTGGGCCTCATCAATCCCGCCGGGGAGTGAATGGAGCGGGCATTCGTTGACCACATGCTCGGTGGTCTGCACCTCACCGCATTCACACATCTCCGACTCTATAAGGCCCCATCTTTATATCATATGGGCACAACGGTGGCACCTTATCCTATTGATGGCGGACCAGAGTTTGCGAGGCAATGAGAACCCAGGCTGTCCCTCAGTGGGGTCTTGTACGAGACTTCCACCTATCTTCTGGGGTGAGAGATGATTGTAGTTATTATCTCCTTCTGTCCAGAAGGGTTAGATATGCTGTTTATTTCATACAAATAAATATATTCATAGGCACAAACTGATTGGAAAAAAATTGGGAAAATAGAAAGAAAGATTAAAAAAACATTGCGAAGGCAAAGCACTAGGATGTAAAAAAAAAAGAAGCCAAAATTTGGTTGCTTAGAAATATGTTAGATGCTTTAATTAAACACGTTAATTAAATATTACGATTAGAACACGTCTTGACCTTTGAAATAATCGTGTAATTTTTCACAAATCTTTTTGCAAGTCCAGAAAAAACTATCAGACCGATAAAACTGCTATAAAATTCAAAATCTCCCACTTATAAACCTTTTTTTAATGGTTTTATTCTATAATACGGAAAATTAAGTGATTTAGAAAATGAATTTCAAATATTTATGTATGTAAATCAAAGCAGGTGGCTGGTGTGGTGTTAAGCGGGAATTTAAACCTTATCGCCATCTACATAAGGAGTGTTATTGTTAGGGGCCCGATTTCTAATTTTACCCGTCCGCGACGCACACAAGGGCGGCCAAAGGAAATTATGACGCCAAAGATAGGAAAAAGCATTGCCTTCACACTTTTTATAAATATTTTAAAAACGTTCTCCTTTAACCGGTTCATAATAATCCCTAAAAAAATGTGAACACGACGCGTTCATTGTTAATTGTTAATCACGTAATATAATTAATTCTAAAATTTGAAAATATTAGATCGACAATTATGACGGTTTGATGGAAAGTGGCAATGGCTGAATTGGTATAACCAATACCTCTGCCATAGGTCACCCCAAGTGGTTCGCTACGTTTAGTAATTTAGCAAGGATGCCCGGGTTCATGGGGTGAAGTTTGTCCGGGTCTTGATGGCGGACGCGTCTGCCCACCCGCTGCATGGCAGGCCGGATAGGGAGGGAGGGGTTCAGGGAGTCCCTTCGACTTCCCCAGCCGATCTCTCTCATAACATAGCCTTGCGTCGCCGTGGGAGGGATGGATTCCTTCTTAGATTCCTGGATTTTCCTTCCCATCACTTCCTCTCCTTCCTTTCCTAAAAAGACCCTCTATACAGCATCCCCAAATATGATATAATCAATAGGTGGAATTATTTTCGTCTTGGCCTCCTGCGTGGAGCTAATGTAAAAAAAAGCGCCCATCCCGGTTAAACGAGAGGTTCCTGGTTCGAATCCCAGTTGCGACCATTATCTTTTTCTTTTTTTCTGTGTCTTGTTCTCTTTCATATTTTCGTTTAGATTATTAGTGTTATCTTCTCATTCAATGAAAAATTATTTTACTAATAAAGAAAAAAAAATGTTTTAGCAGAGTTAAACATCGCCGTGTGCTGTTTGGTCTAGAGAGTGGGAGTGGGCGGTTGTGGGGGAAGCGCTGCGGTGGTCAGGCGCTATTCGCAGCCGGAATCGAATTTGTTCCCCACTAAAGTAATTAAATTGTCTAAAAGCGTACACCCGACTTCGTACACCCGCCGAGGTCTGCGGGGTTAGCCAAGACAAATACCTCCACTCTGTTCTCAGGGCCTGGTAGCTAGTAGCTGCTATCTGGTGCCTCTACTGGCCGCCTCCCTACGCTACCCACTTTACCACATTCAGGGAACAAACACCGCACCATTTCAAGATGCAGATATCAGCAATTACGTCGGCTGAACAAACAATGATAGGTACACGATCAGATAATTAATTGATTAAGGCTACATTTCTTACAGGTCAGAAGGTCATGAAAGGCTTTAATATTGATAATAAATTAATTTTACCAAGAATAGCAACTACCCGAAGGTAATAGCAGCATGGTATTGCATATTTTGGAATGAATAATATATTAAAAAATTAATTGAAATCAAATTTAATGGTGTTATTATTTAAGTTCTGCAAGTATTTTAGAATTTCTTTATTATTGTGGCAGCTGTTTTGGCTTGCAACGCCATTTTCAAACTGTGGTTACATAGGTACTTCTCATTATGTGTATAAGACCTAAACAATCAACACATAACGTCATTACGTCTTAGCAGAATTGAAATAAATGTCCGGAATTTCCATTGTTTAAACGCCATAACATTTTTCACATGAATACATTTAAAAATAATATCGCCTACTTTAGCCCTCCGACCCAGATGTGTCGACTATATATAACAATACAGAGTGTGCTGAAGTAGATATTTTTGTCGATAATTTGTACGGATTTTGTCAAATGTCAATTGTGTCAATTGTCTTTCTATGCATGCCGTATTTCTTATGTCTCTTACCACTCACTGTAATGTGTTACTTGAGAGAGCTTGTATATAAATCTGTATTTTTATTTGTGATGTTTTTGATTTTCTAATTGTACGTATCTGTATTTAATTGCATGTAATTGTGTAATAACTGAGTTTCTATAACTGGATTGTTCTTCCGTAAGTGCGAACATCTGTAAAATCCAGTATAAATTAACAATTGAGAACACATTAACATTTAATGTGGGGAAAACAGATTTCAAAATACCCCACAAAATAGAGAATCTATTGTTACAATTTTTTTCTCAGTGAATCGGTTCAACCGATAAATAAATTGTTTTAATGGCTGTAAAAATTTAAATTGGGAGTAAACAGAACAAAGTGATCTAACCAAAATTTTAAAATGGCCTCGAAAGCGAAACAGCTGTAAGAATAATTAAAAAATCAAAAATACTTGCGGAAATTAAATAATAACATTATTAAATTAGATTTTTTAATTTTTTTTTTACATAGATGGAGTTCTACGAATTAACACATTAACAATCAATAAATAAAATAAGCAGGCATGGTAAGGAGCAGTCAAGATATCCGACACTGCCAAACATTTTTATACATCTGATCATTATTCATTTCATAATCTTACGAAACGATAGATTAAAAAAAGAGATCCATCATAATTAAAAGCCCAAGATATGTTCCGATTGTTGATTTTTTTTATTACAAAATCTATTTCGATCTATTTTATAAATCGGTGATTCAAGTATTGACTTTATGTTTATTGATATGGCTTATCGATAACACAAAAATAAATAACGATAATACTTTTGGCCTCGAAAATCTAAAATCATACTAGAAATAAGGCTATTGAACTGTGTTGTAAGGGGTCCAATTTTTTTTACATGAACCTCACACAGGATAGCTCTGAGGTATATTTTTCCTCAGGGTCTATATCATCTTTAGAGATTCTGTGTGGGGGATCTTTTTTCGCAAAGGAAGGACTGAACCTGAGTCTTGAAGAAACTCATGTTGTATGAGGGAGGAAACACACGTTGGAGTCATGTGCTCGAAATAAATTAAGTTTTTCCTTGTTTGTTTCTAGTGAAATTTAGCGAACATTTTCCGATGGGTAGTATTGAAATTCCTTCTTTTTGAAATTACTTCTAGTTATTTTCATTGAGTTGTCTGGGGCCCAGAAGTCGATAGATCTTAAGTTTAGTTTTGAAAAGTTTTATTTCACAAATACATTTGTTACGTAATTTTCTTATATCTGCTACCGGTTTGGACACACCCGTGCCATTCACTAGCAAACTTAAAACCAAAATTAACCTCTCCACGAGTATGGACGAAGCAGTTCGTCGAAGCGAAAAAATGCTCAGAAGAGTATGGACGAAACATTTCGTCAGCGGCTATTATTCAAATACCGTCATATTTAATGAAGCTTTTTGACTTGAAGTGGCTTCTATTAACATATACATGTACTTTGTTGAAGTTTTTGAAGACATACCTACAATACCAACTTCACAGTTTTTGGAAGGAAGCAGGAAGCAGGAAGAAGGAATTTTCTTATATCTGCTACCGGTTTGGACACACCCGTGCCATTCACTAGCAAACTTAAAACCAAAATTAACCTCTCCACGAGTATGGACGAAGCAGTTCGTCGAAGCGAAAAAATGCTCAGAAGAGTATGGACGAAACATTTCGTCAGCGGCTATTATTCAAATACCGTCATATTTAATGAAGCTTTTTGACTTGAAGTGGCTTCTATTAACATATACATGTACTTTGTTGAAGTTTTTGAAGACATACCTACAATACCAACTTCACAGTTTTTGTATAGACATGTTTTTTTTCGATATTTGTTTATTTTTGTGGATTGATGTTGACGACGTTTTAATTCAAAACATAATATTATTTTTAGTTAATGTATGATAATTTATAAAAAAATATTTAAAAAATTAACCAAAAAAACTCACTCCTCACGTACAGTTTTGTTCGCCAAAACTCACTCGCGGAGAGGTTAAGTAACAAATGTAAATTTGAAATAAAACTCTTCGAAACGAAAATTCTAGAAATTGATACACAATTGATTAACAACAATAAATGTAAAGATGATGTTTATCAATTGTGTAAATTTAAAAACACTTTCGTTAGTAAGTGTTTAAAGTATAATTATAGTTTTAATTTGTTCTCATTATAATTAATATTTATATTTTGCTTAAACATTTTTAAAAAATATGTTGTATCAATATCAAACTAATCAAAAGTTTATACAGAATCCCGCTGCAGTGAAACCGCACAACGCTTTTAGTGCAGCAAATAACTGTTTCCGTTCGTATTGATGGATATCTACTTTCAATCAAGATTGGAGCTTCCAATCATCCTCGCCTGGCTTCGGAATCAATGTTCTTATTTCTTAGTACGTACTAATTTCTAAGACTTCGTCCTCTACTCCCGCAATATCAAAACGAGAAATAATTAAAGGATATCTCAGAATTGAAATCTTACTTATTGAAAAGTACAAACAAAAAATTGGGTTTGAAAGAAAAAAACATCTTTAAAATCATCTAGACATCATAGGTATCTTCTAGAAAATCATCTTTAAAATCATTTAGAAAAACATTTTTAAAATCTTCTAGACATCATACTTTGTAGGCAGTGAAAAAATTATGGCTCGGTACGTGGTTAGCATATAAACTAAATTTTATCGGCGGGAAACGTATCAAAAAAAGTACACGTGGTTCAAATTTCTTCGAATTTTTTACCTGTTGCGAACTCTTGTGAGGTATTCATTTAAAAAAAGTCAAGAAACCAAATTATTACTATATGAAAACAAATCGCTTTGTGAAATACCACAATCCAAATTATCAACAAGTTTTGAAACCAAAGCTTTCTTCGTCAGGATAAAGCCAGCCGCTCATAGAAACTGAAAAAAAATCAGTTGCCAACGCAATCGCTACCCACAGGCAAAGTAATTTCAATTCAATTCAATTTATTTATTCATTTAAAAACATTACAAAATTAAAATTTCAAATCGTTTTTAAGAGAAAAATATTAATATTATAGAAGAAGATTTAAGCAATTTAACAAAAAACAATTGGAATTTTTACCCATAAGTCTTCGATGCCAGCCTCCAAAGTAGGTGTTCAGCCTTAAGTTTTCTTTTAACAGCTAAAAGGCAGCCGCCACCTTTTCTGCGGCCACTACCACCATCTTTGTATTTCCTGAACAGATGGAAACTGCCATCGAATAACTCCTGGGTATACACACTGAAGTAAGTCAGTAAGTCCTACGACATCAAAATTGTTTACCAAAACATTAGAAAAAAATAAAGAACATTCGGTTTTTAAGTCCTCTAACGTTTTGGATAACGTTCCTTTAATTTGTGAATTTCATTGGCGGTCCGCACACAGGCAACTTGTTAAAGAACATTTGTCAAGGGCAGTGACTATAAGTGCCGCTACCATGTCAATCTGTCAACAAGACAACTGAAACGCGATGACCGCGTGACTGTAATTTGCCATACGTCAGATCAGAAAAATATCAATTTTGTTCAGTAGGTTGATAAATTGAGCTGTGAATTGAGTTGCCAACCAGTTTTCAATTTCTCCATGAGCGAAGGCCCTAAGATTAACAACCCAAGTCCCACACCCGCTTAAAATCATATGAGCCAAAGTCCATTACAGCCAACCACGCGCCGTCTTCACTCTGTCAAGGCCGCCATTTGTGTTTGTTCCAAGCAAGACAAACGATATTAAACTCATCTAAGTCCTATTTCTTTAATTCAAACACACCTAAGTCCAGTGCCTTCTATCTATTTAAATATCGTGTGTTAATAATATGATATAATTTTAATCTTATCAGTTTATTAATGTAAGTTTAAATTAATAAATTATTTAATTAATTCATTCATTTTTTCTTATCTTTTTGTTAATGTTAATCTTATCCTGATGAAAAAACATTTGGTTTCGAAACATTTAAATAATTTTGATTAAGTAAGTATAAATAATAAGATGTTTTACAAAGTGATTTGTTTTCATTTAGTTAAAAGACTCCACAAAGTGAATTTACAAAGATTGAGGAAAAAATTATTATCATTTGGTCATCAAGTTATAAAATTGATCAGCAAAATGAATATTCAAAGGCTGTAATATTTATGTATTTGTCTAAAATCATGGTCAGGTGACAAATTAAAATAAGAAACTAAGATTCGGTTATGATAGGTTTGTGCCTATTTATGATGTGCCTATTTATTACTCATATTACAGCAAATGTATTTTTTTAATCAATTGTAGAAATAATGCCTAGAATGACATTATTTGCTGAACAATCCTGTTCTCCTTGCTGGTCACAAGTAGCTGCTCTACTGATAATAATTGTCGACAGAAAACGTTTTAGAGCTGACCAAAACCTCAATATTATGCAGATGACATGCATTTTGCGATTCTTTATTATTACATTATTCTTTGTCTAACCAGTTTTCTAAAGCAAGTCTTATACTACATAACACACAATCATTGACCTTAATAAAACTTATAGGTATGTTCTAAATTGTCATAAGATTGAGGTGGTTTAAGTTCCAACATATTTGAAGACTATCAATTCGACGACAAGCGCCATTTTCATTTTTGTCGTTTGAATTTCGATTTGATAAAAAGTCGAAAGGGTGATCGTCCAATCGACTGTCACATCAAATATAATGGAGTTTGAAATTCCCCAAGCCTAGTTGTTATAAACCTAAATTACCTGTTACGATTATTAATATCACCTATTACAAGCGTCTTTGAGGTGATTTTTTCATAAAAACGGTTCTTTGGAAATAATCATCCATATATATATATATACTTTTATTTTCTTTTAATTAAATCACTAGCTTTTACTCGCGGCTTCGCTCGCATGGTATTAGATGGAAATTACTGTAGCGCTTGCACTTATCAATAATCCCCCTTCCCCCTCCCCCTATCCCTCCCCCCTCCCCCAACCTCCTCCTCCTCCCGCATTCCGTACATTCATATCCGGTACATTCAGTTTTCAAACAGCTCGCGGGCCATCTAAATTTCATAATGCCAGAGCTCAAAGAAAAAAAAAGAATTATCCAATTTAGTGCAGTCGTTCGGAAGTTATGTGCGTAAAAACATTTCGGAGATTCATTTTTATTTAAATATATCAACATCGTTTCCACGGCAACGATTTGTTTTCTGACGTTAGCAATAACTCGCTTTTCTTAGCGACAGAAAACGTATAATAAAAATAATATTTTAATAATTATAATTTCGTAACGCCAGAGCTAACCATTATATACAGCTAATATTACTCGCATATAATGTAGCTTTCTATTGGTGAAAGAATTAAAATCGGTTTATTGGTTTATGCGTGAAAGCGTTACAAACAAACACTCGCAGTTTCGCATTTATAATATTTGTTTAGATTTTCTTCTATGGACTTCCTTCCCGTTGTAACTTGAAACGTTTGATAGCAGTTTGGAAATTAGCAATCAGATTCTAATATTGTTTATTTTCTACAGCTTCCACTGCTATCGCAATTAATGAAGGAGTCGGGGGAAGGACTTAGGAATTTCCCCTTGCGTTAATTCTCCCCGTTTTCCCTGGAATAACACGGTCTGGTTAAGAACCGCCGCTGAAAGATTTGGTTGGGTTATACACCGACTTCCCCACTTCATATTTTATTCAGACATCGTTATATTTAACCGCAAGTATGCGGAGGAAATCTCCTCTAATGCACTTTGTTTGCGCAGAGAAGAGGTTTATATATTAATCAAATATGGAATGTTTCTACTACTTTGAAAGAACCCGGGGATACCTATGGCATGTTCTTTCATTGTTTGTTGGTTTGCACTGTTTTCATTTAAAACATGAGGCGGAGTGGATGAATGTGTAAATATTTCCAGTCCTCGGGGAATATTATAATGTATTCCATAAACAGCACTCCCTCGAGGACAATGATGTTGTCTGTAGGTATCTCAGCGAATTTGAATCAAACACAGTATTTACACAAATCCCAGGGAGAGATCGTGTCTACGTCATCGACGATCATCCTAAATCTGACCTTAAAATTCTTTCTTCTTACACGTTTTGTATGAAAACTAAGAAGATACTGGAATGTCGAATGTCTTTTTAATCATTTTCCTATAGACATTTCACGAACGTGTGTTTCTTCGAATTTTAGAACTTTTTCGGTATTGCCAGTGTAAAAACAAACTTAAAGATGAGGTAAAAATTTAACGTCAATCACATACTCATTCGTTAATCATTTTAACGTAAAAATAACATGGTACTATTGTTATAAACATTACTATATATCTACTAAGTTCGTTTCCGGAAACCTACGACATCTTTAAAGACTTATAATAATGAATTCGATTGTCAACACGCTCTAAAAAAATGCAAAAAATAAGGAAAAAATCGTTAAAAAGTCAAACTGAAAAGTGGAAAAAAACCCTTGATTCTGTGCAGAAACGGACGGCCAGTTTGATAATCCCCTATCTTAACTAGCGGATAGCAATCTTTAGAAGAGCACAGGCGTCAGGTAGGTATGATGTCCTTGTTTTACCGGTATTACAATGGAAGATGCTCCGAGGAACTAGGGTCCCCTCGGCACCGGTACATAGTCGAGAAATACGCCAAACGCACGCCCAACATAATATGTACATGGTTGAAATTTGTCACATGAAAACGGGTCGCTTCGTTGTTGAGTTCAATAGATCAGCTGTGGAATGATTTGCCGGCCTCTGGGTTTCCTCTCTCCTACACTTGTTTTTCAATATCTTTGCTCCTACATCATGGATTTCTTCACGACCCATGTTCACTCCTTCCTATCCTCAAAAATACCCTGCACACTGCATCTTCAAATGTGACGGCCGGCGTGGTGTAGCGGTAAGGCTCTTGACTCGCAATCTGAAGGTCGCGGGATCGAATCCTGGCATGGTTAATAAATTTTATTTGATTAATTTGTGTTATTTATCATTTCAAATAATATATAGACTATTTGCGGCATCTTCTAGAGTGGAAGATACTCTCAATATCGCCCTGGTGTAAGACCACCATTTAGGATTGAAATGTTGCTTTAAAATTGCTTTAGCCGTGTTTGGTGACCAGATCTGAATAGCCAGGTACTTCCCCCACCTACCTCTTTCAAACCTCCTTCCCCTCCCCACTACCTTCAGCCTCACAACATACCCCAATTGGGGATGCCATAGTCTCACTGGGGGAGCAGTTAGGACTTTTGTGCGGTATTCATGTAAAAAAAAAAGTCCTGAGGGAAATTATTTTCCTCAGGGCCTCTGCGTGGAGTTCCAAGATAATAGAACACAAGTGGAGTTAATGTACAAAAAAAATTCAACGGATGGTTATAAATGTTTTGTGGTATTTTCAACGAAAATGTGAACATTGTGGACCATTTTTATAACTGGCGTCAATAAAAGAGGTAAATTAGAATTTTTACAACCGTTTTTGCGTTATATTATTTTGATGTGTCGGTAATGTGACGCGATTTGAATTTTTTGAACGCAAAGTAATATAATAAATTTTTTTTTTCTTTCTGGTCCTCGCAAGGTAGTAGAATAATGTTTGTTGATATATTTTTAAATATGGATCTAGGTAAATTGACCGAATTGCAATTGTTCGAAATGAACTTTTTTTTCGAACTTCAATTTTTCGAAAACATATTATTCGAACATCAATTGACCGAAACACTAGTTTTTCGAATTGATATAAGTAAGTATACAATACGTACAACCTAACCTAACCTAACCTAACCTATAACTGATACGTCTGACAGTATCTCGTTAGTCGTAAACAAGTGAAATATATATTTTAAAACAAATGATCAACAAATTCGAAAAACATGTGTTTCGGCCAATTGCTGTTCGAAAAATTAGTCTTTCGAAAAACTGAAATTCGAACAATTGATTTCGAAAAATTGAATTTGAAAAACACGTCTGCTTCCTAAAAATGTGGTGCGGCAACTATTGCGAGATACTGGTTCGATAAAGGCCTCACTCACGGAGAAACTGAAATGAAACCAGTTATCAACGCAATTCGAAATTCGTGAGCGCTATCATGGCAACCTGTTAACAAGGTAACTGCCACACAAGCAAAAGTGCTGGTGCGTTGACAACTGGTTTCATTTCAGTTTCTCCGGGAGCGATGGCCTTTAATAGAAAGGGCAACACAAATCAACCTCCCAAAAAGAAACTTTTTTTTTGTACTTAGCTATTTCCGTGAAAAGCTTCGACAATTAAAATAAAAATTGTATGAACTGAATTTCACACTTTCCACAAGGTAGAGGAGTTCATGCTACCATGGACTGCGGTGTCTCGATGTGAAGAATACAACATTTCTCTCATTATACACGTGGGGGAATCAGATGGTGGTCCGTTTGATAGATTACCCTGGCTTAACAAACGGATTGCATTCTTTAGAACGCGTGGACGTCGGGTGGGAATGCTGTCCTTGTTCTACCGGTATTTTAATGGAAGATGCTCCGAGGAACTAGTGTCATTTTTTTTAGATTTTTTAATTGATTCCTCTTCTGACGATCACTTTTAATAAGAATTCAAAATTTCCATTAGTTCGGCGGCACAGAGCCCGAAATAAGGGCTTTAAAAGTCGGAACCTAAACTAAGCTTAATGTAAGTTTTACACCATCGCTTTTTTCAGCCTGATTCTCATATAGAGACCAAAGACAAAAATGTTTGCTTTACGCGATCGCTATTTTCATCTCTATTTTCATATCTACGATTTCAATTGGCATCACCGAAGAATGAACCAAGACATGAACCAAGTTGTTTGCAGTGATGCCAACTGAAATCGTAGATATGAAAATAGAGATGAAAACATCGAACGCGTAAGCGAAAAAATTTGTCTCTGTACGAGAATCGGGCTGAAAAAAGAAATGGTGTAAAACCTATATTACGCGTGGGAAGGACGAATTTTTCCACAAATGCAACTTTCTGGGGATTGTGTTATTGTTGCTTCTTCAAAACATCATTTTTAATAATGCTTCAAAATTTTCACACTTTGGCTATGCCCGAACTAAAGATTTACAATGCCCACGGGAAAGATAAATTTTCCAAAAATGCAATTTTTTTAGAATTTTTAATTGATTTTTCTTCTGATCATCACTATTAATAAGAATCCAAAATAACAAACGGTTCGGCGCCATAGAGCCCGAGATATAAGCTTTTTAAATCCAAATCCAAGCCCTGCATTACGTCCGTCGGAAAGATGAATTTTCCACAATTGCTACTTTTTTGAGATTGTATTATTGATTCCTGTTTTGACCATAATTTTTAAAAAGAATCCAAAAATTTCAGTCGGTTATAGAGCCCGAGATATAGGCACTCTTGCTAAGTCACCAAACGTAGCGAACCACTTGGGGTGGCCTATGGCAGAGGTCTCGGTTGTCCAATAAATGGTTACCGGGGCAGAGGTGCCCGTATCCGCCTCCCAAAATGATATACCAGCCCAAAGGAAATTTGGGAGGTGGGAATGGGTACCGCCGCCCCGGGAACCTTTATTGGATAACCAACACCTCTGCCATAGGTCACATCAAGTGGTTCGCTACGTTTGGTGATTTAGCAGGGGTGCCCGGGTTCATGGGGTGAGGCTTGTCTAGGTTTTGAAGGCGGATGACCAGGACACACTGAACCCCAGATTCCTACCCACCCTTTAAACCCTTTTTCCTTCCCAGAACTCTCCCCTCCTTCCTTTCCTTAAAAATAAACCCTCCACACAGCATCCCTAAAAATGACATAGGCCCTGAGGGAAATTATTTTTCTCAGGGCCTCCTGTGTGGAGCTCATGTAAAAAAAAAGGTGACTAATAAATACATTCCAGGCAACTTTCAATGTTTTTGGAACTACAGTATAAATTGACTATATATATATATTATATTATATTATACAGTGATTGGTTGAATAGAGAAGAAGTGATTTGAATTTATCTATCCAATGAATTAATTTTTTTAAATATATATATATTTATATATATATATATATATATATTTATTCAGTAAACCCCTCTCTCTATAACAAGTTCCTGGCGGACAACATGGCCTTGACGTACATTCTTCGTCGTTATAAATATAAGTTTCCGGTTTATTATAAATAATATTAAACTAAAACCTAATATAAAACAAAGAAACCCTAGAATATGCTCCAATTTAAAAAATAATGCCACGGTACGGTTTTCTTACCATTCTTAGGATGTGCCTATTGAATAAATAAAAATAATACCTAACAAAATTTTTATGTTATTGGAAATGTCGATGCGTCCCGATCCCGATGTATAGTTTTCCACGTTTATTTCCCAATATTATTCCTCTCTAGATCGGGGTGCACCCATGAAGAGAACAGGAACTGGCCATAGAAAATTTCACTAGATAGCCTTTTACTGTCTTTAGCAGGGAGGAAAACAAAATCATTAAAATTTCAGTAGAAACGTCAAAAACATTATTTAGAAGAAAAAAATTCTCTGAAATGAGTCCTTTTAATGTTTTCAGGGTAAATATTTTGCAAAACTATAATATTTGTATCTAGGTTCCTTGAACACGGTTACATATAATACATACGAAGTGTCGTATTGCTCAATATTTCTTTTGTTTCGCAACCATTTTGAGTGTAATGGCGTACGGACAGGCTGCTGGTTTGTGTCGCTAAATGAAAAGCATCTTGCGGTTAAAAATCGACATCATTTAAACATTATTCAAGTGAATGGCGGCAGTCGTGGTATTTTTTTCCTTAATATTTTTGACACTTTTCCATTCTAAACAATGTGTGCAATTGGCAATAATGCCTATCAGCTGTTTGTCAATCAATGTTGACATACAAAAAAAATTACGTAATTTGTTTGGGCTTAAAAACATATGAAAACGTCAAATTCCATTTCCAAAACATGACAAATTACAAATGGATGTAATTATTTTTACTTCTATGAAATTCTTTTATTAATTTAAGTCCTGAACTCCGCGGTATCTGCAAAATATGAAATTATAACCAAGAAATTTTATTGATCCAAATTGTGTGGAAAAGTTTTTTCAAACTTATTGTGGTGCGTGTGTGTTTTTAGATGATGTAGCTGCATTGTCCGTCTCAATAATACTTTAACTGGCGATGGACAACTCGTTTACGTGTGGAGGATTTGTTTTCGTCCACAATTTTGACTCGGGGAATTTGGGACATGTCGAGCAGGTTCCCAAAAGTGCTATCGGTGAGTGTAACTGTTAACTCCTTAAAGAAAACATTCGTGTGATTCCTAGCTGTTATTTCCTTTCAACTAGAAAGAAAAATTGAGTATGCTCGGAATGTACCATCTATGGTTATAGGCTTGTTTTGTTCACTGTTCATTTCTTCGGATTGATTTGTGAATGGTTTTAAAACTTGGCTATCATGGAAAGTGTTGATTTCTATATTCCAGAGGTTATCTTGGTCGGTGGAGATACCTCTTTAAGCATAATATTGTATTGATTGTTTGATGTTTTCCAGTTGCGGGTGTCAACACAATAACAAATGCGATAGAAACTCCAGACTATGAGTTCAACTTATGGACGCGACCGGACTGCGCGGGGACAGAGTTTGAGAATGGCAACCGGACGTGGTTCTACTTCGGCATCCAGGCCGCCACGCCTCAAGCCCTGGTGAAGCTGAACATTGTGAATCTGAACCGCCAAAGCAAGATGTACAGCCAGGGGATGGCACCCGTCACCAAGACCATCCCGGGGAAGAATAACTGGGAGAGAATTAAAGATCGACCCACCTACTTGGTAAGCTTTTCCCTACAGTTAGTGTCCTAGTCTTATATGTTTAATACTTTACTAATGAGCAGTGGCGGGCCACAACTGAATTTGCCAGCAGTGCATTTTACTTAAAAAATGTACCATGTGTAATACAGGTAAGTATATTTTTTATTTGATTGATTTAAAGGGAGCTAACATACCTGTAGTACTTCTTTTTTAATAAAGTTAGCAATATCCTTTACACCATTTTCGCTCAACGATATATTATTACCTCCGATAATTGTACACAGAAAACAAACGAAAAAATAGTTTGAACGATCACATCCACAAAATCAAGATGCTTTCAAATAAAATTCTTTTTTAAATACCCTATTCACAGATTTTGCCTCAACCCTACAGACTTGTACCCTCTGTATTCAACAGTGGGTTTTATGGGTCATTATTTTTCAAAACTATTTTATTTTCAAATGAAATCCGGTTAAACTTCAATCGCAATATTTTGATGACCCCTCATTTTTAAAAAGTTTTTTACACTGCAAGATTCACGAAAAACCGTTAAAATGGCGCAATGTCGATACTGAATACTGTCAATGTTTGAATATTGTAGGGCTACTAACATCACAGTTTAAAGGTACGTGGCTAGAATGTGTCCATCGACATTTAGTAAATTATTTATTTTTATCAAATTTAATTTCTAAAATCCATTTCAATATTTTTTTCGATTATATATTCAGTAATATTATTCATTTTATAAAAAGTTTATTTTTCTAAGCACATTATTATATTTACTTGTTCATTCGAAAATGTATGCCCGAAGAAATAATTATGAATATTTGTATACACAAACGTAAAATTGTATCAAAATAATGTTATTAGTTACACTTTACCAAAAAATTCATTAAATAAAGTTTTCACAAAACAAGAGGTAGGTAGGTATATAAAAAAAAAATTTCATTCATTTATTCAAAATTGGATGATTTCCCAAGGTTCGTAGAAAATGTGTCAGGGGGTAGAGCAATGATTGGCTAGAAAGTTGTGACATAGTTTGAAGTCCATTCTACATCGAGTGCTTTGAATTTACTTTGTTTTTTTTACTACGGTAACTTATTGAAGAAAAAAATATATTGTTTTGCATTCCTCACAATTATTGATGTGATTTTCTTATAGTGCCTGGAAAACATATTCACCCTGAGCTTCAAATACCGCACACCCGAGAATCGGCAGGCCACGTCATACTTTGCATTCACATACCCCTACACCTACGCTGAGCTGCAGAACACCCTGGGGGCCATAGACGCCCGGATGGTGGGTTCGGGCACCGGAAGCGATGACGATATCTACTACTGCCGGGAGTGCGTGACCTACTCGCTGGAGCGGCGGCGGATGGACCTGCTGACCATCACCTCGCGGCACGGTATCACTGCCGCCAGAGAAGACCGCCTGAAGAACCTGTTCCCCGATCAGTTCTGTCCACGACCATTCAAGTTCCTTCATAAAAAGGTATGTTCATGGCATGCATAAAATAAACTTCAACGGGTATAAAACAGAACAACAGAAAAAAGCGAAGAAGGGAACAAACAACAAACAAACATAACCTATTCTTTTATCGTGTTCTGTTTTGCCACTCTTCTGTTTTACGCAGTGACCACTTCAACATAACCTAAACTTGATTTCATCAACCGAACCAAATTAGCCTCTTATTTTAATTTTTCAAAAATACAGGTGTGATTCTACATGATTGTAGAAGTAAAAAACTTTTATTCAAAAATCCGATTTCTTTTTTCCCAAACTAAAATATTTTTCCATAGATTCATAGTTTTTTTTTTCCATATCAGCAATTCAGCTTTTTTTACCTTAACCTTAAAATGTTGGAATTTCGAAAGAAATTATTTTTTTCTTGCATTATCATGTAGAATCACCTCCTGAAGTTTGTGCACTTTACTTCCGAACGCCTTGTATGTTTTACAGACTTGTTTTTCATCATTGAAATTTTTCACGAATAACAAAGTCCTAATAGTAAAATGAAGATTTTTTTATGTGAAAGCCATTTCAAGCAACTTTTCAATTCTGAATGGTGGTCTTACACCAGGGCGATACTGAGAGTATCTTCCACTCTGGAACGTGTCGCAAATATACTATATATTATTTTAATTGAATCAATTGTGAAATAACACAAATTTATAGATTAATTTATAGTAAAACCCAATGTTTATAAATAAATAAAATAAAAAAGAAATCAAATAAAACTTATTTGCCCGGGCCGGAATTTGATTCCGCGACTTTCGAATTGCGAGTCAAGAGCCTTACCCCTCGACCACAGAGACCATCGGAGATTTGTTTTGTTGTTATCTTCTAATTATTGAAAACATGTTTTTGTGGTTTTCATGATCGTGGCTACGAAGATAAAGAGTACATGTTTAACTAAGGCTCGTAAAATTGACAAAACAACACTTATTACCACTCTAGAGCTTACCAGAATGATATTACGAGTATACCCAAATTTAAAACTGCTTTTGGACAAAGAAACTATAATAACGCCTAACATGGGTCAAAACAAAATAATTTCATATTTATGTATGCGCCTGGCTATTTAGATCTGATCACGAAAATTCGAAGCTATTTCAAGCAATTGAGTTGTGATCTTTCACCAGGGGCTCAATTTTCCAATCGAAGCCGTTCGCAATTGCCGTCGAAAGTATACACATTGGTCGACTTTATTTTTCTTGAGTCTTGTCAAAGGTACATACTTAGAGGTCAAACGTCAAAAGTTATTCAACTCGAACAACGCATCAGTCGATGCTGACAAAATTGTCAAAATCTAGTATACTCGATCTAACCTAAAATCGTTTCCCGCACACTCTTTGAAGGACAGGCATCATATATTTTCAGAAAGTTGTTTTAAGGTTCCATATAATGACTGATTTACTGGCGATGATGGCTACAATACATAATGTAGAGCAAGCTGAAGCATATGCTTCCAAAACCGACAAGAACTTTCCGCCGGAAGATAGATAGTTTTTACATGAAAATTAACTTCCTAACTAATCTGTTGCAATGTTGTTTTGCAGATGTTAGCAGCATTAAATTAATTTTTTTTTTCGCAGATTGTCACCAACTTTTTTTGGTTTTGAGTAATATACCCGCCAACCATTTTGAAGAAAGTGCCATCGTAATGCGCCATAGAAACGTCAAAAACATCAGAAACATAAACAATATTCACAGGGCTGCCAAAATAATTAACTCTTCAACCCTTCGCCATCCAAGAATACGTATAAATGAAACATTCGACAAAGTTCGTCTAGATCAGAGGTTCCCAAACTTTTTTTTTCTCGTGGACCACTTTCAAAATTTTACTGGTTTCGGTGGACCCCCTGCTACAACATTTCTACCATATTCCCAAAACTCAACATGCATTGTACTGAATATTGAATATAACGCTGGAGTTGTGGTCTGTCACAACGTGGGGGGGGGGGTTGATCTTCTTAAAATACACTACTCAAAAATATTAGGGGAGGGTTTAAAAAAAGAAATTAATGCTAAATAAACAAGCTATCTATCTGATCCATATGCCGGCCTAACTGAAACAGTTTTATTTTTTTTGTATTTTCAAAATTATTTTTTCACGATATCTGTTAGGATTGCATGAGAACCTTATCACCTGAAAAATTTTAGCCATAAATCTGCAAATTAGAATTTTAAAGCTTCAAAATGCTTTTTTTAAAGTCTCAATATGACCATTTTTCACCAAAATACAGCCTGTCAAAAATCATGGAAAAAATTTTTTTTGCTCCCTTATTTTTTTTTTTAGTAGTGTATTATCTGCCTTTATTAACCTCTTAAATGCCACGGGAGGAAACTCGAAAATTTCGCGATATTTTGACTTTGACGTAATATTTTGCGGATTTATTTTATGCTATCATGTATAATATTTACCGAAACACGTTCCCTGAACAATAAACTATGCTTACTAATAATATTACTTGCGTTTATTTGACAAATTGATAGTTTTATTGATCTTTTCATGACATGCGACGCTCAAAGTTTGACAGCTCAAATCGCGGCAGAAATGTCATTTCAAAAGTCATAGATATGTGCAAAGATGATTATTTGAGAGGCTAGGTTGGTTCCTTACATCTGTTACGTCAAGAACAAGAATGCCCCAAGCGATTCTGACCTTGTTCTTCATACATTTTCTTTATACATAAGGTTTAAAATCGCATCTCAAATTTTTTTTTTTTTTTATGGCGCGTCCCGGGCGCGCAATCGGCAAACCAGAGGTTAATAGGTAAATCCGAGCCAACATTTTTGTTCTTTACTATTGAAACCAGATTTTTTTTCGTGGAACCCCACTTACAACTTGTGGACCCCCATTTTTCTCTCATGCCTTCGTGGGCCCCCGTGGAGTCTCCCGTGGACCCCTGGGTGTCCACCTGGACCACTTTGGGAATCACTGGTGATGCTTAATTTTTCGTTTGCGCATAATGAATAACTCTCGATAGATATTGGAGAATTAAGCCCCTGGGCAATACTGAGGGTATCTGTTACTCATTTTATGACCATCTTGTGTACGATTTCCAGGTGATCATCCTATCTGCTCGCGTCCACCCCGGAGAGACGCCCTCGAGCTTCGTACTGAACGGCTTTCTCAACCTCCTGCTGTCCCGCCACGACCCGGTGGCCATCAACCTGCGTCGCCTCTACGTGTTCAAGCTGGTGCCTTTCCTGAACCCGGACGGGGTGGCGCGCGGCCAGTACCGGACGGACACACGCGGCGTCAATCTAAACCGGGTGTACCTGTCGCCCTCTCTGGAACTGCACCCCACCATCTATGCGGCTAGGTCTCTTATAAGGTAACCAAATTACTTATTTTTTTTGATAATAAATTTATTAATTTAGTTTTTTTCTGTTAGTTTCATTTAGATTTATTTCACATAATTATTATCGTCTTCAATGACCCAAATTGAAAAAAAAATCAAAATGACTGGGAACAAATATGACTTACCAAACTAATTTTTTAGTGTGAAGTATTTCATACTACGATAATTGATATTTGGGGGTAATAAGCCGTGTTGCGGTTCTTCCTCCTTTTGCCACCGTTTAAAAGAGGGAATGATACTGAAAGAATGTCTGTTATGTTGATTAACCTTTTCATACCTGAACGTAAAAATCACTTATCACACGAAGGAAGGTCACTAGGGTGGTTCCAAGCCAACTGAGAATAAAGTCAACTCAACACCTCCTTGAAAAGTCATTAAAAGCTACGAAAAAAATAATTTTAAATTAGCCGAGAACCCTAACCTAACGTAACCTATTTATTCAATTTTTTTATATATTTTTTTTTATCATTCTAAATTACTTATCTGAGATGGTTCCGGTCACCCACTACGGTCTCCTATATATCGCGGAGCGATCTTATTCCTTTTGCCCTTTTCAATAACATTCAAATATTAGTTACAATTTTTTTATACATCGCCATTTCTCGGCCCAGTAGTCAATCATTAAGTAAAGTTCAAAGGGGTGTTGGGTGTTCAAAATGCCATTCTTTCGAGTTGTCGTGGAACCACCTACATAAATTATAGAGTAAACGATTTTAAAAACAAATTAGATGTTAACTCTTGTATGGGGGGTTGTGCATTACCACCCTCCGGTTTGAGATTGTCAAAAAAGGTTATACACCAAAAATCAATGATTATAATCTTCCCCTGACGTGCCAGGAAAAAACGAAGAAACGTCAACTTTAACGTATTATTTTGCAGGTTAATTTTATGCTATCTAATGTAATTTTTACTGAAACACATTCCTTGAATACTAAACTATACATAAGAACAATATTACTTGCGTTTATTCAATGAATTTATACTTTTTACTACGTTTCAAATAACACGGAAAAAACGAAAAAATTTCGCGATGTTTTGACTTTTACGTAATATTTTGCAGGTTAATTTTATGCTATCTTATGTAATCTTTACTGAAACACATTCCTTGAATACTAAACTATACATAAGAACAATATTACTTGCGTTTATTCGATGAATTTATACGTTTTACGATCATTTCGTCGCCCGCGACGCGAGACTTCACAGCCGCCATTTTGTCCAGCCGAGCGACGCGCAGCCTCGCAGGCCGTGTCATAAACAATTTCAAAGAAATTATATCGCTGCTCTAGGTGGGTTCATGGTATCTTATACCTTATGAACAAGAATGCCCCAAGCGATTCTGACCTTCTTCTTCACACGTTTTCTTTATACATAAGGGTTAAAATCGCATAACAAAATTATTTTTTAGTGATTATTTTGGTTTGCGTCGATGGTGCACCGGTGCACGAGTGGCAAGTTACGAGTTACTGTGAGATTCTTAAATCATATCCATTTCAAAAAACTTCGCATTTGAAGACCATCAAACTGATAATCATAATCGTTTTCGACATTTAAACGGTTCCCTTTAAATACTAATTCTCGGCCCGTTTCAGCTTTTGATTAGCTGCCAAACATGATGGTCACTCTATATGGTTGAAGTCTTTTTCTGATGAATGATTTAGCATATCTAGTAGTACAAAAACACTAATACACACTATCAAGTTTTGTTGAATGTTGAAAGATTTTTTTCTACATGCGCAGGTATTATCACTACGGGTTTGAAAAGGAAGACACACTGGACAGCTCTGAGAATGTAGTGATGCCTCCGCGCTGTGAATCCGACTGCAATTCTTCAGACTTAATCTTGAATAAAGATTTTGACAATCCTGATCAGGTAAATACACACATCCATACTAAAGTTAATTATTTAATTGAAACATCTGACCGGTTAGTAACTAAGTAAAATGCGTCAGCCCAAACATTACCATTCGTCAGATAACTTAGTCCTTTATAATTGCACAGGTAACATGGTGTGGTAGTATATTGTAGCAGTTTTTTTTAAATATTGTCAGGTTACTTATAAACTGGGGAATATTAGTCACTCTTTAAATCTTGTGTGCTAAAATTGCCCATCGGATATGCAAAATTTGTATTTGTTGAATGCCTGCATATCCGATGAACAATCTCAAAACATACTTTCTGTTCATGGGATTTTGCACCTTAAATAATGTTACTACCCACTAAATTAAATTGTATTCAATTGACAACAAAATAATAAGAGTTCTTGTTTTTCGTTTCGTAAAGAGCAGCCATCTTAAAAACAATAATATAACTTTGTTTTTTTTTTTTTTTTTTATTTAACGACAATATCAAGTAAGGTAAAAATACAATATAAGGTAAATTAAAAACATATAGAGTGAAGTAGTTTGTTCTCAGTCCTCCTCACTAGGTTTTCCTGTTCCGAGGCGGACTGAAGGTTGTTGTATGGGTGTTGGTCATAAATTCCTCCTCATCTAGTTTGTTTGTTTCCACAAAATAGAAATTGACAAGCTAAAAAGTGTTTATGTTTTTTATCTGTAAGTTGCGTTGGTGTTATTTTATAATTTTTATGATTTCCTCATCTTCGTGTTTAGTTAGCCATAATTTGATATCTTTTTTGAACTTTAGTATCTCCATGGTGTTTTTAATTTCGATTGGAAGGGCATTATATAATTTTGTAGCATGGAAATGATGATTTTTCTGACCAAAAGTTGTATTTAATTTTGGAATGTTTAGTAGGCTTGAGGATTTTGTCCTTGTAGTATAGGTGTGTTGGTCATCAAGGTACTCTTTTTTTTTCTTTACTTTTCCGGGTTACGAATAACCCAACAATGTTTGAAAATCTTCTACTACCACCTCACTAAGCGGAAAATGTTGCATGTGTCATGATGGAGGACTTGGCCAGCCGAGGAATCAAACACGCGACGCCCGGGTGGGACCCAAACGCGATGCCCACTCACTCACTGACCGGTCTAATGAAGATTTACATTTTGTTTACGTTTTTTTGATTTACATGGTGAAGATTTCTTGAATGCCAGGGAACTATGATATCCAGATAAAATTTTCAAAATCTCAATCAATTTAACCTTTTTTCTTCTTTCTTTTAATGTACATAACATCTATATAAAAGTCTATTCACGTCTACCGGCAGACAGACAGCGTTCATATCTACTGTCCCAATGTAAATTCCTTCCTTTTCAAATTAAAGCGAATTCTATTTTATACGAATTTAAATCGCATTCACATGAACTTTGCCCATGCAACGTCATGAACAGCTTGTGAACATGTTCATAGATAATGTAGGCAATTTGTGCTGTGTAAGGCATGTTACGCGCTGGTAGATAAGAGTAGAACTTAATACATAATATCTATGTCTTTATTCCAGGAAAACGTCAAGTGTTATGAGCTCTGCAGCAAGCGCAAGAAGATGTCCATCTCAAAGGAGATAAATCGGCGCTGGTCCGCTCTGACCCCCGCGCGCTCCCCGCTGCAGAGCAAGTCCGCTGCCACCAATACAGGCTCCTCCCCGCGTCGACTCAAAGTGGACAGTGAAGACGACACCTCCTCCTCTCTGCATTTGGCCAGTCCCACCCTGGCTGATCAGGTATCCTGCTAACCCTGTATAAATCGCCAGTGCGCCCTACAGTTGTATTTGGCCTGGTCTGGAACCCCAACATTTTTGAAAACTTAACTCTGTGCAGAAATAGGCAATTCGTTTGATAAATTCTTCTATCTTAATGGATTGCAATCTTTTGAACTCATGAGTCGGGTGGGAATGCCGTCCTTGTTCTACCGAGTGAGGAACTAGCTTAATTGATTCTTATGGCACAGATACAAAGCTGGGAAACATGCCAAACACGCCCCAAAGATTTGTACACAATCGGCATTTTTTGTCACATGAGAACTGGTCGTTTATACGACTTTCAAGACCCAGTTCACTCCTTCGTTTCCTCAAAAAGATCCTCCACACAGCATCCTCAATTTCTCATCCTGAGAAAAATTAATTTCTTTGGGGCCTCCTGCATGGAGTTAATTTAAAAAATAAGTTTTTGAATATTTTATCAATTTCAATTGAGTTTGAATTGCTCTTTCACAGAACACCCACAAAAAAATTCTGTCAGTCTGTCTCTTAGGTAGTTCCTGAAGTGATGTATTTTGTCTGAAATGATTGCAGGTGGAGGACCTGAATATTAATCAGCAGTCTCTGTCCATGGACAGCTTCAACCCGACCAGCCTGGACGACGAGTGCGCAGTGGACCACCTGCTTCAGCCCGCCTCCCCGTCCGCCCGCAAGGTCAAAGGGCTGGGACTATCCTCGGAGCTCACTAGCGATGATGACGACTCTGTCATGTGCGGGACTAACCAGATCGAGGACGCCAGGTGAGCTGGTTTCCAGGAAAATGGTTATGCATCATCTTTCTGTTCTCTATGAGCTTTCTGGCTTCCAACTTTGGAAATAGGCGTTTCTTCCCCAACCCATCTTATGATATTGTGATTTCATTTGTCATCTGTCGTGTCAAATCGTGCCACATGCCCAGCATAGTTCCACTTAGGTTGGAGATTGTTATGGTAATGGCGGTTACCTTGGACTTACTTCTTAACTTTTCGTTACATTACAAAATATGTATACAAAACACACGAAACACTCAAAACCAAAGAATTCTTACAAATGCCTAAAAAAAATGCACCATTTGGTCCAAGAAACTTCAGTTACATTGTGACTAAAATATGCAATGACCTACCTGACGAAACAAAATAAAAAAATCTATAAAAATTTAAAATATTGACTAAACAATGATTACTTAGTCAACTCACCCAAATCTATATATATAAAAATAAAAATGTGTTTGGGGATTAGTGTATTGTGTAATGCTATATTAAGTACAGGAAATGTTTGAAACTTTCAAAATACCTTCAAAACCCCCGCGAAAGTTTTTGGATTATTTCAACCACATGGCAATACATCTGAAAAGTTTTTCAATCATCACAAAATTTTTTTTATTTCTTTTATATATTTAATAATATTATTATTCAATTTATAAAAACAGTTTATTTATAAACAAGTTCTGCTAGGTAATTATTTTTACACGTGACAGCTGTTTCGCTTTCTGAAGGCATTATCAAACTCGAAAAGAGTTTAGTTTTAGAGACGTGTAAAAATAATTACCTAGCAGAACTTGTTTATAAATAAACTGTTTTTATAAATTGAATAATAATATTATTAAAAATATAAAAGAAATAAAAAAATTAAAATGGAGTTCTACAAATTAAACTTGATAACAATAAAAAAAATAAAAATAAAATAAAATCACAAAAATTCTTGCGAAACTCTTAAAAATTGAGAATGACATTTTGCAAAACAATGATTGTCAAATCAGGATTCAATTTTCAAAACTCTTTAAATTAATTAATTAATTTGAAGTACTTACATAATAATTTGAATCGAATCAAGAATTTATTATAGATATTTTAAATTGGTACCTACGTTAGTTACCAAATTTGATTGATTATTCTTATAATATTTGATTGTTCTTATATAATATACAAAAATATATATTTGTTATATATATATATATGAAAAATGAAAATTTTCTTAAAAAATTGTAATAGGTGGCATGCAAGCTGTTTGAAAACTGAATGTACTGGGATTGAATATATGGAATGCGGGAGGGGGATTGACGGAACAGGTGAGCGGGAGAGGGGAACGGGGAACGGGGGGTGCGGGAGGGGAACGGGGGCGCGTGGGAAAGGACATGCAGGGAGAAACAATTTATTTCTTTTAATATGGCAATGCAACGCATGACGGGAACCAGCTAGTTTAAAATAAAAGTTTTCTGATCCAATGATTGGTACTGTCAAATGTATTTGTTTCCAACTTATCGATAAATTTACACATCTGTCTCGACTTAGGATATCCCTGGTAAGATAGGCAAAGTTTAAAAAATGTATACATATACCTTAACCGGTTGAATGCCTCGATTTTTACGGATGAAACTCGAAAATTTCGCAATGTTTTGACTTTTGACGTAAATTTTGTCAGTTAATTTTATGTTATGGTATATAATATTTACCGAAATACGTTCCTTGAACAACAAGCTATGCCTACAAACAACTTTACTTGCGTTTATTTGACAAATTGATAGGTTTATCGATCTTTTCATGACACACGACGCTCAAAGTTTGACAGCTCGAATCGCGGGAGAAATGCCCATTTCCAAAGTCATAAAAATGTCCAAAGACAATTATTTGAGTGGCTAGGTGTGTTCCTTATATCTGTTACTAGTGTGTCAAGAACAAGAATGTTACTGTGTCAAGAACAAGAATGCCCCAAGCGATTCTGACCTTGTTCTTCATACATTTTCTTTATACATACAAGGTTTAAAATTGCATATCAAAAAGTTTTTATTTTTTTATTTTATTCGGCTATAGGGCGCGCACCGGCGCGCAATCAGCACGCGACCTGTTTTAATGGACTTATATAGATTACCTAATAAGTAAATAATGTATGTGGCGACGTATGAATGTGACTGATGCGAGGGGTGAATGCCAAGACCGAGTTGTTTGGCGGTCCATCGGCGAATTGGCTTGATGGTTAGATAGATAAATTCATCTTTTTATCTGTGATAACTAGCTTGGCTCTTTGTATGGTGGCCATTTCACTTTTTTTTAATGTTCCTCTGATGATTGTGTGAGAGTTACGGGAGCACGTGACTTTGATTCCTCTTTAGTCCAATTTTCTTAGACTGTTTTTCTAGTTCTCCATAGACCGTAGAAATACCAGTGACCAATATGTAATATTATTTCAGCGTCGGAGACATGACAGCCGGGGAGTCTCTGAAGTTCAGCCAGTCCTGGTGCATGTCCTGCGTGAAGACCATCAAAGAATTGGAAACCAGGATGCCGGGGATATCCAATATGCTCCCCGCCAAATACAAGGTTACATTTTCTCTTATATTCTCTCATTATGTCTTCTTACTAATACATGTTTATTTATTTATATTTTAGAAACAAACAGTTCGTTGGTTACAGTGATGAAACAATTTACAGATATTAAAAATTGTCTATTTAGGGTTTCTATGATGTTTCTTTGTATTTGTGGTATGTATGTATTTAGTAATTACCGGGTGACGTGCTGTATAGGTGTGTGATTGTGTTTCTAGATGTGAGAAGTGGTGATCTGTGAAGGGATACATATGCTAATTGAACAGTTGTTTATATCATTGACATGATGCAGTTTATATCATTGACATTTTAAATGTAGGGCAGTGAATCAGAAAAAATTTCAATGTTAGAAGTTTAGGCTCAGAATATTATCGAAAGTATGAAAGGCATAGTTAATTAGCAAATTAGCTGCTGAATTTGTTTTGTAATTAAGCATGTAGAATAGGCATGTACATCTCAAAGTGTGTTAATATTAATTTGTGATAGAAGTTTGGTACAGTCGATTTTATTGTTTAAAAGTCTACTCGTAAAATCAGCTACTGCTCGCCTTTGTTGCAAAGTTTGAAATGTGCATTCAAAGCGATTGTTGAATTTGAAGGTAAGATATTTTATAAATTTGTTTTGAATATGTTCTGTACTATCGATTACAGTTTACTCTGAGAGTTCCAAATTGGTGAAGCATATTCCAGTTTACTTCTGATTAATGCGAAATATAACATTTGGATTGTATGCGGGGTAATGAACACTTTACTTATGTGTAGGACAAACAATATAAAACCCATGAACGATTGAGTCTATGAGCTTATTAAATATAAATTTGCTACCAAAGTAAATGCCAAGATCTTTACATGTCAGTGGCTGAGTGGATCCGCGTCCGTAGCATCGCGTTTGGGTCCCACCCGGGTGTCGCCTGTACGATTCCTCGACTGGCTAAGCCCTCCGTCACGACTCAAGCAACATTTTCGGCTTACTGTGGTGGTATGTAGTATAGTGGCGAGTATACTCGCTACTTGACTGGCCGACTGAAAACCGTTCGCATTACGGCGTACAAGTAGAGTACATTAGTTAGTGGCGCATTGGAAGATGAACAGGTCGCAGCACATTAAAGTAATAGGCTTATTAAGCTGATTCTAATGCTTATTTTAGAAGAGGTGGAAGAATAAATTATTGAGATGAAAATAAATAAACGAAAGAGCGAAAAGAGCTTAAGGCGCCGTACCCGAGCACGAAAATCGAGGGAATTTCATATAATTTGCGTTTCAGCGTGGGGTTGTATAGATATTATCTTCAAAAATAACATATATTTTTTTAAGAGCTTAAAAACTTAAAATGTTCAAGGGAGATTTGCAAGAAATTGGTAGAAATTCGGATAGTGCCGCCTTAATATCAGCATAAATAAAGAATTTAGAGTAGCATCTCCCACGGCACGACACATCTGCGAGTCTAGTGATGAACTCTGCTAAAACGACGGTTCGCGCATGTCAGTGCGCAGGGATGGGTCCTTACTCGCCCGAAAAAATAGAACGAAATGGATTGATTCTACTAAAGAGCTGACTAACCCACTCTACTCAAATTGTGGTGTTCGGACGCGTTTAGTTACTAATATACTCTCTACTCAACTAAAATACTTGCTGTGTGCAAACGGCTCTTTATGGTGAAGTGACAAGGGCAGGATTCTGGATCCAGAATGCCTTATTGATAGCCTTAATCTGAAAATTGAATTTTGCAGGGCTAAATGTCTGGTGACTTGCCTAAAACATGTGCAGTGATAAACACCCTCATCAAATAATCTAATATCATGCTAAGTAGATACGATAGATAAGGTTTTCCCTTTTAAAAAGTTGTTTTTTCCCCGATCCCTTGGGAAACTTCTTAAGAGAGCTTTACTCTGCTGTGTAGAAGGTGTCAATTATTTTTCAAAGTCAATATAAAAGAATTATATTAGAAGCTGTGTGAGTGAACCCATGCTGTTGGGTTATTTAAAAAAATTATATGAAGCCCTTTATTTACAGGCTAAGCACAGGTGCCAATAACCAATCATTGGTGCACTTACATATTCTACATTTTACCCATTAATAACTTATTTGTCATATACTTCTGTAATACTTTTGTTTGACAAATTATTGTTTATACACCTACTTTTTAATAAGTATCACTCTTTTAAATATGCCTGTAAATATGTATGATTTCGACTTCATGACTATTTTACGCACTAAAGTATAATATCTGAAACCTTTTTGTTAGGATTAAAACTAAAAACGCTTGTTGTAGCAGGACTCCGCAAACCTAGACCGAGAGCTGGGAACCTCGCGCTGTGTGAACTGCCACGTTTCCCTTAAGGTGCCCCCGACGGTGCTGGGGACAGAGCTCCCTCTGGAGGACTCCGTCAAGCTGTCTGTCAGCAGCCCCACCCCTAGAGAGACATATGCACTGAGCGGCAAAGGGCGCAGAGATAAAAACTCATCGGTATGGAATTACAATTTTTTTTTTTCTACTGGTGCAATCTTATCCTCTACATCCCGAAAATTAGTTGAATAATCTTGAGTTTGTCACTCATTTTTTGAGATTTTTCAATTTTTATACCTAATACAATTTAGTGATCTTACATTTGACGAAGAATTCTTAAATCAGTTTATCTGGTATCTGTCCAGGGTATGTTAATAATGCACCTCTATACACACATATTCACATTACATGCTTAAACGACATACATGTCATCCCTTAGCTTACAACACCGCTCAAGTCGAAAATTGGCGGTTTTCACATTTTAATGCCTTTAGATGGAGCTGCTCATTGCGCGTCTAACCATTGGTCACATGATATAGATTTCAGTCAATCAGAAGCCGTAATTCGAAAAGTAATGACAGCGCACAAGTCGGTTTGCCTCTCAACACCGCACAGTTTTTTTCGTCTCCTGTAAAGTTGGCAAAAATGACTAATGCGGTATTGTTAGCTAAGGGACGATGTTACACAACTCTAACAAAATTATTAGAAAAATAGTGCGAAAGAGTTAAAAAGAAAGCAATGAAAAAATCTGAAACTATAATTACAAATTCCTTCGATCTTCATCACGCTTTCTTGAATATAAGACATAGAATTTCAGGATAATGGTGTCTCTATCTCTTTATAAGAAAGGGATAAGAGAAAAGTATACAGCACCATCCTGCCGATTCCGAGACAAGAGAATGCACATCATCTACTGATACTTTTGGGAGCTAACTAGGAACATGAAAAATCATCATTTCTTCCCTAAATAATTCAAATAGTCACATTCAATGCGAAATTGGAAGTGACTCCAGACGCTTGTTGGTTTAGTGTCCAGATTTACATGCCACATAGAAGAATCTATGTGACATCCATCTTGATCATCTGTTTCCAGTATAAGAAGCAGCCAGTGCGCGCGGTGTGTCCCCTGAAGGGCCGCAACGCCGCCCAGGAGCGGGAGTCGGGGCTCTACCTCTACATGGACATGCACGGGCACGCCTCCAAGAAGGGCATCTTCATGTACGGCAACCACTTTGAGGAGGTGGAGAGCAGCGTGGAATGTCTGCTGCTCCCGCGCATCATGGCGCTCAACAGCCTGCACTTTCACTTCACCTCCTGCAACTTCACCGAGAGGAACATGTATCTTAGGTTAGTTCATTCACTCATTTCCATCCAACGATCTCTCCCTCTACTCACTCGAAACATTAATTGTAGAACATATTACCATGGGCTGACTGCATTATTGGTCCTTGTTGAATATTATCTATTACATACAATACTCTTAGTAATCCGCTGATTATCCAACAACTACCATAATCTGTCGTAATTTTTACTAGCTGAAAGCACAGGGTCTGGCAGCTTTCTGTTCATTTTGTTCTCGAAAGCGTAAACATGACACCTTAACTAACCAAAAAAGATAAATTTTACAAAAGTTTTGTCTTATGAATTACTTGTTTTAATTTTTAGAATATTTTTTACTTGTGCACTACATTCTGCCGCTTTCACTAATTAGATTTTTGTTCAGTTTTTGGGGTAGCGGATTAGTGAGAGAATACTGTGCTTACCTTAAAAATTAAAGTTTTTGATTAATAATGTGTGTCTATCTGCTGACGTTCCTCGTATTTCTATACGGTGTGGAAACATGGACACTTCGAACCTGCGAAAGAAAACGAATAGATGCCCTCGAAATGTGGTGCTGAAGAAAAATGCTCAGGATTCCATTGACAGCCAGATGCACAGATGTGTCCATTCTGGAAGAACTAAGCATTCACAATAGGCTTTCAACTATCTGCCTACAAAGTATCTTAAAATATTTTGGACATGTTGCTCGCTAAACTGAAAACTCCAACTTGGAAAGGCTCATACATAGTTACTGGCAAAGTAAAAGGCAGAAGAAGCAGAGGAAAGTCAGCAATGTGCTGAGTGACCAAGTATCACTTTCGCCCGTTACGTCGGTGTACGCAGCTCTACACGCAGCGCATGACCGCGAGAAGTGGAGGAGCTTTATCCACCATGGAAATTGGAGTAGGGTCACGATTCTCAGCAACGAGGAACCGATTTGAAAAGAATCTGCTTTTTTATCTGAAACAGTGGATATGTAGAAAACCTCCTAATCCGGGCAATCAACGATCAATTAGCAGAATCGGCATTCATCTATGTACATAACCCATACATATTTTTTTCGTTTGGCAGGGACCGGCGGGACGGTATGTCGCGTGAGGGCTCTGGCCGCGTAGCCGTCCTGAAGGCCACAGGCCTGACGCGCTCCTACACGCTCGAGTGCAACTACAACACGGGCCGGCTGGTGAATGTTCTGCCGCCGCCCTACCGGGAGCCTCACCAGCCCACTACCCCCATTACCCCACTGTCCCCGCCCAAGTACACTCCACCACTGTTTGAAGAGGTAAGATATTAACTTTTAACTTGGTTAACTCCCAGTTTACAAATAACCTGACATCATTTGAAAAACTTCTACTAACATCGTAAAGTGGAAAATTTTGCTTGTGCAATGTTGGAGGACTTAGCTATAGTAGAGGTTCCGAATTCGCAGCTATATTTTTTTTTTACTTCTGTTTTTTGTTCTTTCTCTTTCATACTTTCATTGAGAATTATTTATTTATTTATTGATAAAATTAACATAGATAAGGTATAGCAACAACATGAAAAAAGCTCAAGAGAGCTTGTATATTTAAATATTACAATATTGCAACAATGAAAAAATATATTTATATATGATTTATATGCTAATAACTTAACTTGAGAGGCAGGTTGAAAATGTTTAATGGTAGGTAAATAATAAGTAAAATATATTACAAGCTAGGAAACAAACCTTGTTTCCAACGAAACAATAAAATTAAGAAAATCTGTGAACAAAATATTAAGAATAGCCACTATTGTAAGATAGTACCAATACTTGTAAGTTGTAACATATGAAAAGAAAAAAAAATTTTTTTTTTTTTTAATAATTGTGATGGTTTATAAAATTATCATAAATCATTCAATTAATTTTTAAGATGCATTAATACGATAATATATGTAGAGATATGTTATACATATGTTAGGTAAATTTATTTCACAAATTTATCAAAGAACTTCTTTAGTGAGTACATACTTGAATTATTGATATTATCAAACATACTAATTTCGGTTTTCTGTGATGATGTGAAATATTATTATAGTAAGTAATGTAATGCATAAAATTATTTATTTTTAATTTTCAAAATTGTTACTGGTGCGAATGTATATATGAATAATGAAGTGTTCCCAGGCATAGCTCGTATTAATGTCATTATGGAGCTTTCGAACTTAATATTGATGGATGCCAGTGACCATTCTTCTGTAATTAACTTCAATAAGTTAATCTTATTTTTATTATAAACTATAATTTATTGATATAGCTCCATTTTTTTGATAAATCACCTCAAGCCACACTTAATGTAAACCCACATAATGTTTTGCTGCTCTAACAGGTGGGTAAGACCCTGGGGGCCTCTGTGTTGGACCTCACGGGCCACCACCCCAACAGTCGCCTGCCCAACTCGGAACATCGCAACCTCGCCGGCCTGCGAGAGTGGCTTCGATCCCAGCAGCGGCCATCACAGGTACCTCTCTCACCCTCTGCCACCTGTCACCTGCCAATCTACCACTCCTCAGGATACTACAACACGGTTCAGATAATATATCGACTGACAAACTTTGAATCGATTGAATTGGGGTCTTTCAAAATTCATCACGTTCCATGACCGTCAAATTGATGATCAGGGCCATTTTTTTCATTTGAATGATCCCTAAATAGTTTGTAGTTTTGATCAATTTGTGATCAGCTTGACAAGCTAGGCTGATCACATTCTGATCAAAAGCTGAAATGGGCTGAGAATCAGTATCATCATCATCAGTATATTAATACGTGAAGCAAAAACTTTGTACCCCTTTTTACGAAAATTGCGCAGACGGAGGAGTATGAAATTTCGCACACTTATAGATTACATAGAGGAGTGCAGAATGCTAATATTTTTTTAAATTATGCATAAAAAATACATTAAATCATTAAAAAAAACATTACAAGGCTCCGAGCGCCAAAAACATTACAGCGTCATTGATCCCTTCGGCACCGGTGCACAGTTGGGAAATACGCCAAACACGCGCCCAACATTTGTACACGGTTGACATTAGTCACATGAGAACGGGTCGTTTCTACGACTCATTCTTGAGTTCAACAGCTCGGCTGTGGAACGATTTGCCGGCCTCTGTGTTTCCTCCCTCCTACAACATGGGTCTCTTCAAGACCACTCCTTCCTCTCCTCAAAAACACCCTCCACACAGCATTTTCAAAGATGACATAGGCCCTGAGGGAAATTATTTTCCTCAGGGCCTCCTGTTGGAGTTAATGTAAAAAAAAAATAAAAATTACAATTATTGTCAAATTTCGACCATTGGGCGAACACTAGTTAACTTAAAATGTTGACCATTCACATGTCAAAATTTCAAAATGGCGCTGATTGTTGATTTGATGGCCATCAAATATTCGTAGTGGTTTGAAAACTCCCAAATTTAAGCTCTTTGTGAAACTGGCATAATGGTGGTCAGAGATGTGCTTATGTACATTTCTCTTTTGAAATTTACTGGAATTAACCCAGTGGATAGGAAGCTTGATTAGCAATCAATTGATGAGTTTATTACTCACAGTTGTGACCATTCAAACCCTGCCTTAGTAACCTTCTTTTCAAATCTGTATCTTTGTATATAATATGATATTTTATGGAATTCATCATCGCGTTTGTCACACCATTCTAAAAAGTCATTTGAAAACCTACAAATTTGAATTCTCCATTTGTCTAATTGAAGTGTGTCAATAATTAGTTGTGTCCTGTCTGGAATTGCAACAAAACTTTACTATTAATTAATTAAATACTTTTATGTAAGTAGGTACTCTCTTTTTCGTAGCTGAAATTAGCTGCATGAAATTTCTAAATGAGTATCTAATTTGTTTCTATCTTGGAAAATGGTAAGCCGTATGCGAAGATGAACTTACACCAACACTATATAATAATATATGAATTATGCTATTGTTGCTATTTTATATACGCACCTATCTATTATTTATTTATATGCGCATTTTTAATTTCTCGCACACATAAAAACTAGACTTTTGTAAATACATAGGAGTCATTAATATATTATATATATATACACTCTTTTCTATTGCACATCTTTTTCTTGAAACACTCCAACACCGTCTTACACCAATACTTACATTGGATTCAAAGGAACTGTTAACCCATTGCATATCAACACTTACTATATATTTCGCTTGCTGAGGATTGGTTTGTACTATGTCCACCAAAACTTGTATTGAGAAAACAAGATTTGAAGTTTTAAATATTATATTTTAGTTCCCTTTTTTTCAAATTAATTATTACAAATATTTACAAAAAAAAAATACAAGGGTTAAAGCAGAAGAACAACATATTTGGTTGAATTTTTATGTGAATAAGAGCATAATGAAAAACATAAAAGAACTATATTTTTTCAACAAAATAGCAAAAAAAATATTGTTGGTTTGTACCATGTCCATACTAAGTACTGGTTTATACTAAATTTGTATATTCTCAGTGGAGACAGATCACACCAACAGTATCCTTTGGCACGGTTCGGTTTGGAGACAGATCACACCATCCTTTGGCACGGTTTGGTTCTTATAATAAAATGTACAGAGTAATCAAAAGTTTAATAAATAATAAAATAAAAATTCTTCATTAGAAATTACAAAATAAAATACGTTATAAATTATAAAACAATAAAAAGGTTATTATCTTATTGTTTCCTTTGTACCTACTATTAAAAATAAATATTCCCTTTTAATTGTTTATAAATAAGAACAACAAAACAAGACAATTTTATTTAGTCTGCATAGAATCAATGTCGCAATTCAAGTTCAAAACAGATTTAATTATGAAAGTTTTTTTACATAACGTACTAAAATATCAATGAAAAGATGTATTATTCTACTAAATATGTACACTGTTCTTAAAGGATACTTAGGATGGGTTGTTTCAAAAAATTTGACGAATTCGTCAAATATTTGACGTTAATTTTCACGTTCTGTGTAAGTTGTATTCAAGTTCTGTGATGATTTCAGTTTTGTGAAGCAGCTGGCCTATGATGATAAAAAAACAGAACTCGAAAAGAACTTACCCAGAACCTTAAAATCAACTCCAAATATTTGATGAACTCATCAAATTTTTTGAAACAACCCGTCCTTAATATATAAAATGTTACAATAAGCAGCACCAAGTTAAATGTAAATTCAAATGTTTTAACAGTTCAAATGTGTATACATAGCTGCTGCGCGCGCAGATAACGGAAGTGGTTTGTACTATGTCCACAAAATGACGCATTTCTATTGGCCAGAATGGACGTGGTGCACTCCGATCCTTATATTTTGTAATTACTGTGGAGATAGAATAAAAGGTGATGTTCAAAATGTAAGTTCCCGGCGAAAATGTGTTTTTTTTTGTTTGTGGACATGATAGATAAAAATATAATTAATATTACTGCATTCACAGCTTTAAAAAAAATGGACATATTACAAACCAATCTCAGCAAGCGATTTGTTACATCTTTTATGAGTTTTCAAGGACCAAATAATTATTTCTCTACACTCCTATGTTAAGTACCGATGGGTTAACACTAACCACTGTATCATTTCTGAACATCACACACCAAAATAAAGCACTCTTTTTCTTTTCTCTTGCCTGGAAATTATATTTTTGTTTTGCTCTTAATTTCAGTGAAAATCAAAATTTCTTGCCCAAATCCAGAAGACAAAATTCTAAAACTCAATGTTTTTTAATATTTCCACTACGGTAAGATGTACGATGCTTCTCTCAATCATCGCATCTTCATGTTCATTGAATATCAGCCATCTACTCTTCTGTACCTAATCTCTCGATACAAGACTAACAGTGTGCTTTTTATTTACTTGCATCGCTTTTCACAACATTACGTTCATAATGTAGTAGTTTGGAGAGTATTTTAATATTTTGGAATACATGTAGATTTGACAAAAGACCCGGAATTATCAGCATAGGTAATCAATGACATAATCCAAATTTGATTTTCAAATTTGATTCTGCATTAATTCAACTTATTCTTACTGTCAAAATTCTCCAAATAAATTACCAATTTGGGAGTACCACCGCCCTGGAAATCATTTATTGGATAGCCAACACCCCTGCCAAAGGTCATCCCAAGTGGTGCACTACGTTTGGCGACTTAGCAGGGGTGATGGGGTGAAGTTTTTCTAGGTCTTGGCGGCCAAAGCGCTTGCCCACCTGCGTGGCGGGCCGGATCGGGATACATTGGTTGAGGGAGACATCCCCAAAGATGACATAGGCTCTGAGTGATTTTTTTTTCCTCATGGCCTCCTGTGTGGAGCTAATATAAAAAATAAATAATAATATATTGCATACCTTTTTTTTTCACGGAATGCTGAATGACAATTTGAAATTTAAGCTTCCCTGGATCATTTAAAAATACATAATATAAAAAAATTGAATGGCCCTGGAAACATTTGAATTTATTTCTATGAGTTATTATGAATTTATTTGTACATCATATAAATTATTTATTTATTTACCATATTTTATTTTGATTCATTTAAAGCATGATTTATTTGTGCCCTTTTCTTTTGTCATCTGTTTCTACTTGCTGTTAGTTAAATAATTTCATATTTGTTTGTTTCCTTCCCAGGACATGTTTTTTACAGTCATCCAGGAAATGATGTACCGTGGACTGTCATTATATCACGTACCACCATTGAGATTGTCATTTGAATATAATAATACATGTACATATCCATTACATACTTCTATAACAAGACCAGTACAGATTCAAAACTATTTCATTTTTACATTCCCTTTGTGATGCTGAAAACTAGACTTTATGGCATTGTTTTACAAATATTTGAGACCTTATGTATGTATATAAGTATTATGTATATTAATTTTAAAAAATTTCGTGTATATTTGTAGAACTTATGTATATAAGTATTATATTACTTTAAAGAATTTTCATGTGTGTAGTATATTTGTAGCACTTATTTTGAAGGATTTTTTTTTTTCAATATTCTTATCCAGGCTCCCTTGGACTTGCAGATATCTGTCCCGCGAGCCTCAACATCGCGTACCCCGCGCCCCTCCTGCCGCCCCTCGCGCCGCCCGGGCTGCCCCCCTACTCCCTTGGCCCCCTTGGCCCCCCTGGCCACCACCTCCCCCCTGCCACCCATCACCCTGGCTGCCGGGGCGCGTCCGCACTCCTCCCGCGTGCACTCGGCCAAGTTCCTGTCGGCCCGGGCTAAAGTGCACTCCGACCCCTCCTTCTCATCCAAGACGCAGAGGAACCTGTCCCTCATATCCATCAAGAAGCCTGCGGTGGCCAAGCACCCCAAGGCGCCCCTCAAGAACAAGTCCCCGAGCCGCAGACTGCCGCTGGGCCCCAAGGGCAAGCAGCTGGAGGAGGGCGAAGGCGCGGTGAGGAGCCTGCTGGAGTCGACCCGCCGCAAGCGCAGCCCCAAGGAGCCCGCCAAGCAGAAGCTGAAGAGCTTGCGCAAGGAGCCACCCAGCTACCAGAAGCAGCCGGCCCAGCTGGCCACGAAGCCCGCCACCAAGCGCCTCAAGATAGCGCAGTTTGTCAAGTACACGGATAACGCCAAGGAGAAGTACCGCGTCAGGAAGAACTACTGCGGGAAGGCAGGTGCCTCCAGCAGCCCCGACGACTGGGAACCCGCTAAAGATCTCACTAAACTAGCCGCCACCCACAACTTTGTCTGATTAAGCTAATGTAATCCACTCCTCTACTTGAATTATGTTTAGTTTAGAAGTGTGTCTAGCTAAATTATTATTTTAAAGGTTGTGTCTTCTTTCCTTTAGTATCTAATTGAATATTTTGGTTTTGGTTTGGAATGCTACCAATAAATTCACTTGTTGAATATGTTTACATTTAGCACCAAATCAGAATAAGTGAAATCTTTGTTCTGCCCGTTCGAGCCACTCGCCCTCTCCAAAGTACTCTTACGAAGAGTTTTGTCTCTTACTAACTCTGTTTGATTTTTTATAATACAAATGCTTTTTATTTTGCGTTTTACAATCTATCTATAAAAACAATTCTGGGAAATCTTAGTTCTGATGTTGCATTTTATATTAAAAGAAAGTCTTATTTTTGTTATCAAATTATTCAGATATATTTATTTTCTATGTATTCCCAAATTTATATGTGGCCATTTCTTTTACTCTGTGCAATCATTTTTTGTCTTTAAGGCAAATATAGTCAATTCGTCCATCATTGCCACAAATAGGTACCCCTCATCTACATAAATCTATGTAAATTGAAAGCAATATTTAGAAAAAATAATATTTTCTTTATTATGAGTTTATGGCAGTCAATATGTGGTAATCTTCGATGATTCATTATTAATGTATTATTTTTTGGTTCCATGACAACTCAGAATCAATTCAACAAAGTCATTAAAAGCTATGAATACAAAAAAAAATTTAAAAATAGCTCATGACGTAATCTATTTAACCAATTTTTTTCATCACTTTTAATGACTTCAAATGAGGTGTTTAGTTGAATTCATTCTGAATTGTTCGGTCACCTATTTTTTGTACTACTTTAAATTTTACCCGTGATGAATTCATGTAAAATTTGACATCAAACATTTTTAGATGAATCTAGTTTTTAATGAAAAATAATTTTATTTATTTATGAATTTGTTGTATAATATTAATAATAATGTGTATAATCAATATATCTGTGATTTATAGCCATTTCAATTCACACTTTGGCAATCAATTCGACATTTTAAATAATATGGTTTTTACGTGTTTGCGGTGGCGTAGCTAGCATGGATGGCACCCGGTGCGGTTAACGTGGTGTCACCCCAAGAAAGACCTCATAAAAAATAAAAACATTACTACCTAGTCAAATGTGTAAAAAAATTTCAGAATCCTCAAAATTACTTATTACTGTTCCTTATTTATTTATTTATGGACACACAACAATGAAATACAGAAAAAAACATTGATATGATTGATCATTTTTTTCAGTCAGTTATCGATCGATTCTGCTTTATTTGTATTAGGGTTTTGCGTTTATCAGTTATCGTTTATTACAAAAATATTAACTATCCAATCCACTGTATTGTTTGTTGAAAGATGTCTTTCAACACTTTTAAAAACACTAACAGAATAACAAGTTTTTCAATAACCAATAGGTAATAAATCCCTTCGCAAGTTCACGTCAATCACAATGTACGAAAGAAATGAGAATGACACAGGTGACAAGCGAGGAATATTTCAGGGGAATCCCCAACCGAGCAATAGTTAGAGCTAGAAACGAAAATAAAATAACAGAATTTTTGGGGAATCCGTGACCGACCGAGCCGTAGAGCTACAAATATATAAATAACAGACCGTTTTTAAGTGTAAAATATTTTTGTGACAATATTCTACCTTTGTTTTATTTTTTTTCCACGGTCGGGTGGCACCCGGGGCTACGCTACGCCACTGCGTGTTTGTATACTCAAATGTTTTGTTAAATTTCACAGAAATAATTCTTCAAAATATAATTTTGATGTGTAGAATAGTGAGGCGTGGTTTTTCATCACCGACTTAATCTAGATTTGGACTTAGTTAGAATCTAACTGCATTTTTACATTTTTCATGTCACCCTCCACTACCAATTAAACCCGAATAAATTTGACCGCAACATGACGACCATGTCTGTTGAGACTGTCATCATAAATTTTAACGATGCATTTTTGCTTATAATATTGCGTCATGTACCTATTTTTAATGCATAATGTAATTGTATAGTTATATCTAATTATTGTACTAAAACAAAGAACTGGTAATTGTAAAACATCAGCCAAAAGTATCTTGCCGGCTTTTTGATTATCGATGACTGATGTAATTTACAGTACGAGCCTTCTGATTGGACGCAATGAAGAGGAACTTGTTTGTCTAAATATGCAATGAATCTAACCACTCAATGTACATAAAAATAAAGAACGATATTTGTTTCAATAAACATTTTAAGAACATATATCAGAGACATTAAAATCAGTCTTTTCTTCATCAATTTCTTTACTCTTTTTCGAAAGGTCGTCCAATTACAGTGCTGTAGTTTTAAATGTTTAGCTGCTTTTTAAATTATGATTTTATAATGAAAACTGAGCTGTAAAAATGCTAACATTCAATAGGTATATAATTACGTCCACATTTTATAAAGGAATCTCAATTTATATAAGCGTCGTAAAGATTTCGTAGTAAAACTGAGCATAAAGAATAATACCTAGCCTCTCTTGTTATGTACGTGATATGCTTGTGTGAAGCGTTTATATTTGTGGCTACTTAACACTGACTGCTGAATTTCATGCGATATACCAGTGAATGATGCTCTCCTCGACTAGCCAGACTCCCTCCCGTCTCTGGTGCTTGTTTGGATCAGCACCGAGTCTCCCTTATTGTTACCATTCTCTACTAGGTGTTATGTGAAGGTGCAACAACATTGTGTTCTTCTCTAAATTTTGATCTCCCAGTGTCCCAGAAACTTCAACGGACATCGGGAGGCGTTAGGATTATAAATTTTTGTTACAATCGCTGCAGTGAATAGCTGTGGTAATCTCAGCTGTGAATTTCTGCTATTTTTTTATAAATTAAAGCTATCAACATAGTTTTTTTTTTATATTCGGTATACCTAGTATTTTTTGTAGTACCTTATCATTGTTTTATATTAGTTTAGACTTTAGACTCACAAATTTTATGAAGCTTGAAAAGAAATGATTTTTATGTGATGAAAAATTAAAGGATGCGAACAAAGAATTGAAGAGAAATTAATACTTTCTGCTGTCTGAAGGACTTTCAAAATAAATTTGAAGTTACTTTTGCACATTGTTTCTTTCAATATTGTTTACGAACTTTTACAATAATTGTGTAATTTTTTGTGACAGTGTCCATTATTTGGTGATTATGTTTGCTCTAATAAATTACCTTTATTGAAAATCATTTGTTTCTTCTACTCCCTAACAGTAAATGCACTATCTCCCAAATAAAAAAATTTCAGGGTAAATTTACCAAACTTCTCAAGTACCCGCCTATGGTTTTTTGAAGTGCTGCTACTCCAACATTATTTGCCCCATCACTGCATGAGGAATTCTCAAGTTTATTCCTGCTGAGCCGGTGTACGTAGCGGACTACGGTGCGAACACCACAATTTTAGTAGAGTACTTTAGTCAGCTCTTTACTAGAGTCAATCCATTTCGTTTTATTTTTTCGGGTGAGTAAGGACCACCACCACGCGTCTCTGCGCACTGACATGCATAACCATAACAATAACATGAACCTGCCATTTTAACAGAGTTCATTTGTAGACGCGCGGAAATGTTGTGGCGTTGGAGCGAAATTACTACTCTAAAATTATTTATTTATCCTGCTATTAATCTCTTTTCGTGTCCATATTTATTTTCAGCTTACAAATTTATTCTTCCACCTCTTCTACAATCAGCTAATTAGCATATTTACTTTGTTGTGTAGCAGCCTGTCATCTTGCAAAGGGCGGCGGGCACTAATGTACTAGTCGTTTAGTCAAGTAGTAGCGAGTTACTCGCTACTTGACTAAACTACTCTCTCAATGCCATTAGTGAGCCAAGTAATCCACTGTGAACTTTTAACTTTAGTAGTTACCTATAGTATATTCAGCTGAGCCTTGTGGTAGCGATCTAGTTCATCATTTTCTATAATCGGAACTTTATCATAATATAATCCATGATGAGAATAGAAATCGCAAGGGTTAGTCAAGTTCCAAACCTAATAGCTTAAGTTTTTACCCATAGATGGCAATAGTAGTTACCTTTTAACCTTCCGTCAGGCGCAATGCAAATCCTAACATGATGGGACAATTCATCTGTGAGAAAATCACAGAAAAACAGGTCAAAATAGATTTTTCGCTCAATTTAATTGTATATGCATTCCAAAAGTCATATAAAACAAAGAATAAAGTTACCCATATAAAAATCATATAACGTAAATAAAATCAGCAAAAAGGTAATTATAAAAAAGTTTTATGACTTTGTGTGGTAACACTTTTTTTTTTAAATAGGTGGGTAACATAACATTATACCATAAAATATCATTGTGACTGGTCAAGAACAAAAAAAGCAATAAACAGATATTTTACAAAGGAATGCAGTATTGAAACATTTACTTACACAATCGGGCGCAATTCATCTGACAGATTATTGCATACCTAGCAGTGACCCACAATGCGCACGAGACGAACGGAAACTGGCCCTGTGTAGTTGTGGGGAAGGAGGAAAAGTCAGGAGGCCACGCTCCTAGATCGGTGATATTTACCCTTTGGGTCAAAAATAAATCACTTTATCTCACAGATTAGTTGCGCCTGACGGAAGGTTAAATATAATTATATGCTTTTTGAACAATGTACGTAGTTCACAACAATACAGTACAATTTATACAACTGTACCGTACCGTACAATTATGTACGGAACAATTAGGTCGCGGGAGGATGGCATTCCAAGGGTTAATAAAGGTGTTTTTTAAGCATTTTTCAAAATGCCAGTGTTCCCTAATGGTTGAAAATCAGGTTAAAATAATTTTCCATCAAAATTTTTTATCAACCTGTATCATAATCGTTTTTAAAATAAAAAAAAAAAAACAAATAGCACTTCAAGCACCCTATTTATAACTTATGGGGAATGGCTGTGCGGTCTGTTTCAAACAAATCTTAATTTTGAATTTGAGGCCGAAACCCAACCAAACTGAAAATGTATTTATGTTATCAAAAGGTGTATCAAATATCTAGTACGGATATGGGCTACTTTATTTATTTGTGTTTCAAGTTATAAAATTTAGGCTTCAATATTCCATTATTTTAGAGGATAGAGAATTATTTATGGGTAAATGATATACATATATTAAAAAAAGTTTTCTTTGTTTATTATAAAAATGTGACGAAATATAAAATAAAATTGATTAAATGGTGCATTTTGATGGGCGTAAATTTAAATTATATACATCGGATCACAAATTTGTCGTAAAATTACCAATTGCTTCCAAAATCATGCAAAACTGAATTCTTTAATCACCAATTTATCATAATTTAAAACAAAAATAAATAAATAAAAATTTACATATCCTTACTAGATATTTGCTACAAGAAGGTACATTTTGATTAAAAACATTATTATTCAGTTTGGTTGAGAATTTTGGCCTCAAATCTCAAATCCAAAATTAAGATTTCTAAAAAAGGCCCACAGTCGTTTGTCAAGAGTTAAAATATTTTTTCTAAAACATTTTTATCAGCCTGTCAAAATCATTTACGTAAATAAATATTTTTAGGATAAATTTCAAATGCGAACTGAAGATTCTGTCATAATGATATTGTGCTTGTCGTGTTTCAGACTCCATCGTTCATATTAATAAAGTAGCTCACATCCGTACTACATATTTGATATACCTTTTGATTACAAAAATAATTTTTCAGTTTGGTTGGGTATTTTGATCTATCCAAATTTAAGATTTGTATGAAACGGGCCGAAAAGGGCCGCGCAAACGTGCCCTAACTTTCCCCTCCAACTTTATGAGTCACGTTTCCATGCTTACAGTGTTGTGAAAAGGTTTTCTCGTCTCTACAATGGGTAGGTACCTACTTTGAAAACGAATTTTTTAGTTCGTTTTCACAACATGACAAATTCACAATTTGGAAAAACTTCCCTCGCGTAGAAAAATGTCTAGGTATCTACGTAAATAATAGATTTATTTAGGGGACTTAGGTAAGTATATTGAAAGTACAAAAGCAAAGACGACCCTGACAACTCTTCCATATTAATTAGCAGCCCTACTAAAGTACTAATCAATCTTTTCATTCAGCTATGAACAAAATAGATGAGCTACTCCGCGGTTTGACGTGACTGCATGATGATCCACTTCGACGGTCACAGTACCGACACAACCAACCACAACCACATCGCAGATCGCATCGCATGACAGCTCGGTCGCTCCCTACTCGGTCCTCGGTGACGTCACCTTCACCTCCCTTCTCTGCTCCGCCCCCGTGTCCCCCATTCAATCAAAACATGTGGCACTCAAAACGTGATTATTATATTTATTTATTTTGTAACATTTTAATATAAAGGTTTTATCATTTCATACCACCATGCGATAATTATTAAGAATAATTAAATTATTTACAATTTGGTGACTAAAATACTAGAGCTTGCTAGAGCTCATACATAAAATAAACCACTCACCAGAGCTGATCGTAATTTGGATGATTAAAACAGCTGTAAACATAATTATGCCTTTGTTCCCACCTAACTTAGTTAAATGTAAAATTGCGATGGCCAATGAATTTTTTATAGTTCGTCAATTATAATAAGGCGGTATGTGCGTAAGTAGGTAAAAATACATGTTTTATTTGTTTTTATTGAACAATGTTTGTGTTTTTTCTCATCTACCATACTAGGGATGCGCACGTAATATTGTAGTTGTATGCAGTGGCGGCTTGTGGCTTTTGGGTGTGCTAGAGTGCTAATTTCAATTTTTGCATGAAGAATTTTAGGAAATACGTCTGTAGTGCACTATCAAACTGAAATTTCCTGAATATCTTTATATAGAATATGTTTTTATTTCTTTTGCATAGCATGGGGTAAAGGGCTGCAAGGATTTTATTTGCCGAGGCTAGGGCTAGGCTTTATTCATTGATGTGCTTTTTCCAAGTTAATCTTTTGTCAAGGATTACTTCGAGATATTTAATACTTTTTTCAAAGGGATGTTCCTTTTCTCCGAAAAGGTGGATGTTAGGTGGCCTTTTAGGGTATCTAAGTGAGAAATTTATACTTATTTGCTATTTTTTAAAGAAAGTTTCTAGTTTAGGTGCGTTGGATTGGACTTGACGGGTAAATTTATTTATGCCGAGGTTGACGTGACGTCGCATCGTCTACAAAATTTTATATTTTAGTACGATGGTTTTGGATACTGGAACAGGGGATGTCGCTTAAATAAATGTTGAAGAGAGCTGGTAAGAGAATATAACCTTGAGAGACACTGGCTCCTATCAATCTCACTGAGGAGAAATACTATCTTGTTTGATTCTTAATTTACTAATAAAATTTAATTTAATAAAATTTGCTAAGAGTTGGGCCATTGAGACGGGAATACCTAGAAAGTTCATTTATAGAGATCTATACTTTGTCAAATGCTTTGCAGACGTCTAGGGAGAGGACTACCTTGTGTTGGTGATAATTATCAAAACCTTATTTAGTTAGTTATTTCTTCGATCATCCGCAAGAGTCGATGGAAAGTGGAGTGGCCGATCTAAAGCCGTGTTGGAAGTCGGGGAATTCGAGCGTGTTGAGCGTGGCCTGGTGTGGACGCAGATATGAACATACGAGTAGTTTCAAGTCAACATGCTTGTGTTCATAGCGTGGTTTTAAAATATTTTTTATCAATAATGTAGCAACTACCTACATTTCGTAGAATATTCTTGCAACAAACGGCAGTCCACACGATAATATTTATGTTCCCGCATAATAATTATGGTGACCGGACAAGTCAGAATGAAACCAACTCAGAACCACCTCAGAAAAGTCATTAGAAGTGATGGAAAAATTGGTTTAATAGGTTACGTTAGGTTAGGGTTATTGGCTATTTTAAAATTATATTTTTCATAGCTTTTAATGATTTTTCAAGGAGGCGTTGATTTGACTTTATTCTCAGTTGGCATGGAACCAATATTTATATTTACATTTTCTTATCTGGCAACTCTGCACAAAAGGAAGGATGTTTACAAAGTACGCTATTTTCAATTTGTAAAAGTACATATTTTATGATTGGGCAAACATTTTTCATGAATAAAATTGGGAACCTCTCCCGTAGTGCGCCTACCTGTTCAACTGCTTCGTGCCACAACCGTCCGGTATCGGCGCTTGATTAGTAATAAATTGCCAGCCGCAAAGAGTGGAGCGGGTGGAGTCACCTTTGTTCCTCCGCGTTCGAAAGTCAAAACAGATTCGTGTCGTGTGTACTTCTGCCTTCAAGTGATTTCATTCAATCCAGTGATATTTCATCGAGTGTGGTTATCAGTATACACAATGCTGAAAAAAATGGATAAAGTTTTGCTGGCCGTCGCACTGATCGCCTTGACGACGAGAACAGGTAAATGAAACTCAAAATAAACAAGTTCCGTTTGAACGTGAAACTTTACAACGACAATGTTTTAAAAATGGGCGTGTATATTGTGTATCGTTTTCTATTACAAATCAAAACTATTGCAAAATGACTTGGTAGTATTGCAATTATTATTAAATGTATTGAGGAAATGGTTATATTCAGATACACAAATCTTTTTAAATCAATAAACTATTGTCTTATAATTGAAAAAAGTTTTACTTTTTATAACCTAAAATTTATTGAACATGAACTTTTTTTTCTATTTTTTGTTTGCGGATGTTTTTCTTGCATTTGAATTACAGTAATGTAATCATTGTATACGCCGAAATAAATAAGCATTCCTCACAATTATACCTATTGTTACGCAAAAGTAACAACAGCTTTCTTTATTTTTTTCCAGAATTTTGTTTACCTGTAGATTGTAGGTACAGTTTCAATATTTATTTGTTGCTATGTCTTACTTTTTATCCATAAACTAAAGGATTTTGGTTTAACGTAATTTTATATAAATAATCGTGTTTTGTTAATTTGTACACGCGCCATTATTCGACAAGATCTCTTCCGCTACTTTATGTAAAATGAGTTTTTTGTGGATATCGTTTGATTCAACCGAGTTGAATTGATTCTGGCGGGTTTCTTATACGACAATGTCTAATATTGGGATTGCCGTATTGCCTAGTGTCCCGTCAGAGCTGATGTGATGACGGGCACTGCAAGCTTGTCTGAAACGTTGACAATCACGATAATAATATTTTGAATAATCATTATTATTGTTTATAATAGTGTTGTTTGGTTTGTACGAATTCAGTTCAAATACGAAGGAAACAAGTTTACAAGGAATAAATAATCCACCCTAATTTCATGACAATATCTTCTCTTATTTCATTATTTACATTCCTTGGAAAATAGTTATTGATCTTCTACACCTCTGGAACTAGTAAACTATGCTGGCGCTCCCATTTACCTATCATTTTCCGTAACGTGCAACCTTAGGTCCGCGTGTCAGAACTCGGGTATGGGGGAATATCTATTGTTTTATTGATGTAAAAAAACTGGGTTTTATTTATGAAAAAAACCTTTTGGACTCTAGGCTCTTTCTTCAATCCCGCAAATCTCGCACGTGAGATCTCGCAAATCCTTGGGATCAAATAATGCTGAAATTCCGCGAGATTGCGGGATGCGGGATTGCTAGGTATATTGCAAACGGCTCCATGCCAACTAAGAATAAAGTCAACTCAACACCTCTTTGAAAAGTCATAAAAGCTTCGAAAAAAATAATTTTAAAATATCCCATAAACCTAACCTAACGTAACCTATTTAATCAATTTTTTATAAAAAAATTTTCATCACTTTTAATGACTTTTCTGAGGTGGTTCTGAGTTGGTTTCATTCTGACTTGTCCGGTCACCATTGCAAATCCTAGTTGTTATAAGTATAAATAAATAGATTAATTCCAAATTCCTTTTCGCTGGGTGCCTTTCCTACTACTGCCCAATTTCGAGAGGCGGGTATGGGTACTGCCGCCCCAGGAACTATTTATTGGATTACGAACACCTCTGCCATAGGTCACCCCAAGTGGTTCGCTATGTTTGGTGATTTAGCAGGGGTGCCCGGGTTCACGGGGTGAGGTTTGTTCGGATCTATGCTGAGGATGCGTCTGCCTACCAACTGCGTGACAGGCCGGATCGGGAAAGACTGGTTGAGGGATATTGAGGGGATTGACCTCTCCAGCAGGACTTTCTCGCAAAAATACCTTGCACTTGGGAGAGATAGATTCTAATGCCCGTCATTCCTGATGGACACACTGGCCCCCAAATTCCTACCCACCCGTCATACATTTTCCTTCCCACAACTTCCTCTTATTCCTTTCATAAGAAAATACCCTCCGTACAGCATACCCAAAGATGCAGTTAAAGATATAAGGCCCTGAGGGGAATTATTTTCCTCAGGACCTCCTGTGTGAAGCTAATACAAAAAAACGAAAATAATAGCATCGAAGTAAGTTTTGAACACCTCGAAATATAATTATATCCAGTAGGTAAGAAGTGTAAGACCACCATTCAGAATTGACAAAAAGCGCTTGAAATGGCTTTAGCCGTGTTTGGTGGACAGATCTGATCTTCATCTTTCCCATATCCTTCCCCTCCCTACTACCTTGTACCTTGAGCCTCACAACGTATGAACATATCACAATTGGGGATGCCATGGTCTCACTGGCTCCGGACGGCTGGTAGTAGGGACTCTTGTGCGGTATTCACATTAAAAAATATTTTATGATATCTGAAAGATTCATTTTTTTGCTGAATCGAATATACAAAAAAAAACAAAAATGGTTGGTAGTGGACTTTGGCGAGTTTGATATGTATCGACACAATTAATTTTGGCTGGACAGCGAACTCTCTCAATTTGGATGAAGGTCAAGCACACTCATAACGCCAAGAGGTAGACAGAAAAATGAATATCGGTTGGACAGGAAACTCTCTATCAATTTGAATGGAGACACCGCATATAAAACCGCAGAATTATTCTTTAGCAAGGATCTACAACTACTCTTATTATATATGCCAGCTTCGGTGCATAAAATATTATTGCACTGATAAAATATTATTAGATGTACCTAATTCAATTTTACCAGTTAAATAGTTATCCGAAGATGCTGAGGAATCTAGAAATGAGGTGTGTAGAAGCAAAGGCAGCAATCTCCACTTTCATTTTTTTTTTAAAAAGGCTAAAAACACATTGATACATATTTTCAAACTCTGATTTTGATGGGAGAAAGCTGAGTTTGTAACTAGATTTGCAAATTGAATTTAGGTTCTCAATTCGAATCACCGTGAAACTGCATTTCATTTACAACTTTTTTCCGATATTTTGGAGATTGCTGCCTTTGCTTTTACACACCTCAAATGAGGACTATAAGATGTATAGGTTACACCATGCTACAAAGTGCTCAAAGTTTGCAACAAACGAAGATGTTCTACATTCTTTGCTCAATTCGTCAGATCAATCCAATGCTAGCAAACGAATGCCCATTACGAAAAATACGAAGGAGCTAGATAACGAGGCAATGACCTTTTGGAATAACAAGCGAAACACAATACATAATTTAACTACATATTATATCTCAGAAAAAAATACTTTAAAAGAGAATTTTTTTGGGCAAAAAAAAGCTTTTCATCCTGAAAATAATGCTTATAACAATTCATTACTTTATATTTCATAAAAATATGAAATATAAAGACGGTTTAATTTTTAATCAGCACACCAAATGTTATTTTCTTTTTTAATTGTCGCGTTTCATTCCGACACGTTGTGTTGTTGTGTTTTTTGTTACTTTACAGGATTATTTTTATATCACGGGACCCTTCAGTGAAAATGTGTCAAAACAGTGGTTTAGTTATAGCTTCATAATTTGATAACGAAATTTGGTTTTGCGTAGTTGCAACAGTGGTAAAAATGACAATGTTTGCAAGTGAATTCGAGTGAACACAAAGGATTTTTCTAAGGCCTGGCATCAATACTCAAGAAAAGACCCAGTTCCCATTTGTTTATAAATGTTTATAAATATTAGTTGGTGGCGTAGATTGTTTTTGTTTACTTAAATGCTAAGAGTATTTATTGAACCACGATACCAATCTTATAACAAAGGTTGGTGAAATAACCTTATCAATTTTGATTTTTAAATATTTATTTTAATTGTTTGTTTATTTATCTTAAGGGTATATTACCGCAAACGCAGCAAAAACGCGGTTTTTGATGCAGTTTTTAGAAGATTTCTATACTGTTTATTAGAAAATAATATTATGTTTTGAACAAAAAAATTATTCTTCTAAATGGAGGAAAAATAAAATATGTTAAAATCTTTAAAACAAATGCGTAAAAAAATATTTACACAACCTCTAAAAATAGCTTAAAGTTCAATTACATCATTTAATTCCAAATACAGGAGAATTATAAAAATATACATTATCATCACATCAATGTTTTCTAAATGTCTGTTGAATAAAATTATTTTAAAAAGCATTAAAACAATGCATAAATAAATTAAAACTGTTTTTCAATATAACGATATTGTCACTCGCATCACGGTATTATAAAAACCGCGACATGAGTTTTTTCTCGTCAGTATACGAGATGATTTCAGAGTGAGAGGACGTCAAATGTTTTCAAAAATAAATACGTAAATGTGTTGGCACATCAGAAAAGAGGTCAAACTAAAGGAACGTCGTTATGTTATTGTGTATTGTTTCAGAACCAGGTTGACTTTTTTACTAATAGCGGCCGACCGGCCACGTCGACAACATTGGGTATAGAAACCAGCGGCGTATAATGTCTTAGGGTGCGCCTTCACCAGAATCATATTCCTAGTTTTGTTTATGTATTTATTTACGCATTACTGAGCTTTTAATTAAATTTCTAATTATACAGTTTTTTAATTGTAATAATGGTATATCTTATAAATTATGTTAAAATAAAATGAGTTACAAAGTTATAATAGAAGTAACAAAATTGTAAAATAGGTTGCAAACCAACAAAAAGAAATCGACACACTCCTAAAAATTAAATATAAGATTAACGAAAAAATTGTTGAAACTGAAAAAAATAAAAAAAAGCGCGTACGTGGAGTCCACGCGCGACAGAAGTGAAACTTCTTGTTTATTAGGTATGGATAGATATTATTAGTATTTTATTAATTGAACGAGATAATTATTGAGAAAAGTAGGGAAAAAGTTTAATAAAAACACGAAACGATCCTCACCATAAATCTCCCAGTATGAATCTAGCGAACCTTGCAGCAATTATTAAAACTATCTTGTTTGAATAACAAACAAATTATGCTATTTCATATTGAAACATGTTAGTTCACATTGCTGCCGCAGGTTTTTAATGTAAACTATGGAATATATTTTCGATATTTGTTTTTGGGGTTTTAAGCCGTGTTTTGCATTTGAAAGGACATTTATTTTATTTATTTATTTAACGCCCAGATTACTTTTACATGATTTGTGGTGTAATTTTAATTTGACAGATACTTTGAAACATAGAAAATAATAAAAATAAAATTACAAGATAAAATAGATAAAAGTCATACAAACACAGAAACAAAAACAGAAGAATACAGCTATTTGTGAAGTCGTTGTATCGGAGAGTGGGCAATGTAGTTACGCTTATGAGTGCTGCTGTAGAATATTGTATTTTTTCGTGTTGTTACTGTGGGTGTTCGTAAGTTAAAGAGTTGCAGGAGTTCAAAACAGTCAAAATTAGAGTTAAATATTTTGAATAAAAATGTTAAGTCGTTAATTTAACGTCTCAAGTATAATAATGTCATGATGATGAGAAGGTAGAGCTGCTCGTAGGCCATCGAGATTTGATTGTAGTCCGCGGATGTTTTGGTAGTAGATTTTTAAAGTTTCGGTTCGATTTTTAGGTGGAATTGCTTGGATATTTTTGTAACTTCCTAGTTTTTTGGCAGATTCGGTCCAATTCGAGGGGCGGAGCTGAAAGCTGAATTTTTGCAGGTGGATAGTACTTCTTACAAGGAGTATTTTCCAAAAACTCCCCTCCCCCGCTTGCTTCCCCCCCCCCCCTGTCCCCTGCCAAACTTTGCAATTTTAGAGTTCTACAAAATCCATTATATCTCTTAAACTTTAATATACATCTGAAAAAAATTACACTGTTACACTTCTTAGAAAGCTGTCTAAAAATAAGTTTTTGAATTTTTTTTGTTATCTACTACGGTTTGGCAAATAATAATGACATTGTCGCAAAAAAAAAATTCTTTTCGTAAAATTTTGATTTAAAGATGATTTTTTTTTATATGAGGGACCAAGCAAAAATGTTTCAAATAATCTATTTGCCAAATTTAATAAGTTTTAAAACGATATATAACTGCTTACTTTTATCCTTAATACTGGTCAAAATCCGACTCAATAGCAGGGCGGCAAGGCGTGCTTGGCGGTCGGGCCTAGCACACTGTGCTTGCAGATGACCGATTTGAGCTTAGGTAGGTATTTATAGTTTTAAATTGAAACACTGAGTACTTTTTAATCGATTAACGATATAAAAAACGCTTCAACACTTTAACGCTGTTCACAATGTTTCTTTTATTTCACGAGGAAAAAGTGTATCATGAGAGTCATTTCAAATTATTTTGACGATTGCAGCACCTGTAAGAACATAGGCTCTTACAGCTCTTGCATAAGCGAGTCCTTTTAGCACGTGTATCACTGTGGGACCTCCGTACACAGTTTTCCATAAATCTTCTAACCCACTTTCTTCCGTGATCCAAAACATCCCAAATATGACATTTACAAATGAAACTTGAAAAGTTATTTTGAGAAGAATTTGCTCTAATATCCTTGTATGCACGCAGTTTCGTAGCCCGGGAATGTCTGTCTTTTTTTTTTTTTTTTAACTTTTTGTAAATAATAATAAATATTGAAAATGACCGATATTTTATTTATCATGCCAATATATTCAGACATAATAATGATCATATATTATAAAAATGATGCGTAATTGAATACCGTATTGTTTTGACATCTGTCAATGAAGAATATGTCGGTTACGAGTCATAAGCTACTGCCTACCGTCTTGCAGTGCAGTTGATTGTGTCGAATAATTTATCAAATATTTCATCGAAATCTGATAGCAATCATAAAATCATGAACTTTACCACAAAATTAACATAAAACATGCACATACAACTTAATAAACATAATTTGAAAGATGCCCATTATTAAGCGATTCATGTTCAAACCTTACTCAAGGGTACCATCTAGTCTAATGGATTTGTTCGCTGCTTTGTTTCGTAGTATGTTCTCCAAGCGTGTAGCGTGTTCCCCGTTTGATTTTACTTCATTCCTCCCCGCCTCGAAATATTATTTCGGTTTTCGTAAATTCCGCCTTAAATGCTAAGAGCATTGAACTTCGATACCAATCATATAACAAAGGTTAGAGAAAGAACCTTGTCAATTTTGATTTGTAAATATTTATTTTAATTGTTTGTTTATTTATCGCTTGTTGAGGTCCAATCTCAAGTGGGTCTTAAGTCATTACATTTCAGAGGGTGTAATTTTTATTGTACATAGAATGTCCATTATAAATGTACACGGAATTTGTGTACGGATAAGGTATTTAAATTTTTTTTATTTTATTTAGATAATTTACGAATCTTCAGATCCAGGAGCAAAGAGGATATACATGTGATAGTTGGTCCCAGAGTTCCTGCACTGAAATAAATCCCGACTTACAGCATTAAATGCAATCCAAAAGTTTGTCAATGCAAGCAATTCTGGACATCATTTAATCTTTTATGTAGAGATACCAGCTAGTGAAAATCTAATCTTAATCTTCGAATAAGAAAGAAAAAGCTAGAAGAAATATGTAGTGACAGGAAAACAAGAAGAGCCACAAAGCAAGAATACGCAAGGAAAATGAAGAATCCTTTTGTACCTAGTAGTATTAAGTACGAAGAAAAATCAATAAGATGCAAGAAGATGAGAAAAACCACGATAAGGAAAAAATATCGAGATAAAGCAAGAAAATGTCAGCATAGATTATGAGAGCCAAGGAAAGTCAAGAAAGGCAAGAAAACAATAGAAGAAGCAAGTTAAAGCCAGAATAATCGAAAAGAAGCAAGAAGATGAAAGCAGAGACTAAAATATCCTAGAAGAGCCAATAAGATGCAAGAAGAAGCAAGTAGACGCCAGAAGAACCAAGAAGTTTGCAAGCAGATGCAAGAGCCAAGAAGAAGCAATATGAAGCCAGAAGAACCAAGAAGCCGAAAAAGTGGCTAGTGGAAGCCATATAATGCAAGAAGTGGAAAGAAAATAATAAAAAGTCAAGAAAAAACCAATAAGAGCTACGACGAAAAAAAATAATAAACAAGAAGAGACCGGTTGAGGCTCAAAATTAAAGAAGGGAGTAGTTGGAAGCAGAAGAAGTGGGAAGCATAAAGAAGTGGGAAGCGAGAAACCAACGTCCAATCATCTCCTTTATTCTTACAACTACGTATCGGTCGATTTATTCCGCAAGAAGACGCAAGAAAAGCCAGAGAAGGCGAGCTAAGAAGGGGGAATAAAGTTCAAGAACAGCCAAATCAATCCAAAGAGAGACAAAATACGAGAAGACATAAGACGAGACAAGACAGACCAAGAAGAGCCGAGAAGAGCCGAGAAGAGTCGAGAAGAGCCGAGAAGAGCCGAGAAGAGACAAGAATAGACAAGAAGAGTCGGTTAGAAGATTCAAGACGAGCCAATAAGGGGCAAGAAAAGGTAAGAAGAAGCAAGAAGAGCCAAGAAGAGCCAAGACAAGGTTCCAGAAGATCCAGAAAAAGAGGCAAGAAGAGAAAAGAACAAGCAGCAAGAGCCGAAAAGAGACGGGAAGATTCAAGAAGCGGCAAGAAGAGACAAGACAAGCAGATGCGAGAAGATCCAAGATGAACCAAGAAGAGATGATAAGATCCCAGAGAAGAAGCAAGAAGAGACGAGAAAAGCAGAGAAGAGGCAAGAAGAAGGAAAGCATAAAGAAAAGGAAAAAAAATCATAACGCTCAATCCATTCCTTTATTCCTGCACATCCTAAATTGCAATATTGGCTTATTAGATTGCCATGTATAACTCCAACCTCCTTCCCATCCTCAGAGCACGTGTTCCAAGTCAGTGTCAATATCAGTGTCCTTCGGTGTACCGGTCTCACCGGGACAGGATGCTCCTGGCTGGGGGGTACAATCGTATCGTATCGATAAGAAAAAAGAATTTAAGGATTTACTAGACGAGAATTAGCATTTGCAACCACCGTGCACCGTCCACCGACCGTTCCCGCAACTCTTTCAGCCTGGTATAATCGCACAGTTCCACCCTGGCACACCTCACACTGCTTACAAACATGCGCCAGTGTGAAGTGTGTCAGGGTGGCCGGCGAATAATAGAGATGTTTTCAGTAGGCTGGGCACACTGAAAAGGCCCCCGTCTGCAATCGTCGCGCCCCACACATGACCGAGCTCGCAATTTCCGGCTCCAGCCGATAGGGAAGTGAGCTGCGAGCTTGTGACGTGAAAGTCACGTCATGCATAAAAATGTGACGTTATTTATGTGGTGACCTCGCAAGATGATTTACATACACAAGTTATCGGATGAATTCAGAGGAACGTGATAGGTAATATTTACCTACTTTCATATTGGTGGTGAAAGAATTAGGGGTACGGAGAGAACGGTTTAATACAATTACCGCAAAAGAGACGGTTAGGGCTTTTAGGGCGATACACAACCCTAATAATTTTTGTTTGCTCAAAACTCACATTTTATCATTTCCGGCGAATTCGCAAGTATAATAACTTTTTTACTCTAACCGATACCTGGGGATGCAAGTTCTTTATATTTAAAATTAATAAAAACAATACCTTACCATTAATATATTTTACGTACAACTATTTTAAAAATTTATAACCAGTTTTTCAACTATAAAGTTAGCGGTAAGCACCAGATTTTATTTTTCTAGATGATGAATTAATAACTTCGGGAGGTATTCATTTAGAAACATCTTTAATATTTGTAAAACGTTCTTTAGAATTAATTAAAATGAACGCGGCGGAAAGGTCGGATCTCCAGACCCGCTGCGGCGAACGCGACCGTACGTTCGTCTAATACGCCGTACCGCGGGCGTATATTTGTTTACACGCTTTCTTCACTTACGTCGTTAAGATTCCCACATTATTTGACTTCTTTTTTTTGATAGGGCAAATTCGACAGTAGGTCCGTCCAATACACGGGTCGCGAGTCGCAATTTGTATACACGGGTTTTTTATTTACGTCGTTAAGGCGGCGCTATTCGGCTGAAAAAGAAGAAGATGGAGAGATGTGTAATTTCGAATGTTGGGCAGAGCGCGCTAATATTTTATGTGATGAAATCGCAGCGAAAATGGCGAAAAAGCTTAATAAAACATGACTCGTTTAAAATAGACCAAAAATCTCGTGGAACGTATCTTAAGTATCATTTAAAGAAACATTGTGAATATTTTTTCACAAATATAACTTGTAAAATAATAGAAATAGACTTGTTTTAAATAATTTTCGGAGCATACTTTGCGATTTTTTTCTATCGAGAGAATTTCATATAATTTGCGTTTCAGCGTGGAACGTATCTATATATTATCTTCAAAAATAACATATATTTTTTAAGAGCTTAAAAACTTCAAATGTTTAAGGGAGATATGTAAGAAATCGGTGGAAATTCGAATAGTGGACCCTTAAGATTCTGAATATATTTTAGGGTAGATTTTCGTCTCATTAGGTACTTGGACATGTGGGTCTAAATAATGTGGGAAGGCGATGAATATGGGAAAGAGTCAGGGAATACCTGAATTTTCTGAGCTGATCACTAAACACGGCTAACGCCATAACGCGAAAGTGAAAAATCGTGTAAACCACGGGGTATATGGTATTTCGAATTTCCATTTAAATTTGACTTGCCTCTCAATCTCGCCTCTGCGATCTCTCCCAGAATAGCTCGAGATGAAGAATGCAGTGACAGCGATGATATCTGGTGCATCGATAAGTGGCGTACTTAGCTTTTCGACCAAGGTGAAGCTTTAGAGAGTTAAGGTGTTGATTATCACCACTACATCATCATAAACAAGCTCTGAATATCTTTGCGTCAATGGCAGTTTTTATACTGAAGAGGTATTTCACCGTCCTCCCGGTAGCTTATCCATACATTAACGAATATTAATAAATAAACAAATTAATATTCGCAATAGGTAAAAAAAACTCAGCCTTTTCCAATATAAAGCCACTCACTCTTCATATGTTCAAATACTGATAATCCATGAAAAGGATGGTGAAATGCCTCCTTTGAGCCCTTTCAGCATTTGAGTGGCAGCCACCTCTATGCAATCCAAAACGTGTGCAAAAACGGACCGTCCGTCTGATAGATTCTCCTTTTGCAGATTGCAATCTTTAGAGTTAGAGCACAGGTGCCAGGTGGGATGCTGTCCTTGTTCTACCGGTATTTCAATGGCAGATGCTCCGAGGAACTAGCATCATTGACCCCTTCGGCACCGTTGGGAAACACGCCGAATGCGCGCTCAACATTTGTACACAATTGACACTATTTGTCACGGTTCTGTGACTCATCCCCCGTCCATACCGGTCCCCCGGCATACTTATACAATAGCTTTAGGGAAAATACGTTACACCTAATTACACAAAATTACAAGTGATCCCGTTGGGATGTGCAGAGAGGATGTACCGCCGAATAACAAAAGAATAAAACATATTTTCATTCAAATGCATCAAGGAAAAATCTGCTTCTTTGTTTACTAAATGTACCAGCGCATAAGTACAAAAAAATCGCCACTGTGTATAAATTCTTTTGATATTCATACCAACTTTTGAAGTCGGACTGAATATCTTTTACGTTTGAAATTGGTAAATAATGCACAAAAATGGAATCTTTTCAATCAGTGGCAGGGGTTACGAAATGGGATCACAAAGAAACATGACGATCCGAGACGATCTGAACATTGAACCACTGCCACTCTTTATAGAAAAATCCCAATTGAGGTGGCTTGGAATATCTGATGACCGAATTTCGAGGAAAATACTGAATGCGATTCCAGAGGGTAGTCGTCCAGTGGACCGCCCCAGACATAGTTGGGCGAGGCGACTCCAGAAACTGTGTGAGGAGAGGATGGGACTGCCATGGACGGAGGCCGGACAATCAGCACAAGACAGGGACGTATGGAGGAGCCTTGTCGATGCAATGGGTCCCCGACCCGAATAGGACAAGGGGAAGAAGAAGAAGAAGAAGTAGTAAATGTCATTTCGGGGGATCAATTTTCGGGGGGATCAACTGTCGGGTCACCATTTGTCACGTGAGAAAGGATTAAACAAAATTTTGTAATGAAAACTTTTGACGTTTTATAAAAAGGAAAACTTAAAAATGCATCAGAGATAGATCTGAAACGTGTGGCGAAGTCATTTAATGGCCATTCGGCGCCATTTTGCTGTTTTTTTTTTACATTTTAAAGGTTCGTTACTATCACCGATTCAGGTACATTTCCGCATTCTATAAAATTGTTTTAAGCTGACCAGCTTAACATTATGGTTATCCTCTTCTGCCGATCACAATTTGTTCAAAGGCTGAATGAACTCAATCGGCATTTAACGGGAACCTTTCAAATGTGAAAGTATTACAAAAATCGCTGAATGGCCATTTGACGATAATATTTTTTATTTATTTATTTATTTTTTTACAATAATAATTACATTTATAATATTATTACCTAGGTTTACATAAGAATTAATTTTATGTTTCTACTACTCCATAAATTGAGCTCTAGGAGCTCGTGTTTATGGGAGGAGTATTTGCATAAAAAAAACATAATGTTCTGAAAAGTGTGTATACAATGATCAAAGACTTAAATGTCTTGAATGAAATAAATATACAAATACTTTTTGACATAGATATAAAAAAAAACAAAAACCATAATACTTTTTTTTTATTAGATGTTAATTAGTTAAGGGTACAATATATCATTATCCAATTTCAGGGACTTAATTTGCTTTTTAAATTGTTCATATTTCATTGTTTCCGTTACATTTATTTTGTTTTTGGATAATAATATATTGTACCATCTCACACCTAAATATAAATAGTGGTGTTGAGCCGTGGTCGTTCTAAACATAGGAATGGCTATTAAGCCATTAGTTTTATTACAATTTACTTACTTTTATTACAATTGAATTACTGTGAAACAACCCGTCCTGAAGCCTCGATTACATTGAGAGAGTTTACAAACTACTAGCCGGCGAATTCACTATCTGCTAGTAAACTCGCTCAGTGTAATCATATTAACTAGCTAACTAGCAGATTTTACACTGAACAAGTTTACTAGCAAATAGTGAATTCGCCGGCTGGTAGCTTGTAAACTCGCTCAATGTAATAGAGGCTTTAGTGATAGAGTGAGTGTACGTTATAAATAATTACAAAAATTAAGTTGTGGAGCGCCCTTGAGGTGTTTTATCACGAAAACGGCGCTATAGAAATGATCAAAACATTATTATTATCTCAACAAAAATCGCTGCGCTGCAAAAAATTTCTGGTTGAGCCATGATTCTGTCACTGATCGGTACGCCAGTGAGTACGCCACTGTGTGTGGTGTGTTCACTTCCACTCTATCGCCCATCTTATCAGCGTAAAAGGTCATAGAGGGTGACCCATAACCCGGCACTCTCAATTACTACCAGATATTCCCCTGAAGATGTGAACCGTATTTGTTGAGTTTTAGACATGATATCAGATATTTTTCTAAATACAGAATAAATATATTTTTATGTTACGTCTGAGGGACAATAAGAACAAAATATAACAATGTTACACCAACTTCTTAATTTTTTTGGCGACGTTTTCTATTTGATATTTTCATGGTAGTTCTGTGACCTCGTGCCCAAAAAATAAGTTTGTAATTTTTTCTTATTAAATCGAAACTTAAATTTTCTCTGAAATCATAATATTTGTAAGTGGGTAGGTACTTACTTTAATACCTGCCTGTAATTACAGGGTGCAGCAGCATAACTTCATTTTTTCAAAACTTAATAAAACCCATTGTATGAATCAGATTTTTTTTATTTGTTTTTTATAATGTAGGGACATACCTAAAGTTTTTTGACGTGATAACGTCTTATAAATCGATGAACGCCGGCTTACGGCACTTACGAAAAAGCATGACTGTCACGTTGTCACGTTCCGCCTGAGCCGAGCGTGCAAGCGAGAGCGCGGAACAAGCTATCTTCCGTAAACCGCCTTTACAGACAACCAATTTTTTTTACTTAGTTTTTGAAGATAAAATCAGGTAGGTGACGTCCCCCATTCTTCATACACTGAGTAAACCGATTTCTGGCATTTGTTATGTTATGACTCTTGCCAGCATATCAGGCGTTATCCTGGCAATTTCTTCTTGGATGACAGCGCCCTTGAGGTGATTTTTCACAAAAACGGCACTATATAAATCATCTAAATATTATTATTATTATTATGTTATATATATATCCACGCTCAAAAACGCTTGGGCTTTTATAGCTTGGGCACTATGCACAATTTTATTTACTGCACATCTATCTCTAATGTCTATCGCGACCCTTCTAAGGTTGCGACCTAATTTTACTCAACTTTTTCATTTTAAAGTTGGGATATTCCCTCCTTCCCCTCCCCATCCACGGGGCTATCCAAACTCTCCTCCGGAGAGCCACTTCACTCATCGATTCATAATATTCTGGAATTTTGCGTAAGCCTCTTCAAATTTAACCTTCACGAGAATTTTCTCCGTTTTAGTCTGTGTTGATCTATAAAATGGATTTCGCTGCGTAGGCATTCCGTATCTTTATGCAAATTTATCTTGCTCCTGCAATAGCGGTAATTATAACGTAGATAATACCGGGGTTTTACGATGTTGCCTCAAAAATTAATAAGAAATTACCGGATGGTCTTATACTCTGTGAGCGGTTGAAAATAATAATAAGGTAATGGTACTTACCTATTTTTTAATATATTGAGGATTTAGGTCAAGGGTTCCCAACCTTTCGAGGTAACTACTTTCCATCTCCCCCACCCCCTTAATTAAGCATTTCAGAAGGAAACAGCAACGACGACTAAGGGGCCATCCATAAATTACGTCACACGAATTTCATGATTTTTTGACCACCCCCCCCCCCCCCCCCCCCCGGTCCCTGTCACACGCTGTCACATTTGTGAGGCCCCCTCCCCCCTAGAGTGACATCACACGTTTTGCAATTTTAAACGTATAAAAGTAAAATGGTTAGCCTAACTGCTTGTGACGTCACAAAGCTGATACGATGAGAACCCCGTACGCCTTGTCACACAATGTCACACTTCTCTACACCCCTCCCCCCCTTAAGGTGTGATGTAATTATTTATGGATGGCCCCTTATATATTCTTCTTTTTAAATTCGATGTCACACTACACTAAAATAATTACTCAAATATGTATTTCTAGTATTGTGAGTAAGAAAAATAGTACTTTTTTATATTGCAGTTCACTATACCGTGGGCCAAAGCGCCAAATTCGGAATTGTGTTGTATAGGCCACAAATACTTAGGGGGTATTTCACCATCCTCCTCATAGCTTATCCATACACATAACGAATATTAATAATAAACAAAAAAATACTAAAAAATATACTAAACTAAAATATTATAAATAAATAAACTGTTAAAAATCTCGGCTAACTTATCCTATATGTAGCCATTATTCATAGGTTCAAGTGCCCAACAGTAAAATCAGACTTTTAAACTAATAAATTCTGTATAATTAAGCTTAAATGTACGCTACCGTATAAAAAATCTATAAGGAGGATGGTGAAATACCCCCTTAGCTAAATTATTTTTTATTTTACCTATTTTTGGATCACGCCCACAAGGTACTTCTTGTGTTATTCTTTATTCTATTTATTTTTCTTTTTTGCCCTGCTTTGTTAAGCCTCGTTTAGAATGGGCATGGAAAAACTGCCTAAACTAAAAAAAATGTAACCAATGATTGACAAGCTATCGTTTTGCAGCAATGGCGACTAATAATATTGGCGGCAATTTATTGAAGCTGTTCATTGGCTAGAATATGACACTCGGAGCTTTTGCCTTCTTTTTTTACTCACACAGGAGGCCCTGAGGAAAATAAAACCCTCAGGACCTATGTCATCTTTGGGGATGCTGTGTGGAGGGACTTTTTAGGAAGAGGAAATTCTGGGAAGGAAAAAGGTGTGAGGGGCGGGTAGGAATCTAGGGGGTCAATGTGTCCAGGAGAGACGGACGTATGAATCCACCCCTCCACTGCAGTGCAAGTCAATGTGGTCGATAGAGTCCGGCTGGAGAGGTGAGGTTAGATCACTCTCTCCTGATCCTGTAGGTGAGCAAATACATTTGCCGCCAAGACCTAGACAAACCTCACCCCATGAACCCAGGCACTCCTGCTAAGTCACCAAACGTAAATTTAAACGGTGACCTACGGCAGGGGTGTTTGATATTCAATAAATGGTTCCGAGGGCGGTGGTACCCATACCCGCCTCCCAAATTTTGTAATTTGACTCCTAATTTAAGCAGAGCAACATGTGGATAAAATTCAGGTTTTTCTTGTTGGTGTCTTAGTATCGAAGGGCTTTCCCCCTACATGCCCTCTTTGTGACCACTTGATGATGAGAAAATGAGATTTGATGTATTTGCATTTTGTATAATTTCGCATTAAGGTTTTAGTGTGATATTGGAATGGCGGAATAATAGTCAATAGAATGCTAGATTTTGACTGACTGTTTTATTATGTAGTGGCAGCGATAGATTGCTATCAGTGCGTGGGCACAGATCCCGTCAACCCCTTCCTCTGCAACGAATTCCTGGAGGACGACCAGGACTTGTCTCCGCGAGGGTGTGATGACGTGTACGGAGCCAGCTTCTGCGTCAAGCACATCGGACGCTTCGAAGGTACCCACCAGCTCTGCAGAGATAACAACACCCGCACACTAACCTAACCTGGCTTGGTGACTTGACCTAACCTAAAATAATTATTACATCTTCAGTGGTAATCTAATATAACCTAACATTGCCTGATTTGATCATCTGGTTACCTAACCTAACTTAGCCCTATTGTTTTGGTATGTAATTTAACCTTATTGCTTTTTCAATGGTTTGGAAAGTATTACAAGGAGTTGAACCAATCTGCTGCATAATGGATGAACTAATCCCAACACGGTGATCTTTTCTTCTATATTTTACAATGTTGGTAATAGTCTTTGTTTTAAATGACACAATTATTTTGTTTTAGCCACTTCTTCTAAATTTTATAACGGACCTACAAAACCGGACTACAAAATTTGTAGTCCGGTTTTGTCAAATATTCTTTTAAAGTGCAATGACACTGAAAATACAGAACACTGTAAGTATACATACTTTAAAAAAAAATTCGTTCTTAAAAAAAATTAAAATCGAAGAAGTACTGTTGTTAAGATAGGTACCTACTTAAAGACATGAATTTGATTAAATTGTGTTTTACAAAGTGATTGGCTCTCATTTAATTTAACATACCTTTGAATTTAACAATAGGTAGAAAGGAAGAATCATTAATGTTGAGTTTAGTTACACTACTTTTAGATCTGAATGAGTTAAATATATTCAGATCTAAAATTAGAGACTTGATCTAAAGCCCGGGCAACACTAGGTACTGCTAATGTAAAATAAATGCGATCAATTTCTAAAGTGTGCTGTATATTTTATTACAATATCGCTATTCTTCATTATGTTAACACAAAATTGCAAAGGTATAATAATAATTTATTTATATGCAATTCTAATTTTGAGATCAGTGGTATCTATATTGCAATGAAAAATTTTATTTTTCCCTTTTATGCCTTTTTAATTTTTAATAAAAATGTAGGTTACACAGCTTTAGATTACCACCGTGATTTATATATTTTTAGTATTGCCATTTGAACAACAGTGGCGCCCTCCTATGTTTTCTGCTCTTATTTGACAAACTGTAACCTTTTTAACGTTCATCATTCATGGCTGCGTACATCATCCAACAGTACCCTGAAAAAAGATTATGTACGAGAGTAAGAGGAATGTGCAGACATTGGCAGTGCAAACATTGTTATTAAATTATTTCAAGTACAAAACATTAATTTGTAGATTCATTGACATCATCACATTGTTTTGAATCAGCAGTACACTCATTACACATTCTCAAGTATGGTTATTAGTGGCCAATTACTTGGAAATGGCCTTGTTCAGAGGAAGTCTGTTGCTACGCATAAATAAAATTAACATTAATGTTTTTCGCGTATTAGAATATTATTGAATAAAACATGATTTGTCTTTACTTTTATCACACGAAATTCTGATCTAACTGCTCAAAACCACCTCTAACTGCTCACTACCACCTCTAACAGCTCAATACCAGGCCCCCTAGCAGTGGCGTAGCTAAGGGGGCGGTGGACCCGACCGTGGAAAAAAAATTACGAAGGTAGAATATTGCCACAAAAATATTAATAACACAATCTGTTCAGGGATTCCCCAAAAATTCTGTTGTGTTATTTTCGTTCCTAGCTCTACATTGCTCGGTTGGGGATTCCCCTGAAATATTCCTCGCTCGTCACCTGTGTTATTCTCATTTCTTTCGTGCATTGTGATTCACGTGAACTCGTGAAGAGAATTATTACATATTGGTTGACGTGAATTAGTGAAAAAGTTGTTAGTATATTTAAAAGTGTTGAAAGAAATCTTTAAAAAAACGAGGTAAGTGGATTGGATAGTTAATTTTTTTTGTAATAAACGATAATTGATAAACACAAGGTGACACTACGTTATCCGCCCCGGGTGCCACCCATGCTAGGTACGCCACTGCCCCCTAGCATAGTCGATCGATAATGATTGATAGGATAACTTTCGGTAACTCCTCCTGGTTCCCTAACATGACTGCAGATCACCCAAGAATAAGTAACAGTTCACAATGACTAAGTATTCTTAATATATTCAAAGTCAACTATTTTTTGTATGCTAGCGATCTGCTAACTTTTCATTGTCCTAGGGAACGATGAGAAATTACCGAAAGTTTTCCTATCAATCCTTTTTGATCAACCGTGCTAGAGGTTCAGGTTGAATCAGCTTTTATCAACTAACACCACTTTCAGAATAAATTAAACTTTTTTTTATTTTTCAAATTTTGACCGGTTTCAGAAGAACCATTCCTTGTCAGGACAAAAATTGAACAGAATATCTTTTGTAAATAATTAATATAGGGTGATTTAAAACGGTGACCGTACAACTCAGAATGAACTCAACTCAACAGTTATTAAAAGTGATGAAAAAAAATGGTTGAATAGGTTGGTCACGTTGAGTTAGGCCAGGGGTCGGCAGTTTGTCAAGTGAGAAGAGCCAATTTGTCAAAGGAACAGGATAATAAATATATCAGAGAGCAATATTATAATAGTGGGTGGGGGGGGGGGGGGGGGGGGGGGGGTGGTAATGGTACTGTGGTAAAAATGTTCTTACTGTAATCTCACTCTTCTGCCCGTTTAAATGTTTCTATAAACAGACTTGCGCATAGATTCCTTATTAAATTAAAACCAGTTCTGTATTCGGAATGCAAAAAAAGTAATCGTTCAGCGGCTCCATTGGGCTATGGGCTATTTTTTTTTTTTTTTTAATAACTTTTCAAAGAGGCGCTTTGAGTTGATTCTGAGTTGGCATGAAACCATTTAAAACAAAGCATTTGTTTAATTTATTTATTATTTATTACGTTTATGACAAACCACAATATAACTACTTTTTACGGTCTAAATAATATGTTTAATTCTTTTTCAGGTTGAATCATAATTTAAAATGACTAACCAATCTTTTTCAGTTTCAATTAATTAATTAATCACTACGTTTCAGACTAAATGACTTTTTTAACTGCACTTTACAGGTTAAATCACAACTTATTTTAACACAACTAACTACTATTTTCAGATTATATTTCATCCTGCGGTGGAGGAGCATTATTCAGCCAGTGACTGCATCGGGAGTCACTTGGTTCAGCACTGATGTGCCTCTGGGAAATTGGTGAAGTTCACACTCTTCTACGTGTTCTGTTGTTTGAATTTGTCCACATTCGCATAATTTAATCCTATAGATCTGCGCCTCATAATATTTATACAGGAAGTATGCATGAACCTGAAGGGTTTTAATCAGAGATTTATGAGCATATTTGGAGTCAAGAATGTAGATGTCATTTTGCTCTCCAATGAAACTTTGTTTCAATTAAAAAAAAACAAAAAAATTATATCACCGTCGCCACTGGGTACAATCTAGCTCACTCCCTCTCGCTCCAGCAGCATCGTACAGACGAGACAAAGCGCATTTCACATGATCCATTGCGAATTGTAGCAGTGTGATTGTGGCGACGTGATAGGAAAAAATTACATCTTTATTTTTAACTCCAAATACACTCTACGGTTAAAAATCCTTCAGGAACATGCCGATAAACCTTGAATACTGGACAGCATTGGATGCGGTTAAATGAGGTCCACATTCTCCAAGAGAGAAGCCTGGCAGTTTAAAAGTAGTCTCCACAACAAGCTGTTTTTTTTCTTCAGTTTAAATCACTATTTAACTAAGGAACTAACCCAACTTTTCCAGGAATAATCAATAACGGGACATTATTAATTTATATTTGTGACTAACGCAACTGCTCTCTTTAATTCACGCTGCTTGGATAAATGGCACCTATAACACAAGCAACGGGTATCAAGTGCTTCCAATGCGACTCGGCTCAGGCCATGGACTGCTCAGATGTGCTCATCAACGAGCCAGACAATACGTTCACGGCTGACGAGTGTGACGATGTGTTTGAGGCGCAATTCTGCATCAAGAGTACGGCACTGAGGGGTCAGTCGTATCATTCTTACTAACATATCACTAATTGAAAAATTAAAATATAGAAAGTCCAAACAATTATTGGAAAATTAAAGTATAGAAACTCACAGCACAAGCGGGAAACTGATGAACCAATGAGATGACATTTGGAGTCAATTTTGTAGTATAATTTTTATTGGTCTTGGCTTGGGGAAGTTGGAATTTTGAAAACAATCGGACACCAGGGGGTTAATATCTGCTGTTTAATGTATTTTAATTTAAAACACGTCAAAGTGTAGACCCGGCTCTAAAAGTTTTTTTAACTCTAAAAAATATAAATGAAATAAATAATTGAAATACTCAGAATGAAAAAAAAAAGTTTTTTTTTGGGTCTGTGATCTCGTAGATTCACCAGTTTCTTGCTTGTACTATGAGTTTCTGGATGCGGTGTATAACTATTGTACCTGTGAGGCACGGGAAATCATGTTCATTTAGATAACATAAGAGAGCAGAAAAAATATTTTCAATTACATTTTTAATAATTTTTTTATCAGATTTAACAGTAAAAATTGCTTAGAAGCTTACGACAATACGAGGATATTGCACCACTGAAAAGAATGTATGTGATTACAGATATACAACTAGATGTCAACATAGTATTATATGCCCCTGAACGAAAATGCTTGTAGTGCTGTATTATACACCACCAATCAGTGAAGATATAAACTGTCAGTGCGTTGTGGGTGTGTCTGTGTGCCCAAAGTAAAGTCAATTCTATCTTGCTATGGGTGAAATTGATTAAACTCTTTCAAATGTAGAAATTCTTTATTTGAACAGATAATCAATTTCATTGGCCTGTATGGGGCCTAGGTGTCATAAAGGCTCTTGTTTCAAATCGTTATGATCACACTTCTAGGAATTTTTTGTTCAGTGGGTACATTATACACCAATAAATCTATTAGTACATACATCATTATTTTGTTGAATTAGGTTGTCTCCTGTAACAAAATTTCATTTGTATATCATTCACAATTAATTCATAACTAACATTTAGTATATTTGCGGCACGTTCCAGAATGGAAGATTATCGCCCTCAGTGTCGCCCTCGTGTAAGACCACCATCCAAAATTGAAACGTTGCTTGAAATAGCTTTAGCCATGTTTGGTGACCAGTTCTGAATATCCAGGTACTTTCCCACCTTCTTCTTCCCCGTCTCCACTACCTTCAGCCTCACAACATACCCCAATTGGGGATGCCATAGTCTCACTGACTCCAGACGGAAGCAGTTGGAACTCTTGTTCGGTATTCATATTAAAAAAAAATATTTAAAAAAGGAACAAAGATATAATCCGTCAACTGGTCAAAAAGTATGTGACAAAGTAAATGTGCGGCGGTACTGGAGAACTAACATTCGAATTATGAATTGTACTGAGTCGTGCATAGTGTGATGTCATGAGACATCATTGCATACATTTTACCCAAGTTTATTTTGAAAGCGCGTAAACTTGAGATATCGAAAAACTAATTTTACTTGCTTTATTAACCCCTTAAATTTAATACATTTTCATCAAAATATAAATAAAAAAATAAAAACAGGAGACAACCTCATTAGGGGTAATGTTAAATAACCCTGGAAAAGAAAAAAAAAAATCTTAATTTCAGTGCTTTAATATTCTTTTTGTTAATTAATGAACATAATGTCTTTTGCCTCAAGGGAACACATAATAAAGTTGGAAAGGGAGCATGGTTTTAATAAAACATGGTTTTTGTCATTTAAAATGTATTGTGCATGTTTGGCAAGCGGATGCGTATTACGTAAAAACACGCTCAGATTTAAATCACTAATTACAACATGAATGCAGATGTAGAAATGTATTCATCAAATGAGTATTCCAGAATGATAATTATTACTATCAAGTGATTCAGTAAAAATTTCATAATATAAAAATTTTGCTTATTACTAGTAGAAAACAACAACATGAATTATTAGACCTCGCAGTACAGAAGTGATTAAGACATTTTCCTGTCAGATTGCTGGATTGTAAAATTTGCCAATTGCACAACTTATTATTATTCTACATAGTAAATTTGTAAATGCTACACAAATATTAAGTGGTATAATAATATAATTTTCGCATACAAAGGCCTCGACAGTCAAAAGCTAAATGCATAGAGTTCAATCACTCGTATTGCCAGTTTGATAAAATTTAAAAAATAAATACATATCCTTCTGTATTGTACAGCTGCTTTAGATATTACATCTTTGATCCATTCGTCTTTCCGTCACGATATATGTTACAAATTATATCCAGCAAATAGATCATGTTCTTTGTGTTTAGGTGGCATTGGCACCAAGCGATACTGTTCTGCGCTGGACCTTGGGAACTATTGCAACTACGTGCAGCACATCGGAGATCAGCTGGAATACCGTTCCTGTGTGTACACGTGCAACACGGATGGCTGTAATGGTTCCAGTGCCCTCGCTTACTCCTTCTGGCTTCTATGCCTACCCGCAGTCCTGCTGGCGGCGCGGGCCAGATAAGAAGGCCATAAACACATTTTTAGGTTTACTCGCAATTTTTTTCACCGTCCAATTTACTAGATAGATAAAATGTAACTCCATCCATCATTTAAGTTATCGAAAAAAGATAAATTTGATTTCTGGATGAAATACTACTGAACATGATTTTCGCTACAGCAAACATTATGTAATCAATCCTACATTGAGTTTTTATCATCTCAATATTTTTTTATGTTTTACCACCCAACCTAAATAATGTTTGTATCATTTTTTTATCAAAATATTATGTATTTTACTTAATTTAGTTGGTGCAATTTGAGTATATTGCAATATATTTTAAACAGAAAGTTAGGCATCTCAATATCAAATAAGAAGAGTTGTTAACTGAGAAATATAGAAAATCTTTGGTCGAACAATAAAAAAGTAAAGGGATTAGCCGCAGCTTTTTGTGTAAGAGAATCTTTACCTAGACTGTTTCACACATTCCAAGAAAATATTTTATGTAAATAAGTAAATATTTATAGTTAATATTATGCAAGAACCTTCCAAAATGCGAGACAAAGTTTAGCTTTACTACATTAGTTCAATACAAAGTGGCAAGAACACAATTGAACTCCGGAAGGGATAAAATAGGCTGCATTTTTTTGACAAAGGTTTATAAACTTACAGATTGTTAGCAAAAGCAGATTGGATGCACACAATAAGGCATAACTACAACCTGACGAATACGCTTCATTTATTATAAGCAAATTCAATTCGAATACTTAACAAGATAGATGTATAGATTAGTGACCTTATATTATGTAAGAATGTATGTCTGTTGGTGTCTTGTGCTGTTGTACTACTTATATTATGTAAGAATGTATGTCTGTTGGTGTCTTGTGCTGTTGTACTAATGTTTCTTTTTAGAAAAATCTATCAGGGATTTGTTTACATATTTATTATTATGTATTTATTTAATAATCAAAATATCACCCATTTCATGTAAATAATACTGATTATTTGGTAGCATATTCATCACTTCATGAACAACCACTTTAGATGCCAATGTAAATAACATTGTTAGGTGGAATGGGATATGTCTGAATTTAACATTATGTACCTTTTTTTCCAAGAGTTGATTGTTTCTATGAAAAAGTCTGAAATATATATATTATCTTAGAAAGATCTGCTTGTTTTATTTTGACCTTTCAATTTACTTTTCCTACCGTTTGTTGAATATCAATCAAAATATCGTCGCAGGAAAGCAATACTGCTGTAACGACCACTACCTATGAAAATACTTTGTATACATCATTTTGCAGAGTTCTTTTTTTCTGCGTCGATCAATCTGGGTCCTGTGATTCTACAACGATAAATAAGAACTGTACGACGTTGGAAAAACTGGCCGTTTTGTCAATAATATGCTTTTACACCTCAAAATCAACAATTGAACGATTTGATTTTTTTTTTTTTTTTTTAATTAAATGAAGATATTAGGCTGTTACAGCAGTATTGCTTTCTTGCGATGATATAATGATATTGTTACATTTATACACTTGACATTTTGGAAATTCATGTCTAAGGACGGGTTGTTTAGCAGAAATTGAAAATTCGGTTATTATTTCACAATGGCCGATTGCATCACAGTACTTGGATAATAACAGAACTTGAATATGAACTGTGATGAATTGTTCTTCTATGAAACAACCCCGTCTTAAGACTATGTTCGAACGAGGCAGATTCGTCTGCATTTATTTATTGACAAGTTTAAATGTCGACTCGGTACGGAGATTGAAGAAACTAAATGTTATTTGTGATATTTTGGGTACATCCAATATGAAAAGACAAGAATATTACGCATATAATTAGAAATCGTACTAAAAAAACTCTTTATACGATTGTGTGAGAACCAAAGTCAATATAGATGTATCAGTGCAAACAAATCCACCTCGCCTGAATCTGATCTAATAATATCAAAGAGCAGACATTCATAAAACACTAACTTAGCAAAATAAAACAGTTTTGAACATCAAAAATCTCCCGGTACAATGTAATTCAGTTACACATTTCACTATAGAAGTTTTGATCTCACTGTAATTGAATCAATTCAATAGAGAAATGGTATCAGAACAATGAACATGCACAGACCGTTCGACGTTACATCTTCACATTATTACGTAAGCTTAACCCTAACACCGCCAATTATATGTAAAAATATTTCTCCAACTATAAAAATCAGCTTTAAATTTTTAGTCTAGTCACTATTGCTGCATTGCAAAGCTGCTGCATAAAAATACATTTCATATATTTTACATCAATTCCAACAAAAACACAAATGATTATAATAAAATATACCAAGGAATAAACATTATTAAGACAATGTCAAAGGTTAAAAATATAATGTTTCATCGGTACTGATAAAACTATACTTCATTATTGGTAGAATTCACTCACAAGATTACATATTTATAAACAATTTATTGTTGAACACAAAAAATAAGTCTTCGAGAAAATAGATAATATTTTCTAAACAAATCAGTAATAAAAGCATGATAAAAAGTCTTAGAATAAAAAAAATAGAACCATTGATTTGAAACACAACGCTGACTCTTTGGACTTACTCACAATAATGCAGGAAAACATCTCCCAGGAAATATAACATAATATGCACATCTCGTAGAAAAGTGTTTGAAGTAAAAAAAAAAAGTTAATTTTAGAGAGCGAAAACGAATGATGAACAAGCGGTCCCGTCAAAAAGAGACACTAGTGACATCTCTCAGAGTTGGAGTGATCTAACTAAAGAATGTTTTTTTATGGATCGATAATCACAATCTTTTTACTATTCAGGGATAAAATTTAAAATAGAAAATTTTGACTTACAACCCTCTTCTATGGGATGTGCGAATGTTACTTTGACAGGTACTTTTTAAGTAGATTTTCCTCACTATAATAATATGTTTGAAAGTGTTACTTTGACAGGTACTTTCTAAGTAGTTTTCCTTACTATGAATATGTTTGAAAGTCTATTTTTAAAGTGTTACAGTGAAATATTGAGGACAGAAAGTTATTTTTTGATGGACAATCCTATTTAAAAAAAAAAACAAGAGTTATAATTATTTTGTGCCCAGTATTAAAAATAACATTTGAAGTTGCAGGAAGATTAACTATTATTATAATTAAAAAATAAATATACAATTAACATAACACACCTAGATATACACAAATTATTTTACAACACATAATATACAATCAATGGTATAGCGATTAAGAAAGAAATTATTTAAAGATATTGTGATGTGAATAAATGATAATTATTATTAAAATAATTAAAATTCCATAACATATTAATATTATGGAATGGCCGCCTAAATGATATTGCAGTTTGACTGCAATCGATACTTCGTGATTTATGTAATAAGAATTGTATCCTTGTATGGAATGCACATTAATATCATTTTATTAAAATAAATCAGAAAATGTATGAAAGTAAGGTAAATAAATGTCAAAAACATGTTACAATAATAATTATTTTCAATGTCATGAAATTATAGAATAAATGGCATTTTGCTGCTTTCAGCAATTTCACAACAAATACAAAAAAGCTTTTGATAATTTTTTTTTATCGATTTCATAATAAAATTCTTAAACATTAATATTAATTGCTGCACAGCAGAAGTTATCTGAGATCTAAACAAAATTTGTAAAATTTGTGTGGTGTTTTTTTTATTTGCCAGGAATGTGTAATGTGTGCACAAAAATGGAATGCTTCATAGCACATGATTTTTGTATCAATTTTAATTGATTTTTTTTTGGTTAAACAAAATTACCAATAATTTGGATACATTAAAATAAACGGTTACCAAATAAAACCGACAGACAAAACAGAACCCGAAAAAGAATAGGTTAGGTTTGTTTGTTCATTTTTTTACATTTTTTAAATGTTCTGTTGTGAACCAAAAGAAAGATATTTTAAATTGATAAGCTAGCAGAATTTGGTAGATAAAATCGATTTATAAATAATGCTCTGTCTTATTTCGCCATTCATTGTCTTTTGCTGACCAAAAGACTAGAGTAACACGAAGTCGGGTTCTATCATAGATAATAGAAATAACAGAGAAAGATGGGCCACAAACAATTATCAATGTGAAACCACGGAAACAAGTGTTGCCGGCTTCCTGCCTTAGTTTCTACCTAAACATCAAACCCATGATTCCACAGTTTGGTTGCTCGGCGGCAGTGGACCTGCTTCCGTGCAATATCTCCCTTTGTTTCTATAATCTATGGATTCTACAGTAGCTGCTTGGTTGGTTGTGGAGATCAGGCAGATTAGATGCGGCAGGTGGGGTAGTCTAGGAGGTTGCCTGCAGCCGGGAGAGCTGCTGCTCTAGTTCCCTGATCCTCTGCTGGCTTATGAGGAGTTGTTTCTTGGCTATGCGCAGTTCATCTCCTTGGCGATTAAAGGCCAAACGAAGCTGTAAATAAAACAAAAAAATATTAGAACAATGCAGACAAGTGAGATTTTGTCTACATACATTAGTAAGTATGTAGTACCTGTAAGTTGAAATAATAATATCTTTAAATTTAAAAATCGTCATTGAGGTAAAGGTCACGAACCAATATGCACAAGTTTTAAGATATCCAAATTTGAAAAGTTTGAGAAATAATTTAATTTGAAAGTTTTAAATTCGGGGAGACAAAACTTTGAAATTTCCGTAACATGAACTTTAAGGCTGGCTTTACATTCGTAAGTTTTTTCCCGTAATTCGCTCGTGTAAGTGAATTATGGCCAAATTACCAACGTAAACGACACCAAAAGTCACTTAACGTAATTTAAAGCATGTTACAGAACTTCTTCTCCCGGAAGTTTTTTGACAGGTCTAATCGCGTCCGCGCGAAATTACAGCCTTCTCACAGCTTATAAAATCAATTTGATAAGCTGAGGGACTTTTTGTAAGAAATAGTACCGAAATGCGCCGTTGCGAAATGTCAAAAACCAAAAGACATTTGTTTTTATTGGATTTTTTTTTCTTATAAAACTAGTATTTATTTCCACTTATTTGAGTTTTCTGAAAATGAGCATCCTTCTATTCAATTATCGGTCCAAATCTTTCTAATCTCAATGTTTCTGTTTTTAAAATTACGTATTTGAATACGAAGTCGGTTGCAGTCGGCAGCTGTCAGGTAGCTGTCATTCGAATAAAATGAAAGAAATCCATTAATTTTCACTTTTGACGGCACAAAAGTGCGCGGAGAGTTGTTTAATTAAAGCCAAAATCTATTTCAGCACTTTATTTGGTCCTTTTCTAATCTATTGACAAAATCGCGTAAATTTGACAGTAGCAGGTCGTTGTTGAGAGGAAGCCATCTTACCGCAAATACATTTACAGATGTAAACGATCGCATGAGCAGTTACACAGGTCGAACTTCCGAAAAACTTCCGTGATCATTAATTGCCACAAGTCAGATTCATATGTAAACGCTCCTGGGAATAACCTGTCAAAATCTTACGTAATCCGTAATTTTTAATTACGAGTGTAAAGCTAGCCTTAAACTGTATTTTAAATGTAACTTTTTTTTTTCTTCAAATTAACAGTATCTCAAAAACGTGTGCTGAGATTTGGTGTCTTTTGCCTGAACGGCAACGATATATCTCAATGTATGGAAGAGAAAACCGAGCATGAATGAGACAGCACTACAGTGAATATGCATATAAAAGCGTGTGACTTGTTTTCCTTCTATCTTGGATCCTTTCTCATTCCTTCCCGTGATGAGGCTACTTGCCTCGATCATCCTCTCGAATGATCTTGAATATATTTTTTCAATGGTGGGTTCTGTTTAAAAAAACCATGCTCTTACAAATCCATTATGTTTGTACAAACATTGTGTTTACAACAGCCTAAATTAAAATACTTAACTAATTTCTGTTGTGTCTCTTTTATGAGAATGAAAATTTTATAATATCAACCTTAAAGCAAATTTAAAAGTATGTTCATTAATAATAATGATAATTTTATTATGTTCTCAATTGTCAAAACAAGATGAAACATTGTAAAATAAAAAAAAGCTCAATAGTTCTTATGTATTTAGGTGTATCGCTAAATACAAAATTATGAAAGGGTTCAGATTTATGGGACCCCAAATATCAAACACAAAGATAGAAATTTGCAAATAGAAAGATGAAAACAATAAGTGATAAAAATACAAAAGCTATCTTTGTTTGCATGGTTTTTCACAAGGAAAGAAGAAAATGGAAATGAATCTTTTTACCAGGAGGATTGAGCTGTAAGGTTAAGTAGTCTCACCTCATTCTCGGTTGAGAAGACGTCTCCCTGGTTGATCTGTCGGTACAGGGGCACCTGCTCCTCGCCGCCCACCGGCTGCGCCCCAAACATCTGCTGCAAGCGGTGAAACTTGGTAGCCTGGTTGGCGCTGGTCTTCTGACTCTTCTCCGTCACCTGGGAGTACAGAGGAACTCAGTCAGCAGAGGAAAAATCCTTTCAACATTAATTATGCAGGTACATACACCAAATTATCACGCTCTGATATTTATAAGGCAAATGTGATAATGCCGCCACCACACTCTCAGCAAATTGTACGGCCCAAATATTTAATAAATCTTTTCCTGTGCAAGAAAACACATCACTCGAATTTTTTTGATTTTCTTGTAAAAACGGCACTATAGAAATAACTCATTCATTATTACTGAGATTCGTGAAGGGTTAACAACTGTTCAATATTAAAGAATCCATTAGCCCTTTACAGGACACCCAGTTTCTTAGAAAATCAAATTACCTGGGTTTTAAGGAACCCCAATACTTGAACTGATATCTAAACCGTTGCTGTTTGACTGTGATTACCTATTACCCATTCTTATTTGTTACTGGGCAACAATCAACATAGAATACAAACATTTGTACACGGTTGACATTAGTCACATGAGAACGGGTCGTTTCTACGACTCGTTCTTGAGTTCAACAGCTCGGCTGTGGAACGATTTGCCGGCCTCTGTGTTTCCTCCCTCCTACAACATGGGTCCCTTCAAGACCCATGTTCACTCCTTCCTCTCCTCAAAAACACCCTCCACACAGCATCTTCAAAGATGACATAGGCCCTGAGGGAAATTATTTTCCTCAGGGCCGGCCTCCTGTGTGGAGTTATTGTAAAAAAAATAAAATAACAGTATATAAAAACGACAGCCGTTTGGTTGTGAGTGAGGTTCTGAGAGCGTTCTAGTTTTGAAGTTTTGAGAATTCAACAATGATTGGTGGTGACGCGGGTCAAATGATTTCAATAAGACTGCGTGTGATAAATAGTTTGCAATGGGAGTACACAACACGAGTATCGGATACTTGTGTATTCCTGTGGAAGAAAAGCCTTAAAGTTTTCAATCTAGTTTCCGACACAAGACCAAACTGCAGGTTGTTCATTTTTGATCTATTTTCCTCACCTGCACTGAGTTGTTGTCCTCGTCGTTCCTCATCTGCCAGGAGTGCAGCGGGCGGTAATCGGGCACTGTCTCGCAGCTGAGAAAGGCGAACTTCTTCTTGTTGTTATTGTCCTGCGGCTGCAGGGCCGGTGCTTCCTTGTTGTACACGCGCGGCTTGTGCGTGGCGATGCTGACCCCTGCACGCATAAAAACGCACATTCAATACAGAGATAAAACAGCAGCGGCATGTAATTAAAGCACAGTCTATTCCAAACGTTTAAACACGCATAATATATCTTTCGGCTTTTGTTGTTTCTAAATCGGTCCGTATAGCTTGCATGGATTCCAAACTTTGCGAACTCTGTACAGGAGTCCGAACTGCTTGAAATCAGCTTTGATTACAGCTCCCCCAATTTGGGTATATTGTGAGGCTAACTGTTACACAATATGTACCGTTAGATGTCGAAATAATGGAACGATAAAATCAAATGATTAAAAGCTACACATTTTTATCATTGAAAGACGTTTTTAACAAATCACTCAGACGCAAATACGACAGATATTCTGTTGTCAAGAAACTCAGTTGGAAGGTTATAATAATAATATATATACACGGATAATTTTTGTAGAACCATTTTGGTCAAATATCCATGGGCAGGATATAGGCCAAGGGCGTTAAACAAAGCATAAAATTAACTAAAACTGTAAGTAAATAACTGTAAAACTACTTAGATATGAACTATTCGGTGACCGGACAACTCGGAATGAAACCAACTCAGAACCGTATCAGATAAGTCATTTAGAGTGATAAAAAATTGCTTAAATAGGTTACGTTAGGTTAGGGTTATCGGCTAATTTAAAATGATTTTTTTCATAGCTTTTAATGACTTTTCAAAGAGGTGTTGAGTTGACTTTATTCAGTTGGCATGGAACCAAACTATTCGCATAGATTGAACAAACTAATTACGATTTGAGATTTTCAGACAAGGGTATTATTGTTGCCTCCGAAACTGCTTACGAATTACACCTTCAGATACACTTTCTTCATTAGCATTAACGAGACAATACACCTGTAATGAACTGTAAATACTTTAAACAAAACGATGTTTGTTAGAATTGGGTGATAATAGGTGTAGGAAAGAACAAGGTATGGAAGGAAAAAGGGATGACCAATCACTAACCACTGTATCTCTGCGAAGGAGCACACACAATCACAATATACAAGTTATGTGGTTCCACCGTGTTACCTCAAGGTAATTATCACCACAAGAAAACGAGTTAAATGATATATTTTTTTTTTAACCTCTTAAATGCCAGGAAAGAAACTCGAAAATTTCGCGATGTTTTGACTTAGACGTAATATTTTGCGGATTTATTTTATGCTATCGTATATAATATTTACCGAAACACGTTCCCTGAACAATAAACTATGCTTACAAATAATATTACTTGCGTTTATTTGACAAATTGATAGTTTTATCGATCTTTTCATGACATGCGACGCTCAAAGTTTGACAGCTCAAATCGCGGCAGAAATGTCATTTCGAAAGTCATAGATATGTGCAAAGATGATTATTTGAGAGGCTAGGTGTGTTCCTTATATCTGTTACGTCAAGAACAAGAATGCCCCAAGCGATTCTGACCTTGTCCTTCATACATTTTCTTTATACATAAGGTTTAAAATCGCATCTCAAAATTTTTTTTTTTTTTATGGCGCGTCCTGGGCGCGCAATCGGCAAACCAGAGGTTAAAGGCGTAGACGGTTTACAAGTAGTTCCTGTGAGCACTTAGGCCATAGGCCCATTGTGCTATCTCCCATTTTACCTCAATCCTTTAATAACAACCCAGTCCCTTTAATAAAGTTCACCAGGATTGTCACTGGATATGTGGCTATATCTTCTGGTTCTACTGTATGTCTCCCCAGGTATCTGAGCCTAGTTCCCACCAGGGCAGGACATTGGCACCATAGGTGAATCGGAGTCTCTTCATCCTCTTCACATTTCCTGCATCTATTGGTGTTTTCCACTCCCAATATCTGCATGAGTCTCCTGAGATGGCAGTGTCCCGTTAGTAGTTACCAGTTCCCTCAGCGAGTTTCTGTGTCCGTATTGAGTAGTTTGTAAAATGATATTATGTACTTTCAAGATAGTCAAATTCTTTCTTATTAATTAAAAATGAGATTATGAACATGAAAAACACCAAAAACTTGCTTCCAAGGTAGTAGGTAGTATCCTTCTTCTGTTTTCCAAACAAATGCAGTTAAATTTTCACTATTTTCTTGCCATTTTTTCCAAATTTTAAAATAGTTTTTTCAGCAAGGTGATGTGGTTAGGGAGAGAGAGGAACTGGATAAATGACGTAATAATTATGGTAGAAACAAAGCATATTCGGATTTCAAAACCAAACAATTATTGTAAATAATATTTATAAATAATAAGCGGCAACGCGGCATTATTGCCGCGTTGCCGCTTCCTCATTTTTTAGCCAATATTTTGGAGAGCGTTAGAGTGTTCATCATTAGGGCAGATGGACACGGTGACGCTGTTCGAAACATTGGCCAAAGGAGGAAGTGAAACACAGCATAATAACCCATAAATTTATCACGATAAAATCAACTATGCCAGTCAGTGAGAGATTGTACGTGATGTCATTGTATTATCGTATCTTCTGACTTTTTCGTTTTCAAATAAGATGCATGAGAAGAAAGAGGACGAACATCGGTGTCGTCAGGGACTATTTTAGTACATATTTACAGATATTGTGGGCTGTGAAAAGGTTCAACGAGACAATTCATCGCTATTTTTTTAAAATGAAAACTTCTATAACCCTTACCGACCAACAAAAAATGTCAGAATTTTGATGGGCCTCACCAGTAAAGCTCTTAACCTCTCAAATGCCACAGGAGGAAACTCGAAAATTTCGCAATGTTTTGACTTTGACGTAATATTTGGCGGATTTATTTTATGCTATCGTATATAATAATTACCAGAACACGTTCCCTGAACAATAAACTATATTTACAAACAATATTACTTGCGTTTATTTGACAAATTGATAGGTTTATCGATCTTTTCATGACACGCGACGCTCAAAGTTTGACAGCTCGAATCGCGGCAGAAATGTCATTTCGAAAGTCATAGATGTGTGCAAAGATGATTATTTGAGAGGCTAGGTGTGTTCCTTACGTTATCTGTTACGTCAAGAACAAGAATGCCCCAAGCGATTCTGACCTTGTTCTTCATACATTTTCTTTATACATAAGGTTTAAAATCGCATATCAAAAAGTTTTTATTTATTTTTTTATGGCGCGTCCCGGGCGCGTAATCGGCAGTCCAGGAGTTAATTATGATTCCGTGGGGCTTAGCGACTTACTGGTTGAAACACAAGCGCGTGAAGGTACCCTGCATAAGCAGCTCTCGCATGTTCCATCGACACCGGTGTGGTTCCCAAAAACAGATTATTTGCTGTCAAGATTTTTTTAAAGACAAACTCACGCTCGTATGAAGCCGGTCGGAAAGGGTTAGCATCGTTGTGATTTTAAACTCAATGAAACGAAAAAGAGACACTTAAAAGAGACAAACCCATATGTCTATAGGATTTAGCCTGCGAGAATGAGATAGAATAATCGGTCCCTCTTTGTGCGGTGCTTCGTAGCCTCCCCACTCTTGTCTATTTTAGTTTGCTGAAGGTTTTACTTCTACCGCATGTGAACTGCACATAGTATTTTTTCTTCAACACATATCTGAGTGATTAATTAGAAACAAATTTTTGGTTAACAGATATTCCGAATATCTAAACTTTTAGATTATGTCAATCAATGACAAAACTTTTGAGTATTATTGTTCAGAATAGACTGTAGCATTAAAAAAATATATTTAGGTTACCTTAGTGACAAGCTTTCATACCAATGCCTTAGTATTATTATAAAAAAACAAGACAGTAATATTAAATTATCTAACATTCAAAATAAAATAAAATAAATGTTAGTCAAAAATGTCAACTTCCAAAGGAAATTAATTGTGTTTATGGTATTTAAAATGAGACAATCAAAAGCGTTAATGCGAATAAATGTGTTATAAACATGAACACGATAATATCTGCAAAGTGATGACGAGATTTGTATAGAGAAGAGGCGAGATGGGAATGTGTGAGGGAAGTGTTTGGAGTAGAATCCTACCTCCTGAACGGATTTCAGAAGTGAACCTCTCGTAACCATTATCGGTGGGTTCTGGAAATACAATGTTATAAAACCATTATTGGGGAGTCATAAGAGGCGGTGTCGTACTTGCTCAAAGCTAATAAATAAACTAAGTTCAAAGGTTCTGGTTTAAAATAGGCCCCACCTTATGGAGACCCAGCTAAGGCCTGGTAGTTGGAATCCATGTCACTTTTGACATTGTCATCAAATCGTCTTCAAATAACGGTCCTTATTAACTGCTGATTTTCAAACCTCGGTCTTAATTTGATGACGATATCAAATGTGTCGGGGGTTCAAACGAATGGGTCTTTTGAAACAACTCGGGCTAAGACCGGGTTATTTCACCCGAAAGCAGTGATTTAGCCAAAAGTTTGTTTGTATTTTAAACTGCATTCTAAAATTTAAAATGAAGCATCGGTGAAAAATATATAAATACTGTCTTTATAAGATAGGCACTTTGTAAACTTTATGAAATGCACACATTTTTAAAGAAACTTGCACACCATCTATTGTAAATTTTTATACAAATTTCATAACGCCAGAGCTCACCATTATATATAGAAACCGCGCGGGCATGGGTACATTAAATCACCAAAATTTCATTGCAATCGGATGAATGGCTTAGGAAAGCTCAAGGGACGAACAAAGAAACATTAATTTTTATATATTAAGATAACGGAATAAAAAATATTAAGTTTTGGCTAAACCACAGCTTTGGGATGAAAAAACGGGCCTTATAGTTTGCAGTCTGTGAACACATGAACACACCCATAGGTCTTTTCTAGTTGTCATCCTGGAAAAACAAGATTCCAACTGACACAGCAATGTAATGTGATAATAGACTCGAAAAGAAATTACTTTAGAGCTTGTTATATCATAACAGTGCCGTGTTAGATAGACCTTGTTATCCAAATGGGTTGAGTATTGATTAATCCGGCACTGATCAGGGGGCTGCATATGCAGATAATGTATGTATGTTGTACCTGTCTTCATGCTGAACAGCAGTGGCTGGACATTCCTCCCGCTGAGCCATTCCTTGGCAGAGAGAGAGGGGAGTGGGGCGGCCGTATCGGGGTACAGATCCTCCTGCAGCAGACAATCAATCAATATTGCAGATTTAAAATTAAATAGGAACATTAATTTAAATAAATACTTTATTTATATGAAAACAAATTACTTCATATACACCACTTAAAATAATTTGTATTCAAATAATTAACAATGACGCCACAAAGTGAATTAGTGATATTGAAGAAACAAATACTTTTTATTTGAATAAGGTGTTGTTCTCCTCTGTTAGAATGTATACCTACGTATTGTGATGAATCGTAATGCCTACCTACTCCTGCGCTATGGGAGGAGAAATATTTTCACGTTCAAGAGTGCCTGCGAAGTTTTTTTCTTAATATCGTGTAAATTATGGGTACTTCCAATAACGCCTAATAATCAAAACAAGAGACACGTGAACTTTTATCACGATGGGCGACCTTCATTTTCGTTCCCACAGGAATTAAAGTTGAACGAACTTTATTTTAAACAGAATCAAAGACAAAGAAATGAATGTTTATTGGCCCTGAAGAGTGTTTATATAAGTGACATTGGAAACATGAGTTTCTTTGGGCGCCGTTAGTCTAATCAAAACAAAAAAAATTAAGGCGTAAGTACGTGTTTGGTTTAACACATCAGACATAGAAGAGTACTTTAGAAAAAACCGATTATATTTGACAGTGCGGCCGTTAAGATTGAATTATAACCAAGTACGTAAAAATTCTAATATAAACAGAATTCAATTAATGAAGATTTATTTCAAAATATTTTAAACATAGGAAGGGATTTAACAAGTTTGAACAAAGGGAATCCGGCCCTTGTCGTCAGTGAGTGTACAATGGACGGGACGGTCGGACGCGGAATTGAATCGCGAACTCTTGGTCTCGGACTTGGAAAATTTATTCAAGAGTTTCTCTCATAGATTCAGTGTTTTTCTTTCAACTTTGAGAAATAAAAAAAATTCATAATTAAAAAAATCCGATTTATTACAATTTAATTTACATTAGTGAGGGAAGAATTGGTGGCGAGGACGGTTGATCGTGAACAATTCGTTGTCTTTTTTTTATAACTTAAATCGAAGTGTAAAATCCAGTGAATTTATATTCGATGTTTCTGTACGAATTAAAGATAATTGAAGAGTGGTCTTTAAACATATAAAAATTTTGTGTCTTAAAATATAAATAGGATTTCGGAATAATAATAACATAATTAAAACTTTAGAAATCCGATTTACTACAATTTAATTTACATTTGTGAGAGAATAATAATCATGAGATAGATACGCGGCATATAATTGAAAAATAATTTAATTTCACTATGAGTTTACAAAGGAAAATAATAATAATAAAATTTAGAGTTTTATATCTAAAATAAAGTTTTGATTACGACTAAGAAGTCCGGCTGAAATAAATTTTAGAGTATTAACGAGATATTAAACAATTAAAACTTGGTTTTAAAACGAATAAAATAACATCAGTGAAATAAATAAATAATAATAACGAATTGCTCCAAAGCGATAGTGATTTAATAAGATGGTCAAATTTTAAAAATTAAAACTTTGGTTTTAAAACAAATAAAATAACATCACTGAAATAAATAAATAATAATAACGAATTGCTCGAAAGCGATAGTGATTTAATAAGATGGTCAAATTTTAAAAATTAAAACTTTGGTTTTAAAACAAATAAAATAACATCAATGAGATAAATAAATAATAATAACGGATTTATTATGAGTGATTAAAATGATTTAAACTAAAAGAGGGAGAGGATCAAAGGGTTTTAACATAATCTAATAATACTCAAGTGAAAATTTGAATAGAATTGTTTTTTTATAATTCAACAATAGCAGGAGAAGGTTCTAGACATAGTCTAAAATATCCAAGTAAAAGATTTTTTATAGTATCGATTATTTTTTTTAATCAAAAAATCTAATATTAAAGAATGCGATTAAAATTTTTAAACACCAAAAGGGTAATTTGCAGAATTTTGGTAAGTCTTTTATCATTTAACTATTTACAGGTTCTTGGAGATAATGCAGAGCAAGCAGTCACACTTATTTATAAAATTTGCGAACGGAGCATGTCGGTGACTAACGGTTTTAAGTTTTAATAACAGCATGATACTTACTAATAGCTGTGCGTGGGAGTTATGAAATGAATACCTATCCAAGGAGTCGGGTCAATCCCATCAGACATAACATGACTTAGTTTGATAACTTCGGCCTTCGAATTTGCTACGACGAGTATATACACAGAACTATTTAACTTTCATATTTGAACTTAAATAATTTGTTCCTTAATCGGATTGATCTAAGAATCTTTTAGAAAAATCACGTATTCTAGGGCAGTAGGACATCCAGCAAACACATGGTTTATTATAAACAAAACATTGACATTCTTTTATTTTGTTTATTTAGAATGAGTTGGGGAGCAGCGTGTTTGGGGACGTTTATTAGTTATAGTTTGCGACAAAAAACTTTCAGTTGATATGTGAAAATTAATATGTGCAATTTTAAAGCAATAAACCACAAGCATAAAATCAAGGGACAAGTTTATCAATTATGGTCTGAAAATTTAAAATTTAAAAATTAAATTTATCAAAATTGAAATTAGAACTTTGTAAATAACGTTGCCTTCTAGTTATCTAGGTGGATACCTACTACTTCATGAGGAGGGCTTCCTCAATAAAAATAAAGCCAAACCAAAAACTCACTTTTCCATTTATACCTACCTAATAGGATAGGTATCCCCTATCCTTTCATACCTAAACACGTGGACTCAGTGACCACATTAAAAAGCACTGGTAGTGAACGAAGACATACAGTCCAAATCCAAAAATTTTACCCACGCAGTAGACTTCGGGATTATTGTATGCAATTATGGGTCGCTCGGAAAATTCCACAGCTTTTCCGAGGGAAACTTAAGCCCTGTGACGGTATTGCCAAGAAGGTGGGCATGCGGAGGTAGAAGGAGACGTATGCGAGGAATACGCTGGCGCGGCGCTTAAGACTAGGTTATTTGTATATCATAGTCTTGTCGACCTTCGATTTGATGCGAGCCAACTGGAACGCTCCCTTGGCGCAATCGCAGCAGGTCTAAGAGGTGGCAGGAGTGTGATTCTGTCGGATCACGTGGGAGATGGATACGACAAAAACAGTCGCACACCACATTCAACGCGAGTAGAGTCGTGATAAGGGATGCAATGAAATACCCCTTCTAGAATCAGTCGAGTTAAACTACCTGGAGGTGAGGAGGTTGGGATAGTTCTGGGATACGATGGAAGACCTGGTACTTATCTCTGGTACGTAAAGCTCCTATCGAAGCAAGGAATCCCGCAGAAGAGGGTAAAATCCGGTCTTTAGGTATGTGTAGCCGTGCATTGACAAAGGCCTTTTCGGAAGTCGGTCACCAGAATCTATTTGGTTAGTGGAGGAGCCAACCTTTGCAGAAAACTATTTTTTTTTATCCTTGACCCAATTCCTACACACGTCCCTTCCCCAAACAATCTAGTGTTTACTAACCATGAAAATTAAAACTCATGTTAGGTGGAGGCTTGCAGACTTCAGGTGAAAAACTGAGAACTAGAATTAGGTCATATCACGCAGGTAAAGTACATACTTTTCATGAAATGTTTGTTATAAATTGATAACTGTTATTTTCTTTTGTTTGTATTTTAAATATAGCTGTTTTAGGAAGGAAATAAACAAAATGAATATCAGGTACAGGCAGAATCTAAGACGGGATTAGTTTATCAAACGCGTTAGAAGATATTTAAAACAATTAATATAGAATTCTTTCACTCTTACTCTAAAAGAACCGAAGTTACCACAAAACCATACATTATACTCTTTACATTTGTATGCGTTTTATTACGCGTATGGGTGTAAATCCTAAAACAAAAAATTACACAACGCAGGATACGGAGATAATGTAAACAAAAATTCAAAAATCTTGATTACTGTGTGAAATTATCACAGGGATTGCGAAAAATAGGGTTTAGATTAGCTCAGGAAAATGTAGAAGTTTGAAAAATAGGTTGAGAGAAGAGGTCTTCGCAAAAGTGCGAATGATTTAAAGTTAGACTAGAAATACCCTAAATGATGGGCTAGGTACATCATGATAGAAAGCTACGAAAACTAAAGCTACGAGGGTAGGCGCGACACAGCGCATTCGGTGCCGTGATCGTACATAGGGGTAGAATCTCAACATATTTGATACAGCGTAGCCAGGGTAGATTCCTCACGATTTGGTGCACATAGGCAGGGTGTATCGTCACAGTATCCACTCAAGCGATAACTTCCCAAATTTGGTAGGTGATTTTTATGAATCAAAATTCCCGCATCAGCTAATATGTTTAGTCGCTGGCTTGATTAAACTTCTATCGAATACCAAAAGGTGTCACTAATGTTCGTCTCATTGAATATTCCAGGTAATGTTTTGCATCGTGAAGTCTGTGTAGACGCTATTTTAAATTGTTTTCTAAAAATTGAAAATCTGTTTAGAAATTAATATTTTTCTTGTCCATTGCTATAACATTTTCAGTAGACAATTGACAACATGCAGAAAGAGTAATATTCAATATTGTCCCAAAAAAGTACAAGGTAGAACAATAAAACTGTGTGATAAACAGTGAATTACAGGTGGATTCATTGGCTTTAACCTCTTAAATGCCAGGGAAGAAACTCGAAAATTTCGCAATGTTTTGACTTTGACGTAATATTTTGCGGATTTATTTTATGCTATCGTATATAATATTTACCGAAACACGTTCCCTGAACAATAAACTATGCTTACAAATAATATTACTTGCGTTTATTTGACAAATTGATAGTTTTATCGATCTTTTCATGACATGCGACGCTCAAAGTTTGACAGCTCAAATCGCGGCAGAAATGTCATTTCGAAAGTCATAGATATGTGCAAAGATGATTATTTGAGAGGCTAGGTGTGTTCCTTACATCTGTTACGTCAAGAACAAGAATGCCCCAAGCGATTCTGACCTTGTCCTTCATACATTTTCTTTATACATAAGGTTTAAAATCGCATCTCAAAAAAATTTTTTTTTTTTTTATGGCGCGTCCTGGGCGCGCAATCGGCAAACCAGAGGTTAACCAGTCAATTGCCGGAGGCAAAAATTAACCTTTTTTTTAAAATGCGATTTTAATTAACCCTTATGTATGAAGAAACTTATGAAGGACAAGGTCAGAATCGCTTGGGCCATTCTCGTTCTTGACCTAGCCAAATTCATTCATCTAGCAACACTAGAATATTTTTTAATTAATTATCTATGATTTGGTAGGTCAGATTTTTCAACTGTCAAAGGCGAGAAAAATCATAGTTTTACATTTTTAAAAGCGTATAAATGTCTTTATTTATTTGCAAACTCCTTTGAATTGTGTTTTTTCATGTTGGATGTAGTTTATATGTTTCCGAAGTAACATGAGGAGGTATGATTATTGGAATGGGCACGGCCGAATCCAAAATCGAACGCCCGGAAATCTCTAACACTCAATAAGATAATTCTCTAATGCTCATAAGAGAGTACAAAAACATTTATTAACTATCCAGCAAGGGATAGTGAAAGGAATAAGACGACAGGGAGGTTTGTTTACCTGAAAGTGATCCGACTTCCTGGGAACCACCATAGAGATGGGCTCGCACAGTCCCCGAGAGGTGTGCAGCTTGTAGAAGCGAAATATTTCACACTGGGCCACGTTCAACCCACGTTTTGGCATGAATCCCAGCCCTCGCTGCAAAAAGGCAGGGTTTAATAACCAACTAATTACAGCAAATAAGGGAATAGAAGGTCATGTTTTGCTGTTGTTTGCTGCAACATACCTGAGGGTTGCCAGAGAGGAACTGGTTGAGGAAATGGATATACGGCGCCTCATCTACTACTTCGTAGTAGCGGATGTTGCCATCTCCCTTTCCTGCCAAATACACCTGCGGACAAGATCGTTCTATTATTGTCACATGGAAACATGGAAGAATAAACAACGCATGACATTATAAACTAACTAATCACTACTCTTGGTTCTTGGTCAGGATGATGGAATACCAGACAATAAGGAACTCCAGTGAAAAATATTATGGCTTTAAAAAAATATGTTCATATCGACAAATCTACGCTGATTCTAAATATATAAGTTTTATTAAATAATATTTAACGTAGAGTTTTAAAATTTTTTTTATTCAAAAGTCCATTTTAAAAGGCGTCATTAAAAAACCCTGTCAAGTTGGTATTATTGAATTTGTGAGGCGTGACGTCACCGTGTCCATAATTCTCCAGTCACCTGGTATATTTATATTGAAAATTATGACAAGCCATTCAACATTCCGTGTTATTGGTTTATAGAGATTTAGACATGTAATAGTTATTGTTTTAATTGAAACATTATTTAGGCCTAAATAATTCAGTATCAAAAATAGAGTATCTCTAATAGTTTATCTATATTATTTAAAATATTCAAAAACTTTAACTGTCTAAAAACATCCTGTAATGCCTGTTGCAACGCTCCAATTCTGAATCTGAAAATGGCGGGCGACGAACAGCTGATTCCAGTTGCCTAGAAAATTGATGGTTCGGTTTCCATAATATTGATTTCGATTCGTAAAGCTAAAAAAATAATAATTTCAAACAATTTTTATACCACTCTCCCGTAATAATATTGAAAAATATAATAATATAATAAATATAATATAATAAATAAATAATTCCACTAAAATAACGTTTTACTTATTGAATAGTTTCATAGCTTCTTCCATACAAAATGACAACATCTGTTGAAAATAACTAAAACTTTTGGTCATGATGACGTTACACTAGATACGGTGGTTTTCGGGGATCTTGAAAAATTAAAACTTTGACATTTTCCTTATTCTGTTTTGACACAGGTGGTTTTTGCTTTCCTCGAGGAAAACCCACACAAAAGGTTATCATTTTCTGATTCCTTTGAATGCCTTTACTGTTAGCTACATATTTAAATTGCCACAGATGTTTCGTTCACTCATCTGCGGTCTGTCTGCTAAGCGGGGAACTCTCTGTCAGTAATGAAGGGAGGGATGTCTTCCGTAAGGAACTAAACTACTTGAATTCGAATCGATGGATAAACATAACTATACCAATTATTGTTATTTAAGAAGTACTGACTGAATATATTTTTTGGCATTTTATTTACAGCTAACCATACATAGACAGAATAGAGTTTTCTTCACAATACTATTTCCCTACAATCCTAAAATGTCATGAAAAACCTTAAGTACGGTTTTTACTGCATTATTAGTTAGGTCTAAATTCTGAAAACTTTAATACATGAATACATGATAAAGATTGTTACCTACAACTCTAAAATGACTTGAAAAACATACAAGTCTGTTTTTAGGAGTATTATTAGTTAGGTTAGGTGTTGAGAGTTACCATGTTGGTGTCGTAATCGTAGTAGGGGAACACGACCCCTGAGGAGCTGTCTATGGTCTCGCAGACCAGTGCGCGGTCCAACTGGTGCTGGTCCCACACGCAGTATTGCCGGTCGCTGTGGCGGCTGAAGCCCACTGTCAGCACGCGGCCTGTGGAGCCCAGGAAACACGCCTTGGAGGCCTTGGTGCCCTGGTGGCAGAGTCCCTCCTGGAACATGATAAAAATAAAGGTTTAGTAAGAAAAATAACAGATGTGTGATCAGACATTAGTGATCTATTCCGATTTGAAAGAAAAAGGTAGTCACCAATTTATGTATGATATGCATATGTAATGTATTGAAAAAGCTTCTAAGTGATGCCGTCGGATGCCAGCAGGAAGTGTGGTCTTACTTTATATCGACCTTCTAGGTTTTAGACATGTCAACGAAATTGATTACATATCTGTTTCGAGAAAGAATTTTACGCAACTATGGTTCAAATATTCACCTGCAAAAAACATGAGTGACATCTAGTGAAAAATAGTAGAGCATAGATTTGATGATATTATTATGGTTTGGGAACACCCTTTGTCCACCATATTTGTTCACTTGTCAATGGTCAGTGTGGATGACGTTTTTCACATAATCTTATCAGCTGCTAACTTTAACATTCTCTCAATTATGATCCTTTATCAATTTATTAAAGCTAATGTTTGATGGAATATAATTACACTACATAAATGCAGTCCTTCGTTTATATAGAATAACAAAAAAAATTACCATTTTCCAATTCATAAAGTAAATAATATCAGCAAAGAAAACCTTTTTTAACCCATCGGGCTAATTTGTTCGCTTTCCGGTACAACTCATATAGGTGTCATAGAAATTGTTGTGTCTCGCTTACTATCATAAAAATATGATCTAAACGGCATTAGATAAAACACCAGTTTATATTCAAATCTAAAAGTTAACCTGAAAATAATTAAAATATACACCTTTATGAAACCAAAGTATCCGACTGCAATTTGAAAAGTTAATAATTATTTTTACATGAAATGACAAAAAAGTTAGTTGACGATAACATTTATAACACATTTGTCTAAAAAATTTGTGTTTTCATTTTTTATCATTATCACTAATATCAGTTAGAAAAAATAAGATGAGCCATTTTTAAATTTTTTTTAAAATTTGCAATCAAAATTTTTATATTTCTAAAATTGTGTGTTTATTTTGAATTATTATAAATTTTTAAAACATCACATTTTCATCACCTTTCAAATACAGTTTTTAGTTTTCGGATGCTTTCAGAAATATTCTATTTATTTGGATTTTACTGCAAAGCAGAAATATTTTGACCTTCGGACAAAACAGGCCCGAGGCCTGAGGGGTTAATTTAGAAAGGTCAAAGATGAAAAAGAAAATGAAGTAAAAAATTATGCTAAGTTTTATTGCAGCTCTTCTAGTGACCATCTTTGGCCTGTAAAAATGTGTGTAAAGAACAAAGACATTGAACAAGCCATGGCAAAGCATTGTATTCCGATGATAGCCATCCTCCCTTCTCTTCCTCTCTCAAAAATGACACATGTTACGAGAGGAATATTACAATGGAGCTCTCAGTGCCACGGCCATAGAATTTGAAAGAAATTATGAAGGCGGTCAAGAATGGCTTATATATACGAGCAGTGCTAGTTAATGGTTCACTCACAGACACGAGGATGCCAGATCTTGGCTCGATAATGCGCAGCTTCTTGTCCTTGCAGGTGGTGGCCAATAAGGAGCCGTCCCGGTTGAAAGACATGCTGTAGATCACATCGGAATGGCAGTCAATCACGTTCATAGCCTCTCCCTTGCCCACGTCCCACACTATGATCTGAAACATAAAAAATTAATAATAGTAGACATAGTCACAAATTAAAGAGTCTTCGCAAATAAAGGGACTTCTGAACTTTGACAGTTGATAGCGGCCATATTGTTGAAGCGACATCTGTAAAATTGGCTGCCATTTATTCAGACTGCTTTGCCAAATCACCATGGATTTAAATAAATAAATGATAAAATCTCACGTTGAGGTGATATGAACTGGCCACCCACCGAGCGATTTGACCTGGTTAGACTTTTTCTTGTGGGGTTTTCTTAAATCGCATGTCTATGCGAATAAGCCACAAACCACAGCGGCCCTCAAAGCCAACATAACCTACACCATCTGTCAAATTCGGCCTGATTTATGTGCCAGAGTCATGGAAAATTGGATATTTCGGATGCCCGCCACCCGGAGAAGCCGCGGCGGACGATTGAACGATATTATATTCCATACATAACGGCATCAATAGGCCTTTCAAACGAATAAAAAATTTCGATGATATCTCACAAACACTTTGTTTTATTTAAATTTAAAGATAGGAAGCGCTTTATTGAAAGACCCTATAGATTGCGAATGAATTGGACTGTAATTAATAATTATGGCTTTTTTAAATGACAACTATGGGAAAATGTGAACAGTAGATACTGGAAGGGAATCCGACTCACCTTAATTTCTCTTAGCACGTTCTTGTTATGTTATTACATTCTTGTTATTATGGCACCGATAAATCACTTGGCTGAGTACATTGCACAAGTCTCTGCACAAAGAACCGAGGTACCAAAGGAGGTGATAACTGCACTAGTTACTTTAACAGACTTATTGTTCCACAATGTCACAGGTAATCGTCACAGTAATCGTCACATAGAAAATATTGGCACACATTAGCGCCCTTCAGACGGAGAGTTCGGCCTGCGAGTCTCACCACACTTCGCTCCGAATCGTTGGCGGAAACGTGCGTGTGAAGGCGATCGACTCGCAGGCGAAACGCTCAGGTCACTCGCCAGTTCCCCTCCGGTTCGCATCAGCGTTTAGCCCGTTGAGCCTTTACACGTAAGGGTTGGAGCGGCCGCCGCGCGAGATGTCTCTGACTTTTTTTTATTTGTTTATGGCTTTTTCGCCGACTGATTTTATTCAAGAATTAATTTATCTACCATTCAGTGTTACCAGATGTATGGTTCTTTGGATCGTTTTTAGCTCCATGCTTTTCTAAAACAAACATGTCTAACAAGGCATAGTTTTTTAACGTGTACTTTTGAGTGGATATGATTTTTTTGCATGGGTCGCATGAGTGAAATCCCGAATTCACGAACGTAGTTCTTGAACTTTAGTAGAAGACTACGTGTTCACAACGTCTTTTTATCTAATAATTGTCTTTATCAATAAATAATATGAAAATATTAATAAAATGATATGAATATGAACACGTAAATAACTTTAATTAGGCAACTATTCTAGGTACCGTTAATTTTTTATTATTATTGTTATTTTATTTTTATATTATTTAATTGAAAATACAATTCTGTAAATTAAGTTTGATAACAGAAAAAATAAAAGTTTTATTTGTATGGTGTTTTTTTAATAAGCATTTTCCTATTTAAATTTTCAATAAAATCTTTCAAAATATGTCTTTTATGTGTCCTCATCAAACACATAGTAAAACGTCGTTTGCTTAACTCTGAAATTTTTTTTTTTTAACTTTTGGGAAATGTCGTCACATTACATACACCAATAAACAAAAAAAATGGCATACATACAATCAATATATATATTATGAAAGAGAGTGTACAATGTGCTTGCCGCTAAAATTAAAAAAAAACGAGTCCCTGTACGATCAAAGGAGTAATGTGGTATGGTGCCCCCTATCCCCCATCCAAGAAGGTTCTCGTTTTTACCCTTACAATCTGAGTTTTTACCCGAAGAGCGTGCTTCTGAAGATATAAGGGCTGGAAGTTTCACCCTCTAGAAATTTCTAGAACAGTTCAGAACATTCGAGAGCATTCCACAACATTCCAGAACAGCCCGGAACATTCTGGAATATTGTGGAATAGTCTTTATGAATTCGAAAGTGAGAGAATTACGTTTTGTATATTACTATAAGGGCAAGAGAGAGAGGTGCGAGCACGTAAGTAAATAAAGTGTGCAAACAAATATACGCCCGCGGCCCGGCTTATTGGACGAACAATCATTTTAATTAATTCTGAAGAACGTGTTACTAATATTTAAGATGTTTCTAAATGAATACCTCCCGAAGTTATTAATTCATCGTCTAGAAAAATAAAATCTGGTGCTTACCGCTAACTTTAAAGTTTAAAAACGGGTTATAAAGTTTTAAAATAGTTGTACATAAAACATATTAATGGTAAGGTGTTGTTTTTATTAATCTTAAATATAAAAAACTTACATCCCCAGGTGTCGTTTGAATAAAAAATTTATTATAGTTACGAATTTTCCGGAAATTATTAAAATGTGAGTTTTGAGCAAACAAAAATTATTTGGGTTGTGTACCGCCTTAAAAAATAATATTTACATAATTGTGAGAATGTTACATAATTTCGTAACAAATTTTCAAAAAAAAAAATCTATTTCTAAAGTCTGAACAACAGAGAAAATCCGAAAATGATTAGATAATAATATGTAACAGATATTTTCAAAAGCACCGAAAGAACTTACAAAAAAGGATATCACTAAACATTTTCATTTCATTAAAAAATACAAGTGTGCAATTCACACGCGGTAGAAGTGAAACCTTTACAAAACTAAAATAGATAAGAGTGGCTAGGGGCCATCCATAAATTACGTCACACGAATTTCATGATTTTTTGACCCCCCCCCTTGTCACATTTGTGAGACCCCCTCCCACCTAGAATTTCATGATTTTTTGAACCCCCCATACCCCTTGTCACACTTCTCTACCCCCCCCCCCTTAAGGTGTGACGTAATTTATGAATGGCCCCCTACGAAGCACCGCACAAAAAGGAGACCGATTATTTACGAAGCACCACTCTCGCAGGCTAAATCCTACAGATGCATGTGTTTATCTCTTTTTAGTGTCGCTTTTTCGTTTTCTCGATTTTCAAATCACTGGGCTAAAGAAATGTCACTTCGAAAAGGCAGTTATTAGTTTACATTCTGTTTCCAAAATTGTGAATTTTAATAATTTATATCAAATGTTTATATTGTATAATGGTTTTGCAATCCATTTTTATGTAAAAATTTGTACAGTAAATATAGTAAATAAATAATTAAATGCCAATTTCAAGTGATTTTTGTTTCGTTTTGGTGATAAAGGAACATGCGGGGAAATTGAACTTCTAAATTGGGTATTTTAGAACATATGCATTGGCAACATTACGGCTTTCCTTCCAAATTTATTTGTCTATGGGAAACTCAACATGCTGTCAACTGTCATCACGAGGTTTTTATATCATTACTTTTTTTTGTTAGAAAAATGTACACACTTATAAGCAAAATATAATTAAAGCGAAAATATATGATATGTCCCAGAGTATTTTATTACGTGGTTTCGAAACAACACTGGTCGTCAGAGGATATCAAATTTCAAATCTGGACAGTTCAAAAATTAAAAATATTTTTTCGACTATATCTCCCGATAATATAATTAATAATTATCCATTACTATGTGTTTTGGCGAGAAGTTCTTCTAACGTTAACCGTAGGACAAACATTTGTCTGTATTTTATACATTTTATTTATTTTCAGATAATTGTTTGCAGAAAATGTCTCGTACATGGTGGAATATAATTAACTCTGCAGCTGATCTCTGACAACGAGTTGAAAGACGAAAATGAAGAACATTAGAAATAATTCTGAATTGCGAGACCATGACGCCGCCGACGGGGAATGGGTGGAGGATTTGTTGAAGAAAGACCTGCTGCCGATAACGGTATGCAAAATTATTAATTTTTGTACATCACTTTTAGTATGCTTAGACACATTTTTCCCAATTGATATACAGCTATACTAACTATATTTAAATACTTTGGGCGGGAAGGGTAGTTCTACCTTTTACGTCGGTTCTACTTGAATGCCTGGAAAGGCAATGGTGTCAAGTACTTTTATATGAATATGTACACCAAACTCTTTGTAAGGGTTCCAACTAGATGTATAAGTACATGTGATACAAGATGGGGAAATCTTCTTATCTCCTTGTCTTTTGTGTGGAATAATATTTCATCAAAAGGAAACTTACACTTTGGCACTAGAGATGTGCAAATTGTTCATTTTTTGTAATAATTGGTACCAAAGTGAAAAGAAATTTTTTTGTAAAGTAGTAAAATACAAACATATTTTATACATAAAAGGTCACCAAATGGCCCAACAGTGACTTCAACTTCTGTTTTTGGAGCCCTATTACACATTATAATTTTGGACAAAACTTGTATAGCTCATATAATGAAATCGAACAAACTCTAAACCTTGCTCCTTTAGAAGACCGCTGGGAAAAATCTGATCTCATTTGTTTCTTCAAAATCATCAACTATATTATTGACTCACCTACATTATTACAACTCATCTCATTCAATATACCTTCTCGTAGACTCAGAAATAAAGAACTGCTCTTCCTCAATCAACACTCGACAAATTATGGTTATAATTCACCACTATCCAGAATGTGTAGAATGGTCAACTCACGTCAAGACCTTGATTTTTTTGGCATAAACCCAAATGATTTTTGTCGCTCACTAAATAATTGAAGATATTTTATTATTTATTATTTTAACTTTATGAGTAAAACCTCAAACTGTAATATTTAATTAAATGAAGACATTATGAGCGAAACTCAATCGAAAATCTGGAAACAGAAAAATCAGAAAAAATGCCAATATCTTTTTCTGATTTTTCTGTTTCCAGATTTTCGATTGAGTTTCGCTCATAATGTCTTCATTTAATTAAATAATTGAAGATATTTTATATTAATCTATTTTTAGCAAAGTCTTGACTTGACTTGACACTTCTATTTTCTTATGTTTTATCTGTTTGTCTTTGCTTTCATATACCATCCTTTATTCTTGTAATGTACATTTCCAAAATTTCGTGTTACTTGATTGTAAATTGGACGTTAGTCCGTTAATAAATAATAAATAAATAAATAGCTGGGGTGTGGCGAGTATTACAGAAAAAAAAAATCATTCAAATGTAAATGTAAGCGAAGCTAGTAGTCCACAATGGAGTTCTGGTACCTACCCTGATGTGCGGCAGTGAGGCATGGAACTGGCAGAGAAAGGATGAAAGTAAACTGAATGCTGTTGAAATGAGATCCCTAAGAGGCCTATGTGTGGTAAAACCATGTATGAGAAATGTGGAGATCCACAAAGATAAGGCTGATGTAAGCATAATGAGTAAGATTAAGAAAGGGACCCTCAGATGGTTTGGGCATGTATTCAATTTATTCACTTTAAAAACGTAACAAAATTAAAATTTCAAATCATTTTTAAAATAGAGAAAATATTAAGATTAAAGCTTATTTAAGCAATTTAAATAATTTAAACAATTTAAACAAATGAAACAATTTAAATATCAATGAACAATTTAAAAATCAATGAAGCACATTAAGTCTAACAGCAATAAAGCTTGCTGTCTAAATTGTGCTTCGTATATGCTAAACAAGTCGATATTCAAAGTGATTCTATTTAACAACAAGACTGCTCTCCCGACTGGCATAACCATTGGCAAGTTAGTTTTGCAAGCCCGGAGATAAAACAGTCTATGCTGTCGGTGACGGAGATAACCATCGGGAACATAGAAACTAATGCTCTCCATAATAGCTGAGTTTTCGAACCGTCAACGAATCAGTCTGAAGAAATGTGTTATAATGAGAACATCCCTTCTGACCCGTAGACACGTAGAGCGAATGAACGAAGAAAATAGTGTAAGAAAAATATATGACACAAATGTGAATGGTAGAAGAAGTCGGGGACGCCCGAGGAAGACATGGCACGATCAAGTGAATCAGATACTTGAGTCGGGCCATGTTAAAAGTCAGAATAATAGAAGAGTATGTATGAGACGATGTATGAATGTGAGTGAAGCAAAGAGTGTGTGCCAGGACCGAGTTGTTTGGCGGTCGAATGGTTAGTTAGTTAATGAGAAATTGTGAAATAACACAAATTAATCAAATATAATTTATTTGCCACGCCGGAATTCGATCCTGCTACCTTCGGATTGCGAGTCAAAGGCCTTACCGCTAGACTACGCCAGCCGACTAGCGTCTATAATCTGTGTATAAGTTATTAATCAGGGATCACCCTCTATTTCAGAATGTACGAGCTGTACCAGCAAGGGGCGAAGAGTTGTCAGTAGACCCCCACTGATGAACGTTCTCATCCGTCCGCCAAGGGCCATGACGGACCAAGAATCTATATGATGGGTATTATGAAACTAGCACAGGTGCATCTCATTGGCAGGAATACTTGAATATTCCTTACATAAGCAACGTTATGTCAAAAAACAGGTTCCTCAAATCCCGAGCCAACCTGCATCAAATAATAATGCAAATGTGATACCTCATGGTGGACCTGGTCATGCTAAAGTTTTCAACTGGTAGATGCCTTCCACTGCAATTTTGCGAAAGATCGACGACATGGATGAATTTATGATCCCTTGCAAAGGGCAAATGAAACTTAAAAGAATTCAAAAAAATTTCTTTCACAACAACAGATGGCGCTAGTTTCAATATTTTTTAGGAAAAACACTTTTTGCAACATGGCCCGTTTCAATTATCTGATGCACTTGATCGTGCCGTGTCTTCGTAGGGAAATAAAAACTATAGACAAAAATATTAAAGGGAGAGGTGATTAATTACTTAAAAATATCAAAATTTTTTAATATTTATATAATAACTTTTTTGTTATTTTTATCAATAATCCCTGACAAAGAAAACTTTGTTTTCGAAACATGTTTTTAATTTTGATTAAAGAGTGGTGTTTAACAAAGTGTTTTCAATTAATTAAATATTATGCCCAAAGTGTATTTGCGAAGATTGATAAAGTATTTTCGTTATTTATTTCTTGGGTATTACGCCATGTTGCGGTACTTCCTTCTTTAGCCAACGTTTCGGACAGCGTTACAGTGTTATTCATCAGCGTTACAGTGTTATTCATGTGTCACACATCTGCCCTGATAATGATATGAACGTATTAATGTTTTTGTAGCCGGAAAGTGGTTTTCCCACTTAATAGGAAATAAACGGCTGTGCAGCCTTTTTCAAACAAATTTTAAATTTGTATTCGAGGCCAAAATACTAAAACAAACTGAATATTATTTTTCTATCTAAAGGTGTATTAAATATCAAGAACAGATACTGATCGTCCAGTTGATTAAGTCAGTCATCTCCAAATACTAAGTTTTGAGATAATGAAGAAAGGAACGTTGGAATGTTCACTATAAATCAAATATTATTTACACTTGTCTGTGTTTTACATACTAATAATGATATAAAATAACACCGGGAGGCATAACGGTCCAGTAAATTAGTATGAAATTTTGAAGTATCCTACTAGTGACCCAGAAAACATCAACATTTTGCTTAATTCCAAGTTTTTCTGCAATATAATTGATTTAGTGGTGTTCATGAGTAATCTGAGTATTCTACCCTATAGGGGGTACAGTTTATACATAATAACTGCATACTCAACTCAAATATCGATTTTTCGGAGATGTCAGACTAATCAACTGGACGATCGATATGTATTTTATATTAGGACATTATAGGCCACTAGAGAAGTAAATCTTTTCAAGATTTTAGAGGCTTTAAAATACACATTTTGTGTATTTTAAAACCTCCCGCCATAGTAAAAGATTATAATTTTTATACGGGAGGCGTCGATCATCACAGTGTGCCAGTTGAGTTGTATGCATCATCAACATATGTTCCCGCGACCAGTCAGTGACTGAGTTGGCTTGGAGTCTTGAAGAGACCCAAGTTGTAGGAGGGAGGAGACACAGAGGCTGGCAAGTCTTTCCACCGCCGAGCTGTCGTAGAAATGACCCGTTCTCATGTGACAAATGTCATGACCGGTCAGTGGCTGAGTTGGCATTGCGAAAAGAAAGACAAACATTCCCGGGTTACGAATAACCTGACAATGTTTGAAAATCTTCAACTACCACCACAGTAAGCGGAAAATGTTGCTTGTGTCGTGATGGAGGACTTAGCAGGCCGAGGAATCAAACACGCGACGCCCATGTGGGACCCAAACGCGATACCAACTGACTGACCGGTCATGACAGTCACTTATCACATGAGAAGGGTTCATTTTTACGACTCGTTCTTGAGTTCAACAGCTCAGTTGGAACGATTTGCCAGCATCTGTGTTTCCTCCCTCCTACAACTTGACAACCCATGTTCACTCCTTCCTCTCCTCAAAAAGACCCTCCACACAGCATCTTTTAGAAATTATTTTCCTCAGGGCCTCCTGTATGGAGTCAGCATAAAAAAATTAACATATGATCTGTTTTTTCAAATCCTAGCGTAACCAAGACAACATTTAATTTTATAAGTAATAAAAGCTATATTTTAAGTGAAATTTATATTTTTTTATATCTAAGTTCCTATGTAAAATTGTTATTTCCTCCCACCTATGAATTGTATGTTCCTCCTGTCCTAAAATGAGTTCTGTAACTCGTCGGGATTGCCCCAGGAAGAAATAAAAACAATAAAAATAAAAAAAAGCTATAGCTTATTTGTTCTGTTTTTTAATGTAGTATGCAAATAAAATATATTTTATAAGGTGTAATGTAAATAACTCTTTATATTAATAAACGCCCGGGTTACCGGCACCTTTAAAAAAAAAAAAGAAGGTAACAAAAGTGTTTCATTTATCTTTGTACTAATAAATTACACACCTCTCTACCACAGTTGTTAAAACAAATCTGAATAATGCCAGTACACATATAAACTGTTAAATATTTCTTTAATTCTAAGGAAATGAATTCGGATGAGAATTGTAATTGAATTAATACAACTACTGTAAAATAAATACACACGATAAGTTCTACAATTTATTGTAAATTCACTTCGTGACATCATTCTAATTATGAAAATAATTAACTTCATCCTTTTAAACTTCAAAATAATTATAATTTGCATGTAGCGTCATCGATATTTTTTATAGTACTGGTTTACAATTTCATTCATATAAATCAATTGCGGCCGCCGCTTAAACTGTCAAAAGATGATGGGTGACAGCTGACAGGTATCATCGCCATGGCCAAAACTGCACCAAAACTTTTAAACCGCCCAACATGTCCCGCGGCACACCACACTTCGCTCCGAACGCTTGAAAATCACCCTACACGTCCACTTCCGCCCGAAGGCCGCTCAAGGTCGCCCATTCAACAATTCCGCCTGCCCGCGGAAGTGTGGTGACGTTTTTACCTGTTAGTGTACCTGTTTGGCCGGCAGGCGAACCCGGCGTTTCGGCGGGCTGCTCGGCGGACACCATAGACATCCACCTTCGTGAGGGCACATTTGTATGGAACTTCTATTATCTATGGTCAAAACTGACGCTTCGGCCTGCCCGCGGAAGTGGGGTGACTTTTTAGCGTAAGGGGTTGGCCTGCAGGCGGACACGGCGTGTCGGCGGGATGGTCGCATGCCGCTTTAGCCTGGGGGTCTAGGCACGCGGTCGGAACTGTACGTGTGGGGCTACCTATTGTCAGATAGGATAGGTATAGGAAGGTAGGTTGGATGGAGGAAGGTAGATAGTAATCGTCACATAGGCAATATTGGCACACATTGTCAGATAGGATAGGTATAGGAAGGTAGGTTGGATGGAGGAAGGTAGATAGTAATCGTCACATAGGCAATATTGGCACACATTGTCAGATAGGATAGGTATAGGAAGGTAGGTTGGATGGAGGAAGGTAGATAGTAATCGTCACATAGGCAATATTGGCACACATTGTCAGATAGGATAGGTATAGGAAGGTAGGTTGGATGGAGGAAGGTAGATAGTAATCGTCACATAGGCAATATTGGCACACATTGTCAGATAGGATAGGTATAGGAAGGTAGGTTGGATGGAGGAAGGTAGATAGGAATCGTCACATAGGCAATATTGGCACACATTGTCAGATAGGATAGGTATAGGAAGGTAGGTTGGATGAAGGAAGGTAGATTTACATAGCAACATACAACAATACATTTTACACTGATAAAAATGTATTGTTGTATGTTTGCAAGTCTTCGGAATGTAAGGACAACTGAGGTGACAGGTGAACTCACCAGGTAGTCGAAGCCGGCGCTGAGAAGGACGTTCTCGGCCGTGGGATGCCACTCCAGGTAGGCGGCGCGGCGTTTGTGTCCTCGGAGCTCCACCAGCCACTCTGTCAGGTGCATGGAGAGCCCTCCATCCGGGATGTGCCAAAGCTTTACCTAAAAACATAACATTTTTTTTACATTAGCTCCTCATAGGAAAATTATTTTCCTCAGGGCCTATGTCATCTAAGGGGAAGCCGCCGTGCGGAGGGCCTTTTTAAGGAAAGCAACGAGAGGAAGTTCTGGAAAAGAAAAAGGTATGAGGCGTGGGTAAAAATCTGGGGTCAAAGTGTCCAGGAGTGGCAGACTTATGAATCCATCCTTTCAAATGTGGTGCAAGGCGATGAGTCAAGAGGGGCCAGCTGGAATGGTTAACTCCTGGACTGCCGATTGCGCGTCCGGGACGCGCCATAAAAAAAAAAACTTTTTGATATGCGATTTTAAACCTTATGTATAAATAAAATGTATGAAGGACAAGGTCAGAATCGCTTGGGGCATTCTTGTTCTTGACGTAACAGATATAAGGAACACACCTAGCCTCTCAAATAATATCTATGACTTTCGAAATGACATTTCTGCCGCGATTCGAGCTGTCAAACTTTGAGCGTCGCGTGTCATGAAAAGATCGATAAATCTATCAATTTGTCAAATAAACGCAAGTAATATTATTTGTAAGCATAGTTTATTGTTCAGGGAACGTGTTTCGGTAAATATTATATACGATAGCATAAAATAAATCCGCAAAATATTACGTCAAAGTCAAAACATCGCGAAATTTTTGAGTTTCCTCCCGTGGCATTTGAGAGGTTAAAGGACCTCCCTCAACCTAACAAATGGGTAGATGCATCCATCGCCAAGAATCTCACCCCATGAACCGGGGCACCCCTACTAAGTCATCAAACATAGCAAACCACTTGGGATAACCTATGGCAGAGGTGTTGGCAATAAGCAAAAAAAACTTAGGCAAGGCTTAGAGTAGTAACTGATAAATGAGTATAAAGTTAGTTTACTTTGTATTGTGTATTAGATTATTAAATTGAATATATAATATCACCATATTAGGTTTCAAAGATTGAAAAATCTCACAGCCACGAAAAGGGCTGCACGTACATTCACTATACAATAAAAGACTAGGGAATTAATTTTAGTAAGTGTCTAAATTATTTCAAAACTGTTATAACTCAAACTGAATCATTGATATGCTAATAACAACACTAATCATGATTTAATAACAGAAAATTTGTACGTACGGTGGTATCATCAGAGCAAGAGGCGATGATGTTATCATTGAAGGGGTTCCACTTGATGTCGAGCACCGGGCCACGGTGTCCTGTCACTCGGCTAGCGTTGAAATCTAACCGCCCGGTCTGAAATGGAAAACAGAAAATAAAGATTCACCGGTAATGTTAATTGGTACTGTCAAAAGTTGTCACGGCGGAGATGTGATCTAGTGTTGAGTCACAACACCGGTGTGTTAATGGTTGTGAAATATAAATATTCAAAGCATATCCAATTTAAATATAGACCCAAGTAACATTCTAAAAATTTTTGTTCTAAGGTTAACAGACAAAATGTTTGGCAAAGGCCAAAAGGCGAGATGATGTTAAATGCATTGATTTAAAATTAAAAGTTTGAGTCGAGAGCATTTATTTGAAAATTGGTGACATTAAAAGGACGTCAGTACAATTTTCGTATTCCGCTTCAACCGTAATGCGCACTAATTATAACACATTGTTTCAACTTAATCACTATAAAAAAAACATCTCTTTACGTCGAGGGAGATGGAAAACTTTATATTCATATTTGGTAAAAACTTTTTCATGTGGTATTTTTCTTTAGAGTTGAGGCCATGTTTTAACCTATTTGAGACAAGCGTCATGTATACATACCAACCGATCGCATGCCTAAAAGACGAGCGTCATCTATACACGACTCATATGTGTGAGAATTTGAAATACCTGTCCACGGGTATTGCAAATTCTTTGGGGACATTGTTGTAAAAAGGTTTAACATGGTAGAATAATGTGACATTTGCCGAAAACAATATATATATATATATACCTTTTTAAGACCAAATCAAAAAACCTTGTTTATATTTAATACAAAAACTTAGGTTGAGTTTCAATAATTTGTGAGTATTAAGATTGAAATTGAATATAAGAATTTTACCAGGGCATTTTCAAGGCATCAAAATATTTGGGTTGTCAATGTAGTAAGATTCTGAAGGTCAATATTATTGTTTTAAGGAGGAAGAATAAAGCAATATAATGAAATAATCATATTCATCCTAGTGACTGTTGGTTCAACTCACGTTATCCAGTGGCAAGACCAGGAAGGCCCCTCCTCCCGCCACCTCCGTGACGATGGCCACAAACTTCGGGTTGACGGCGCAGAAGTTGGAGTCGTGGGCATTGCGCGTGATCTTGATGTTGTCATAGCAACGCTCGCGCTTGAACGATACGCCGTACACATGGCGGAACTTGGAGCTGCGCACGCCACGAAACCATAGCTGGAAACATACCATACAAAATCTGAGATGTGGTGAACAATTATAGTGTTATTTATTTGAATGCTATATTTCATGCGGGCACTATTGAAATTAACAAGTAGTGATGGGTAAATTCCCAGGTTTTTAGTTTTGGGGAATATTCCTGAAACGGAGAGAATTGCGGTGGAGGTGAAATCAAAATGGTGAAATCCTAAATTGAAATTTTATGTTATTTACAAATGTATCATATTAATTAAAGCGTGCTGAGAACATGAAGATGTAAAAAAATTAACAACAATAACATCACCAATAAAAATCCTGTAACTTCATTTCATGCCATTTTATAATTTTTAAGGTTACAATATCCTAGTACTTAACGATTATATTTATTGTACACTCTATTATATAATTTATGAAATAACTCCTACACCAAGCTCAATAGCTAGCTCTCTTAATTGGTGTAGAAATCCTTGAAAATGTATATTTCACTATTTTGTTTTTGCCATAGTATTATGTTTATAATTTTTTTTATTTATTTATTAATCTATAAATAGTATGTTTACATAAGGTTTTTGTCGAAGCCTGTCTCACTAGGATATACCTGTGTCGAGACAGTAACAATGTTATAATTTAAACCATAGATTCTCAACCTTTTTTTGCCCACCGCCCACTTTGTGAACATTTTTATTTCTAGCCACAACGGAGGGGGCGTACTGGGATGGATGGCCTCTAATGGGATGGGACAGGGTTTCTCTGGGTCTCCTACCGCCCCCCTGAAAGTCTGAAACGCCCCCCCAATTTTCTCTTGGTCTTCTGCCGCCCCCCTAAAGGTCTGAAAAGCCCCCAAGGGGGCGTTATCTCCCACGTTGAGAACCTATGATTAAAATAATAAAAAAATATATATAATATATATATATACAGCCTAAGTGTGTGATGTCACGAGACGCAATAGTATGCGTTTCACCCAAGTTCATTTTGAAAGCTTATAACTTATTGACTCTTCTCATAAAAAAAACTTCATTCAGAATATGAGAGTTCTATTCAAGTTCTGATATTATTTCAAAAATTTTATTTTCCAAGTTTTTTTTTTGTAGAAAATAGTTTTTTGTACACGGTAGTTTTTTGAAATTTACGAAACGTAGAAACTTTTTTTATAAAAAAGAAAATCCAGCTTTGGGGAATTCACTCTAGGTCGAGAAATATTCCCGGATGCACAAACAAGTGGTGCAAAAATAAGTTTGGGATGTACAAAACTCCATTAATTTGAAATTTGATCGGTCTTGTTAAGCACCAATTATCCTGACTCTTGACATTGACTCAAGTTTTTGAATCGCTTGATTGTGTCAACATAAATAAGACACACAAACAGATTTTACATTTTACAGATAATATGTTATCTTTTTGATTGGATACAGTTCAGTTCGCAAAGTTAATGCAATAATCCAAAGTAAACATTCCATGGAATTAGACAAGTTAATATTCTGTAGAAACAGTGAGCCAAAGCAAAATAATCCAGTTTAACACATTGCAGCAAAATAACTTGATCTAATTAAATCAATCAGTGTAATCATCGCAACTCTTTGCAACACCAAACTGCATTACTTACTCAATTCTCAGTTAAAAGGGTATTGAAAATGAATGAATCACTACATGGATTTTTAATCGACTTTTTTATTATGAAAAAACTTTTATTTAAAAAAAAACTATAAAAAACTAAACAAATTCATGTTTTTAGTTTGTGATTTCATCACACTTCTGCCCTGATGATGGACACTGTAACGCTGTCCGAAACGTTGGCTAAAGAAAGAGGTAGCGCAACACGGCATAACACCCCAAAAACAAATGTCTTTGATATAGTACACGCCAAACTATAATACCCACCCGACGTTGATACAGAAATCGTCGCAATAGGCGAGTTTGAGGTCAGAAAAACGGCATGACTCCTCGCCGACACCTTTCTCCGTCGCATGCATCTTTCATTTTACGCATTTTTCTCTTTCGCTTACGGTCATTGTAAACTCATATATACCTGCGCGAGAATGAATCGTACCAAGTTCAGGGGGGCGTTAAAGTTCGGCGTGGACAATTTATTAAAATTTGTTTGGCTGTTCAAACTTCAAATATCAATAAAGATCAATTGTCTGGTAAATAAAAAAATGCTTCAATTTAAAATAACAAAAAAGGCAATAAATTTATTTTTTTTAAATTGTGCAATTTTTAAAAAAATATATTGAATGCCTTAGAATCCCCATTGAAACATTTTTTTTTTAATTGTCTTGCAAATGCCTCATAGAATTAATTTAACACACCAAATACAATCTATTGTATTTATTTACAATGTAGATTAGTATTCTGGGAGATAGGCTTTTTTCGGAGTAAGAAAACAATGGGACGTATGCAAATTCTCAGACTGCTAATGAATCTGTGCTTTCCAAACTTCTGTACTAGATTATTATGCATACATTATTACCAGCCTCTGGCCGCTGCTATTACTCAAACTTACTATAATATATTTACGAGTGAAAGCATTTATGTGTTTTTATTTAATTAATATGCAAAACTGTAAAAATCACATGAATAAATTAAATATATAAATTTAGCAAATATCTGTTATGTATGTAATAACATTATTCATGTGACCACATGACTAACTACCACAATATAATCTTAAAGAAGTTCCGATAGATTTCTGCAAAAGTCCCCGAAATGACATCATATTTTCAGTAAACCACAATTCGAGAAATATCACAAAACTGCACTGTTAAAATTAAATGTTATTACGTATTACCTATTTCGATAGTCCAATTGATTAGTCAGATCTAATGCAGAAAAACCTGTAGTGAATTAAACAAAATGTTGATATTTTCTGGGTCACTAATAGGACATTTAAATAATACGATTGTTATGCCTTCCGGTTTTATTTTATAGCATATTTAATATGTAAAACACAGTAAATAATATTTGAGTTATCTCAAAACTTAGTATTTGGAGATGTTTGTCTAATCAACTGGACGATCGATGTGCTTAACAATTTAATTAATGGATAATTACGCGGTTGCGCAGCCTTTTTATACAAAACTTATATTTGGATACAGGAGGCCAAAATGCCCAACCAAACTGAATACATATTTTTTAAATCAAAAGTTATAGCACATATCTAGCACGGATATGTGCTACTTTATTTATTTTGTATTTTACATTATAAAATATAGGCCTTTAAAGAATTCAAAATTTCTTGATTTAATTTTGACAATTTTTTTTCAAAGAATTCTAAATATCATTTCATACAAAACATACATTTGGATTTGAGGCCAAAATACCCAACCAAACTGAATAATTATTTTTTAAATCAAAAGTTATAGCATATATTTAGCATGGATATGTGCTACTTTATTTATTTTGTATTTTACATTATAAAATATAGGCCATTAAAGAATTCAAAATTTCATGATTTAACTTTGACAATTTTTTGTGAGTTAATGGCAATTATTAAAAAAATAATCTTGTTCAACATACTTCATAAATGCAATGAAATATATAAAATAAAATAAAAATTTATAAAAATTAAATAAAACATCTTTATATAGCATTTTTGGGTCAAAGTTTTAAATTTACGCATGACAAATTTGTGTTCCAATATAATTTGGTCGTTTGCAATTTAAATTTAGGCCCATCAAATGCTTTTCTAATAATTAAAAATTATTTTACATTAACTCTCAAACAATTGCCAAAGTTATCTCAAAAATAGTGTAAAATCGATCTATGGCCTATATTTTATAATTTGAAACATAAATAAATAAAGTAACACATATCCATACTACATATTATTTGCTACACCATTTAATTAAAAAAAGTCATCCAATTTGGTGAAGTATTTTTGCCTCTCTTCCAAATTTAAATTTTGTATGAAAAAGGCCGGGCAGGTATGTTTCTTTTAAATTAGCTATGTTTATAGCTTTAAAACAATAACATAATAATTGAGACTCCCAAGATGTGTGCATGAGTTTGTATGGGTGCAGTAATAAGAATTGTGAGATGGAAAATAATAACAATAAATGGAGTTTCACAGCAGACAAAAAGCGATAATTCCCATACAGCCAGTTGTATTGTGAACACACAACATAAATCCGTACACTTTGTGAGACTATGTTTTTTGCACAATAGAAATTATTAACCAAAGCACTCATAATAATATTTTCTATTCAAAATAAATTAATGATACCTACCCACATTTAGATGGATGAAAAAACAATACTATTATTTTAGGAGCATGGGAAAATATGTAACGAATCGAGAATATGATTCTGCATAAAAAATCATAGACAACTAATATTTATTTATTTATTTAATATCAACGGTATACATATACCATAAGCACTAATTACATGTCACAAAACATAGGAAAAATATTAGAAATAATAAAAAAGAGTATAACAGATAATTGTGGCATTTGAATGAGAAATGACACCAGAGATACAATTACATACAAAAAATCTATAGTACAAATAGAATTAATATTGATTGAAAAGATTTGATATTATAGCCCTCTTCCGCGCAGTTAAATAGATCTGCCACATCTGCATCTCTATTACTTACTGTATATAACCTAGGTACAAGCGAGTGTTTCGTATACTCAGTTATGTTATTGTTGCATTTAAACAGGATTTTAGAACGAGTGGCTCTCATGGGAATATGAAATTGAATGAGGTTAGTCAAATCAGGACTGTCTATTCTACCATTTACAATTTTGAACATAAATATTATCATAGAAGTGATTGACTCAATTGCGGCTAGTTCCAGATTGGCAAATACTTTCAGTATCGTCCTAGTGGTGGATCACCATTCTGAATCGAAATGTTGCTTGAAATGGCTTTAGCTGTGTTTGGTGGCCAGCTGTGAACAGCCAGGAACTTCACAACTTGTCTCCTTCCTAACTGTCTTCAATATTACAAAATACCCCAATTCAGAATATCATAGTCCCACCGATAATGGACTCTTCTGCAGTATTCACATAAAATAAAACAAAATAAATAAAAAAAATATTCCAAAAACTAATAATGCATAATGGTGTGTTTAGTTGGCAGAAACATAAAATTTAATTTTCTGTAATCATTGATGCTATCAGCAAATCACAAGTGAATAAAGATTAGCGGCCATATAAGTTATCAGAATAAAGTCAATTGAATATACATTGTGTGCATCTAGCTATTTACTTAATGATAATACAATGATGAAGTCATTTTTGTGTGACGTTAAATTAAACAAATTTTAATGTGAATTTCACGTAAGAGTCCCTCTGAGCCAGTTGAACTATGGCATCCCCAATTGGGGTATTTTGGGAGGCTGAATGTACTAGAGGTAATTTGCTACTAAGATCTGGTTACTAAACACAATTCAAATAATCCGGTGGATTTAAGCCTCTTGCAAACAGGAAATTCGTATGACAGGACTAAACAAAGTTATTGTATTAGAAAATCAGTACAATTGTTGCATATTATATTTTCATCAATATCCCCAGCACTTTGATGAAAATGAAAAGGTAATACTAAACAGACAGCCATACTTATTTTAACTTTGTAAAACACTATTTAATCAAATTTATGTCATTAAGTAGGTAGGTACCTTAACAACTGTGCTTCTTCGATTTAAATTTTTTTTCTTTAAGAACAAAAAATGGTTTTTAAAATGTGATTACAGTGTTCATATTCAGGGTCATTGCACTTTACAAGAATATTTGACAGTTAAATTTGTGTTACCAGCCTACAAATTTTGTAGTTCCATTTTTAATATTTTCTACTCTTGTTTGATAGACTATGCAGTTTGTCAAATAAGAGTAGAAAACATAGGAGGGCGCCACTGTTAGAATGTTTAGTTATGTTATCTTGGGTAACCGGCTAAAATAGAACAAAGACAAAAAAAAGAACATGATAAGAGGATAAGGTTAGGTTAGTTTCTGTTTATTTAAAATTCTGTTATATCATCGTTCTGTTTGTCGTAGAACCGTTATCTTATTGCTAAAAATGAATACGAGATGTACCTGAGAATTGGTCATACTGCTGCCGGGAGTCCAGAAGGTTTCAAGGGTGGGTGGTTAGGGTCAGGCCGGGCAGGTGCTTGCTTGGTGGGGCTGGGGCCGGTGCCGGAGGGTTCATGCGCAGGGGTGTATTGCGGGGCAAAGGGGGCTACCCGCAGTACCATTAAACACCACACATACCAAGCCTACACACTAATCTAATAATGCAAAACACACATTCAATGAAATTATAACAAAAACACAAAAAAAGAAAAAGCACAGAACAATAAAAAGGCACTCATTTAAAATAAGCACTCAATAACACAGAACTGAAACTTGATGGATGAAAAAGCACTGAACCTCAGATAAACTGAAATGTTATGAACTAAATGTTAAGTCCATAAATTATCACCACTAAAACAAAAGTTTTAAATTAAATGCTACATTCTATTTTTAAATAAAACGAATTGAAACTTGATGGATGAAAAAGCACTGAACCTCAAGCAGATAAATTGAAATGTTATGAACGAAAGTCGATAAATCATCACTACTCAAACAAAAGTTTGAAATTAAATGCTACATTCTATTTTTGAATAAAGTGAATTGAAACTTGATAGATGATAAAGCACTGAACCTCACGCAGATAAATTGAAATGTTATGAACTGATGTCGATAAATTATCACCACTAAAACAAAAGTTTGAAATCAAATGCTACATTCTATTTTTGAATAAAATGAATTGAAATTTAATTGAAGAGAGGTCTGCCCATAGTGGCTCCTCCCATGAAAGTGTTGTATGGAGCTGGGTGTCTCATTAGCCAACTTCCTCCCCTCTGTTACCACAGACACACTGTCAAGTCACTCAACACTCATTAGTAAAGTGGAACTTATCAAATGCCTGGCTATTTCTAATGAGCTATCAGGATATCTAGACAATCGTAAAGATACATTTTCTATTGCAGTGTTTCTATAGAAATACAGAAATTATCAATGTTCAGAAAATGATGTCATTAAAAGATAATGAAGACCTGATTTGTTTCAACTATTAATTGAAATAATAACAATAATTTAAAATTCAACAGTATGTTCAATAGTAACCTTAATAGCTTGCTTTTCGGAACAACTCAAATAGGTCTCATACATTTTTGTTATTGTTTTTGGGGTGTTATGCCGTGTTTCGCTACCTCCTTCTTTAGCCAGCATAAACATACCAAAAACATACCTAGGTCTCATACAAATCGTTGTGGCTCCCTTACTATCATAGTTAGAAATATGATCTAAACGGTCTTAGAAAGAGAAAACACCATGCTTTATATTCTAATCTAAAAGTTAACTGCAAAGTAATTAAAATGTACACCTTTATGAAACCAAAGTTTCCGACAGCAATTTGAAAAAAAAAACGAAACTTTGGGAAATTTTTAAAAATTATTTTTCCATGAAATGACAAAAAAGTGAGTTGAGTTGTAATACATTTGCTTAGTAAAATAGGTGGGCTTTTTTTCATTATTAGTAATTTTAGTTAGAAAAAATGTAAGGTGAGGAATTTTAAAAACTTTTTATGTTTGTATCAAAAATTTTTATATTTAAAAAATTATATGTTTATTTCAAATTGTAAAATTGAAAACATATTTCATCACCTTTCAAAAACAGTTGTAGTTTTCGGATGCGTTCAGAAATATTCCATTTATTTGGATTTTAAATAGGCCCGAGGCCTGAGTGGTGAAAAGTTATAATCAAAGTTCATAAAATGATCAGATGTGATTCAAAATTGATTAAATGATTTGAGACATTTAATCTTGATAACAAACTCCCACCAGTTCTATTATTGGCGGAGGAAGTCCAGATATGGTTGCACCGAAGCCCTTGCAAAACAAAGTGAAGTGTTTATATATAGACTTCACTTCAGAAACACCTTGTTATTGCAACAGTTCATAAACAGAATGCTTCGAGTATTGTTCTAGGCACACCATCAGTATGCATAGTTTACACAGCTGCCGCATTTAATTACACTCCATAATATATACATAGATTCATTCGATAGCTAATTTCTTATCATAAAATTTATTAATATATGTATTACAGATTGGAAAACGTTACCAAAATTCTAGTGATTAAGGGGGGGGGGGGGGTAAGGTTTTAAAGGCGAAAAAAAGGCATATTTTCATGATTTTTTTTTGGAGACATGAATAATGTTGGCTTATTTTTTTATATACACGTTATAGTATGACATCCGAAGTATCTTTGAAAAAAAAATTTATAAAAAATATTAATAAATAAATGTGTGAAAACGAATCTCCGGAGGCGCCTCGAAAAAAAGGTGTTTCGCGGTGAACATCATAACTCGTTAACAAATCGAAATGTACTTGAATCCAGCAAGAGAGCCGGTCGCTTGAGACGCTGTATCTTCGTTAGTTTTGCTACGATTTACTTGAAATTTTGACACAATTTTATCGACATGTTGTACACTTAGAAAAAATCTAATTTTAAAAATGAGTTTTAAAACCTTACCCCCCCCCCCCCCCTTAAGTTAACTTGTTATTTCAAAAGAGCTGTACAATTAGAGGTGCTGTTGAGTACTAATATCTACTCGAAACGCGTTTCACTAGCGAAAATCGGTGCGCACTGTGCGCAGAACGTATTTTGTAGTTTCCGATTATTGGAGGACTGAACGCCGTTGGTGCCAATAAAAAAACTGTCCAAAGAAGCGAAGCTAGCCGTCCATAACGGAGTGCTGGTCCGTACCTTGATGTATGGCAGTGAGGCATGGAACTGGCGGAGGAAGGATGAAAGAGTGATGTAGACTGAGTGCTGTAGAAATGAGATCCCTAATGCGTATGTGTGGTAAAACCATGTACGATTGTGTTATAAACGTGGAGATCCGCAAAGAATGCAAGGCTGTTGTAAGCATAATGTAATGTAAAAGACAAGATTAAAAAGGAAATATCATGTAACTAAACTAAATCTACATTAACTACTAAAAAAAAAAAAACCTCCACACAGCATCCCCAAAGATGACATAGGCCCTGAGGGAAATTATTTTCCTCAGGGCTTCCTGTGTGGAGCTCATGTAAAAAAAAACCTCAGGCCTCAACCGTGTCAGAGGGTCAAAATATTTCCGCTTTTTAATAAAATCCAAATAAATGGAATATTTCTGAACGAATCAAAAACTAAAAACTTTTGAAAGGTGATAAAATATGCCTTCAAATTTTATAAATCGAAATAAACACATAATTTTTGAAATATAAAAATTTTGCACGCAAACATAAAAAAGTTTTAAAAATGGCTCACCTTGCATTTTTTTATGTAACTAAAATTATTGATAACGAAAAAAAATAACACATACATATTTTGTTAGACAAATGGATTATTAACGTTATTGTCACCTCACTTTTTGGTTGTTCCATGTAAAAATAATTAATACAAAAATTCCAAACTTTCATAAATTTAATTCAAATTGCGATTTGAAACTTTGGTTTCATAAAGGTGTACATTTTACTTCTTTTGTGGTTAGTTTATGTATTTGAATATAAAGTGTGGTGTTTTTCTTTCTAACACCGTTTATATATAATTTTTCTCAGGACCTCTTGTGTGGAGCTAATGTAAAAAAAATAAAATTTCTCACTACGATAATAAGGGAGATATAACGATTTCTATGAGACCAGTATGAGTTGTTCCGAAAACCGAACAAGTAGACTTTAAGGGTCAAAGACAAGCCAAGAAAATTATAGGACAATGGTTGCATGTCTAATATTTTGAGGCATCCAATTTGATTCCACGAAAACTTATCGTTTGTCTAAAATAGAAATAAAGAAAATAATGAAAAGTCTTTGAGCGTGAAATGAGCAACATAAAAAACATGAATTTAGCCATTACAAAACAATTCCTGTAATGAGAATCCAGTATTTAGGTAACAACCGTTGATGACTTTCACTGGAATCATTTAATGCAACACCTCGGTAACTTCAGCTAATTATTATGCTGTTACACAATGCGAGGACCCAACCGTGACTATCTGATATGTGCTACAAGCTACAAGCTCCATGCTGAAGTGGTTAATCCGTGCGCACACCATTTCACTCGGGGGTCTTTGGTAAATATTTATATATGTGTACGGTCAACTTCATTAAGGTTAACACGCAATCATTACTTGTTTAACTCTTCAAATAAATGGAATATTTGTGAACGTATCCAAAAACTAAAACTGTTTTCGAAAGGCGATGAAATAAAAAACTTAATTTATATGTTAACTAGCTGGGTTACCCAGCTAGGGACAACATTCGAGAGTGTTCTGGAATGTTCCACAATTTATTTTATTTATTTATAGCGGACCCGACAGACGTTGTCCTGTACACAACTGTCGGGACAAACTAAAATTAAAATAGAATAATATTGAATATTCGATACTGCGATGGTAGCGCAGTCTGCCGGATCCAATGTAAAACATTCCAAAATCAACAACTCCTTAGAAATAAAAAAAAAATTAAAAGAACATTTTCCAGTGGACCAAATTGTGAATCTAAACCATTCTCGAATCCCCTTGAACCCACACAAAAAATTTCATCAAAATCGGTCCAGCCGTTTAGGAGGAGTTCAGTGACATACACACGGACAGAATAAATATATATATATTAAGATTTGATAACAAAATTTGGTTTTGCATAGCTGCAATGGTAAAAATGACAAAGTTTGCAAGTGAATTCGAGTGAACACTAAGGATTTTTCAAAGGCCTGACATCAATACTTAAGATAAGATCCAGTTACCATTTGTTTACATAATATTTCAGAGCACTGAACTCTGATACCAATCTCACAACAAAGGTTGGAGAAAGGACCTTATCAATTTTGATTTTTAAATATTTATTTTAATAGTTTATGTTTATTTACCGCTAGTTGAAGTGGATGTACTTTGTATTGTACATGGAATTTGTATACAGACAAGGTATTTAATTTTTTTGTTTTATTTTCATGGTAAGGTTTTTATTTTATTTTATTTAGATATTTTACGGATCTTCAGATCCAGGATCGAAGAGGAATACGTATGGTAGTTGGTCCCAGTTTCTGCATTAAGTGCAGTCCAAAAGCTTGCCAATGCCAATGCAAGCAATTCTGGACCATCAACTACATCATTCAATATTTTATGTAGAGATACCAGTCAGTGAAAATCTTTCTGTCGGACAATTTAAGCATATTGTAACGGTATGGTCAATTTAATAAATAAAATCCGCACTTTTATTCCGTAAACACAATTTGTCTTTATTTGGGTATAATCAATTTGCAAGTATACAGTTCAATAATCGTAACACACAGTAGTTTATCAATAAAAACTACCACAATAACTTTATGGGTATTTCTACACTAAGTAGCCCAAAGGAAACCAATTGTTCCCTAACCACTCGTCACCTTATGACAAAGGCTGTACGAGGACCTTTTCTCTCTACGGAGACCTGAAGCCGCGCGAGCTAACCTCGGAAGGCAGACTTAACATTTTAGGGTTTTGCTTGTCTTTTATATCGGTCCGCTACCCCAGCGGTGTTGGGTGTAAGGGACAAGCGATGTTAGAAAGGGAGAGCCTTCTATATTTCAACACTTATACGCTAAAATAATTAGATTCGCTACAGACTCCCCCTAAATGGAACTTAAATCGCCTCGATAAGTTTCATTTCCATAAACAAAATTATTTTCTTAACCTAATTACACATAAAAATTATAATAGAAGAAGTTGATTTTTACAGTCTCTACACATAACAATTATAATAATAGAAATTGTTTTTTTTTTTTTTTCAGTCTTTACACTTAAGAACTATCATAGGTTTTTTCCAGTGTGCGGCACGTCAGCCGCTGGTCGCGCTATTCTGCACGTGGGGTCCCCATCAGTTGCCATTGTGGAGGTCTGCCGTCTTGAATAATAGGGTCCAACTTCCGGTGATTTATGATAGGTCCCTGTTGTCTTCTACTGTGGTCCGTCTCGTGTTGCAAGTAATGATGGGTAGGTCATTATTACTTTTATGAAGCTATTTAGATTTATGGCTTTCTTGTTGTTGGCTTTGACTCTTGAAGATTGGGTAAAAATCTGCGGCGTATGCCACACGTGGCCAGTTGACTCCGGTTGCAGTGATTGAAGTCGTCCTTCTCGAAAAATGGTCCGGTGGCACTAATTTACGACTATTTATCTTGGCTGTGCCTGCTTCTTTGTTTTGCACTTACATCATATTACTTCGTGAGACCCTATTCACTTGTACGTCAATTTAGATTTAATGTTTTTCTGGATTCTTTGCTTTGTCCATGGGTCCATTATGGGTTATGACCTTTTTCGAAGTTTTAAAGGCTCGGATTACGGTCGGCTGTAAATGCATGTTAAAAGCTGTTTAAAGCACACATGTTATCCCTGTACATTGTCCAACTTAGCAGTTTATTATTATTTCGAGAGGATTTGCGCAATTATCCTTCGATTTATGATGTTTCAGGTTTTGTATTATAACTTCAAGGCTCTTATTACAGCTCAATTCCAATATTATCATTGCAGGGCTGTGCACGTGTCTTTGTTTCTTTTGCTGCTTTGTTTCTGCTTCTGACCGCTCGTAAATCACCCAATATCCTGGCACTCTCCCTTTATTTTGTAGTTTTCTGAATGGGTGGTCGATTTCGCTGAATTTTGAAACAACCCGTGAGATGAATTGTTCGATAGGTTTGAGACTCGCCTTGTACAATTTAATTCGCATGCTGTTAAAAGCACAGTTACCCAAAGGGCGGAAGACTTTGCATCCATATTTTATCTTGACCTTTATGCGCCAGTCTCCTGCGCGGACATCGGTGGGGATTACAATTGCAGTTGGTAGCATGTAATCCATACCAAGCAGATGATATCTTTCTACTTTGGGTGTGATTGCTGCCTGTTTTTGTAGATGATCTGCATAAAATCGGCTGGTAACATTTAAATTGGTAGCCATCACGAAAGGTGCTGCCAATGGTGCTTCTTCTAACACCTTTTGAAGTTTGTCTTGTAGCACAGGACTTAGGATGTCAATTTTGCGCGGGGCCAGACTATCCCGCGGTACTGCAGTCAGGACATCAACATCGTGTTCGATCAGTTTTACAGACGGTTCAACTGGGTAATCTAATGTCAATATTTTAACAGACATTATTTCTGATACTTCAGAGATTTCGGTTTCTGGTTTTTTATCCGGTGGTACTTCTAAAGGTATTATTTGAGTTACAGGAAGGTAGATTTTTGATTTTTCACTGTACTCATATACATCTTCCGTGGTTTGCGATGTTTTATCTGGCAGCGCTTCTGTAGGTATGACATGAATTGCATCTTGTTGGCTAACTTTTTCTGGAGCACTTTCCTCTGCCAGTTTCACCTTACGGAGTAGCTCTTCAAACGTTTGAATAGAGCGTCTAGGTATCTTCTCTCGTATGAATGGATTGAGCCTTACGTACATCATATCCAGCTCCATTACCTCACAGAGATAATCAACTGGAAGTTCGGCAAACAATGCCCTTTTGGTGGCAATAAACCGTTCCGTCGACATTCCTTCTTCTTGTTCAATAATTAAGACATCGCGTATCACGACATATGATGGTCTTTTAGACGCCATCGCATTCTTTGCAAGCGTCATTATTCAACTTTTCACTGTTGTACTTGTAACTACATACTACGCTTTCTCGATCGTAATTTCATTAGCGCTTTCACACTTTCACTTTTTCTCTCCCCCTAAACTAGACTTTATCTCGAAATTTTCACAACTTTCGTGATTTTACTTCCACTAGTTTCACTGATTTTGCTGAACTTACAACACTCGCGAATTGATTAGCCTCGAGTTGGGCGCCATTGTAACGGTATGGTCAATTTAATAAATAAAATCCGCACTTTTATTCCGTAAACACAATTTGTCTTTATTTGGGTATAATCAATTTGCAAGTATACAGTTCAATAATCGTAACACACAGTAGTTTATCAATAAAAACTACCACAATAACTTTATGGGTATTTCTACACTAAGTAGCCCAAAGGAAACCAATTGTTCCCTAACCACTCGTCACCTTATGACAAAGGCTGTACGAGGACCTTTTCTCTCTACGGAGACCTGAAGCCGCGCGAGCTAACCTCGGAAGGCAGACTTAACATTTTAGGGTTTTGCTTGTCTTTTATATCGGTCCGCTACCCCAGCGGTGTTGGGTGTAAGGGACAAGCGATGTTAGAAAGGGAGAGCCTTCTATATTTCAACACTTATACGCTAAAATAATTAGATTCGCTACAATATACATATCATTTAAAAGAGATAAATATGTCTTGACGAACTTACCGACATGCATAAAGGGAAAAAATCTGAGAGAAAATCTTTTCATAAATAAAGGGAAAAAATCTGAGAAAAAATCTTTTCAAAACCCATTTGATGATCTGATTTGAATATTCAAGAATAAAAAAAATAAGTAGTGACGAAGAGTCATGAAGCAATAATCTGCAAGGGAAAGTACGAAGAACCAGTATTTGACCGGTCAGTGGTTGAGTGGGCGTCACATTCAGGTCCCACCCGGGCGTCGCATGTTCGATTCCTCGGCTGGCCAAGTCCTTCACCACGACTAAGGCAACATTTTCTGCTTACTGTGGTGGTGGTGGTAGTGGGAGATTTTCAAACATTGTTGGGTTTTTCGTAACCTGAGAATGTTTGTCTTTCTTTTTAGTAAAAAAAAGAAAAAAACCCTTTTGTACCTGTACTATTAGGTACAAAAGGGTTTTTAAAGTACGAAGAAAAATCAATAAGATGCAAGAAAATGTCAGCAGAGACTAGGAGAGCTAAGGAAAGTCAAGAAAAGCAAGATGAAAACAGAAGAAGCACGATAAAACCAGAAGAAAAGAAGCAAGAAGATGAAAGCAGAGACTACGATATCCTAGAAGAACCAAGAAGATGCAAGAATAAGCAAGTAGACGGCAGAAGAACCAAGAAGTTTGCAAGAAGATGCAAGCTGAGACTAGGAGAGCCAAGCATAAGCAATATGAAGCCAGAAGAACCAAGATGCAGAAAAAGTGGCTAGTGGAAGCGAGATAATGCAAGAAGTGGAAAGAAAATAATAAAATAGTCAAGAAAAAACCGAAAAGAGCTACAAAGAAGGGAGTAGTTGGAAGCAGAAGAAGTGGGAAGCATAAAGAAGTGGGAAGTGAGAAACCAATGTTCAATCATCTCCTTTATTCCTGCACCTACGTGCATTGGTCGATTAAACTCCGCAAGAAGACGCAAGAAAAGCCAGACAAGGCGAGCCAAGAAGGGGGAATAAAGTTCAAAAAGAGCCGAATCGAGAAGACACAAGACGAGACAAGAGAGGCCAAGAAGAGCAGAAAAGAGACTAAAAGAGACAAGAATAGACAAGAAGAGTCGGTTAGAAGATTCAAAACGAGCCAAGAAGAAGCGAGAACATGCAAGAAAAGGTAAGAAGAAGCAAAAAGAGCCAAGAAGAGACGACAAGGTTCCAGAAGATCCAAGAAGAGGCAAGAAGAGAAAAGAACAAGCAGCAAGAGCCGAGAAGAGATGGGAAGATTCAAGAAGCAGCAAGAAGAGACAAGACGAACCATCGAACCGATCCCAGAAGAGACGATAAGATCCCAGAAGAGATGAGAAGAAGCAAGAGGAAGCAAGAGGCAAGAAGAAAAAAGAACAAGCAGCAAGAGCCGAGAAGAGACGGGAAGATTCAAGATGCGGCAAGAAAAGACGAGACAAACCAAGCAGAGGCGAGAAGATCCAAGAAGAGCCAAGAAGAGATGATAAGATCCCAGAAGAGAAGAGAAGAAGCAAGAAGAGACGAGAAAAGCCGAGAAGAGGCAAGAAGAATGAAAGCATAAAGAAGAGGAAAAAAAAAGAAGAAAAAAAAATCGTAACGCTCAATCCATTCCTTTATTCCTTCCCATCCTAAATTCCAATATTGGCTGATTAGGTTGCCATGTATACCGATCGATTAAACTCCAACCTCCTTCCCAATCTCAGAGCATGTGTACCAAGTCCTAACAAATCAGTGCCCCTCGGTGTACTGGTCTCATCGGGACAGAGTGCTCCTGGCTGGGGGGTACAATCGTATCGTATTGTATGAAAAAAAAAACTTTATTCATAAAGCACCTGGCATCTAGCGCATGTTGTACTATCGATTATTCATTTGATTTTAAAACGCCCAGTTGATTTATGAATCCTAAGTTGATTTTTTTATCAGACTATATCGGGGCTAGTATCTTTGCTTGTCAAATGTTGATTTAAAATGATGAAATAATTAAATATTCCAATTCTTTGGACTGAGTTTCAGCTTTATCAGTCATCCGATTGGATTGGTCATTTCAAAAAAAGAATGAAAGGTAAACTTTCGAGATGACTGGGCACGCTTTGGAATATAAATATTTATTATAACAATCAAGTTACACATTACTTCTAGACTTGCCATTGTCTCACAAAAAGAAGATAGAATGTGGCGAGCAAAGAAACACTCTTATTTCTGTATATTCTTAATTCAAAAGTTATTCATGAATGATAACGATAGACATTCAATGTGTGCTTGAACGACGTAGATGTAGGACCGGGTGGCGTTTTGATATTTACACCGAATACTACATTACTACCAACTGAGCTAATGTGTCTCTATTCGATTCGATTCATATTTAACTGTACTTTGACTCAGAACTACCAACTACTACTAACACATCTATTGACTTTATATAATATGCGACTTTGTGATACAATTAAATATGACCGAATCGGATACGGACACTTTAGCTCCGCTGGTAGGGTTCCGCCCCCACAAGGCGTAGGTCCTGGGTTCTTTTCAAAACATGTGAACATATCTTTTCTGATTTTTATGTTTCAGATTTTCGATTGAGTTTCGCTAATATTGTCTTATTAACTGCCCTACACATAGGAATGTACGTGATATGTACGCAATATTGTCGCCTGAATGCAACAAACCGTACCACGTACGTTCAGGTAAAAAAAAAACTATACTTGAAACCCACAAAAAGTGCGTGATACGTTCGCATACATCAAGTTTGTTCCTGCGCTATCGCGAAGCTAAGGGATTTTCGTCTCTCCTGTACAAGTGACGCCGCTGGTCAGCGGTACCCTGTACGCAGTTGGCGCGGTTTATAAAACCGTTTAAAAAACCAGATGTTTTTTTACCTACTTTTTGAAAAATAACCCAAAGGTAGGGCGGTTAAGTAAAATAGGGTGAGTTGGTAAATCCGGATTTGGGGGAAGATCGAAAAACTCGATTTTCGCGGTATTGTGGCAAACTACAATATGCGCCAATACCTCTAGAGGAGCGCTATTTCATTACGCATCGCACCCCCTTCGGTCAGCTCTATGAAGCTAAAGTGTTAGGTTATGAAGCGCGATTTTTAAACAGGTGAAATTTCGCGGAAAATTGTGAGATAATCGATCTTACCCCCATCATAAAAATGTACGGATCCAGGTAAGATGTTGAATTAATTTCAAATTCATTGTGTATTATTTCTAGATATGCTAAATTGCAATTTTAGAATGAATGCCGGTCTTACCCCAAAAATTTCCGATATTACCCCACATTGAAAAATAATTTACAGGAAGTTTTGATTGGCAGTTTTTGGGTGTTTTACTGTGGATAACTCGATAAATAAAAATTTACTCACATAGTTAAGAGCTAAAGGTAATAAAATAAAATTAAAAACTTTGCGGGAACACCATGAATTCTTCATTAAAAAATTCCAAATTGGACCAATGATCAAAAAAATTCATCTCATCAAAAAAGCACACGGTCTTACCCCAACTCACCCTATTACAATTTGAGGTTTTACTCGTCAAAAATAAATATTTTTTCTGTTTTTAATCTAACACAAAGATTGTATTTAGATCCTATAATTTTAAATTGAATATTCCAATTCTCTAGTCTGAGTTACAGTATCATGAGTCATCTGATTGGATCGGTCCTTTCCAATAAATAATTAAAGATTAATTGCTTATCACAAACTTTTGTTTATCTTACAGTAGCAAATAAAGCCGGTGTGGTTATGGAATAAAAATGGAAGATTTTTAAGATAACTAAGATGGCTGGGGAAAGAAAATACCTCAAAGAGATAAGATAAATAATAAAAAGTAAATATAACATAGATTAACTAAGTGACCAAAGTTGGTGAACTGGCAATGTTATTTTTATTCAAGATGGTGGTTGGAATTGAGGCTGTAAACAGTGTTGCCAACGTAGGCGATTTTTCGCCATTTAGGCTACTCAGAACGAGAATCGGCGACGAAAAAATCTAAAAGGCGACTGGTCGCCTATTAGGCTACTTCAGAGACAAGTTTTTTAAATCAGCCGAATCGCAAATAATTAAGAAAAAAAATTAAGGAATCGCATGCAACTACCCACGCTGATCGCCATTCTTAGAATTCGTACCCATATGAATGTAAGAGGTATGTGTTGCAACAACTTTCAACCATGCAATCACATGGTTAGTTTGGTGACCGGACAACTCGGAATGAAACCAACTCAGAACCATCTCAGATAAGTCATTTAGAGTGATAAAAAATAAATATAAAAAATCGGTTAAATAGGTTACGTTAGGTTAGGGTTATCGGCTAATTTAAAATTTTCAAGGAGGTGTTGAGTTGACTTTATTCTCAGTTGGCGTGGAACCGGTTAGTTTACATGCTGGTAGAAAAATTTACGTCTCCGGTGGACCTTGCGCCAGTACTAGCACAGCAACTATAATACTAATGACGACGGCAAAAGTCTTATTGATGCCTTATTATTGCTAGCAGAAGACGAATCGGAATCATCATAATCTTTGTTTATTTATTTTAATATATTTTTTTAAATGCTACTTTACGTTATTTTAAGATACATTACGTTTTTTTTATATTAGGCTTGGGCCTATTTATCAATACATTATAAATATGTTATAAATAAATTGCTAAAAATTACATTTTATTTTATTCATATTGATATTTTGGCGTTTGGGCTACTTTAGGCTCTTGCAACTGAAATTCGGCTACATTAGGCTACTTTGCGTATGAGAAACGGCGATATTGGGCCAAGCGCTGTTGGCAACACTGGCTGTAAACCTAATCATTGACAGATGTGAGAAGCAATGGTACAGGTGCGAAGAAGCAAAGCGTGAACCTCTTATCATTGAGATGATAATTATTGCAGTTTAAAAAACATATTGTGAAGCAAATTGCTTCATTTGTTGTATGTTTTAGAGACAATATCTGACTAATTGCAGCGATAGAACTGTACAATAGAGTAGCAGTTACAAAAGCAGTGAAGAAAAATGCGTTTTTCTTGTGGGGATTTTAATGATTATTTTTTACTGCTTCCAAATGGACCGCCTTTTTAATGTTTCATCACATTCAAAATACCCTTAGCAACAAAACGATAACAGTGTGTCACAATGTTTAAGTCATGAAATTTGCACATATGTATATAACGTAAATAAATATTTGTTTGTTTTTATGGATTAAATGTGCATGAAATGATAACATACAATTAACATTCTTAGGCAAGGCGCTGTAATTGTACGAAAATGGAATAAACATCCAGCTAGTGCGCTATCTACAGCGATTAATTACTGTTTCTATATGTACGTGCGTACTAATTAACAAAAAACAGAAAATATGATGTCACTCACTTTGGACACGGGCTTGTTGCAAGCGCGGATGTCTACAGAAGTGGCGATCGTGTTGTTTCGGTCACAGCCATTCAAGATATCAATAAAACACTTTTCAGTGATGCAGTCATCTTTCACGGGCGGCATATCCCGCGTGGATTGGGAAGAGAAACGAATGTTTTGGAAAATAACCGACTGCCGGATGTCAGGGAGGTGACAAGCGCCGACACTTGATCAAAATATGAAAATATACTAACAGATTTCTATGGCGTTAACAAAACAAAGGGGGCCCTATGAGGAATTGCTTCCAGATTAGCGATGGGCATAATCGAATCACCCGAAACACGAAATCGAAATGATTTTGAAAGAATAAATCTAAAATAATCAACGTTCTGTTGGTTGGTGTTGGTTGGTGGTTCTCGTTTGCAGACCGCGACGCTACTCTTCGAAAAAACCGAAGTATTATTTTACCACGAACTATTATTTTATTTAAAAAAATAACCAATAAATAAATTTTAAAAATCGATGATAGTTTTGGCCTAGAAAAATCTCAAATCATAGTTTTATTCTCAACCTGTATTGCATTTCAGCTCATATTAGACGACGTACAAATTATGATACATTTTTTCAATTTTTTTTACAAAAAATCCACACAAGACTTAAAGGCCTGAGAAAAATATTTTCTCTCAGGGCCTATGTAATCTTTGGGGATGCTGTGTAGAGGTGTTTTTAGGAGAAGAAGGAGTGAATACTGGTTTTGAAGAGACCCATGTTGTAGGAGGGAGAAAACAAAAGCCAGTTGATCGTTCCACAGCTGAGCTGTTGAATCCAAGAGTCGTAGAAGCGATCCGTTCTCATGTGACAATGTCAAACTTGAACATATATTAGGTGCGCGTTTGGCGTATTTCCGTATGCACTGACGCCGGAGGGATCGACGACGCTAGTTCCTCGGATCATCTTCCATTGTAACACGTAACACTGGAAGAATAAGTACAGAATGCCTGTGCTCTGAAGATTGCAATCCGTTTGTTGAGATAGGGGAATTTATCAAATGAGCCGCCTGTTTCTGCACAGAGCCAAGTGTTTTTTTTTTTTTTTTATGTATTTTGGGGCTCCAGAATATAGGCGGATACACTGGCTACCAAATTCAACATTGGACGCAATTGCGATTGATTCAGGTGTACTTCTAGCAAAGTATCTGCGGGCTCTGTACAGTACGCCCAGCTTCTGAGAGGCTACCTCTACTCTAGCTTTGAAGGAGCCCCAGTGTCTGAGCTGGTTACTCAGAGTTACATCAAGCATATCAATGGAAGGCATGTTGAGAGGATTGTTTCCGTTGAAGGAGACTAGATTGTGATTTTGATCCCTTTTAGACAATCAGAGATGATTGGGTTTTGAAAAATTAAACAACCAGAGGAAACCCTCTCGAAGTAACCGCCTGAATCGACTTCTCCCTCAAAAAGTCGGCAATCCACGGGAAGTCCGGTAGAAGGCGTTTCGTTGACAGGTTCTCGGTGCCAAACCCGGTCAAAGGTCTTGACTGGAATGGAAACTGGAATGTCCAATGCAACCATTTGGGTCTCACTGAAACGTTCCACCCCCACGCACTACCCCAAACATGCGTCACATATGCGAGATCACCGCACGAGCGGCTTCATCGGAATCCGTATTGATGGTCGTTAATAATTTTGTACTTTTCGAGGTATGTGAGCACTGTGAGCAGTTTGTTGTTGATCACACGTTCTATCACTTTGGACAGAACAGGCGTGATCGCTATGGGGCGGTAGTTGGCCGGGTTGAATGACCGCTTTTCCAGCACATAGCCAGACTTAAGGAACATTTTGAAATTCAATCCAATGAATTGATAAAAATCAATCAATTGATCAATACATCAATACATGTTATATTCATTTTTATAAATGAGTACGTATTATCCACATTAATTATTGTCCTCTTCTAGAAATTCGCCTGCCTTGTGGAGGACGCAAAATACTACGTTCCTGAGAAGATAATCGAAATCCTAAACTATCGATCTTTTCCGAAATAATTATCTTGATTATGTCCAACACTACGTATTGAGCAGGCTTGGTCGAAAAGTCATAGAAAAAATTCGCCCGGTGACGTCACCTGAATCAATTTTGACGTCTGCCTTCGGTGTGTAGTTTTGTGTTTTTATTTATTTATTTTCCATCTATTATCATATTTTGCTACCTTTCTGATAATTTATTGCTTATGAATCTGGTTCCGTATCTTATAAATAAAATAACTATATTTATAAGGTTTGTGTTCACTCGTCTCGCTCTACTGCACTCTTATAATATTGTGCGTAAGCGGGCCTACTTTCTGTTATCCGCCGGGGTTGTAGTTTTTTCATGCCTTCGTTTTTCCCCAGCACTGCTTAACAATGTCGGACCGTAAAGCGGAGTTGGAGAGGAAGAAGGCGAAGCTGCAGGCCTTGCGAGAAGAGAAAGATCGAAGACGTCGGGAGAAGGAACAAAAAGATGTCGAAGAAGCCACAGTAAGTAATTTTCATTGTTTTTCCATATTGCACAATTCCTCACAAGGGGGGCATCAAAGCCAAAATGAAGCTAGAAAGGTGCCTAGCTATATAATTTTATATTATGGATTACTCATGCAAGCAAAAAGTCATGTTTTAGTAAACCAGACTAGATCGCTACATAGCTATAATAAAGACTTCGACTCACAACTGCCGTCTTTCAATAATCTCTGACTCTGCCGCTACCGGAGTCCGATCCCTCAACATAATATAACAATAAACAAGTGGAATAAAGTTTCAAACTGTTTTTCATTATGTACTCACAAATAAATCTCTTTGTTGTTACATGGTTCAATGTTAATGTTTGCGTGTGTGTGTGTGTGTGTTACAGTTGCGAGCGCAGGGCGGAGTGGGAGGAGAGAGCCGCCGAGACTTGGATGAGATGCTGTCCTCGCTGGGAGTGGCCCCGGTGCACGAGGTACTGTCCTCGCTCTCCTCGCTGTCCTCGCTGCCTCCGCTGTCCTCGCTCCCCACGGCCACCGGCACCCCCGACTCGAGTCTGCTGCCCCCTGCACAGGGGTAACTATTCCTTGTTGCTAGTCACATCCTGAACGGAAGCCAGTCATTGTGCTCACATAATGAGCAGATACGGCCTTAAAGAGTCGGCGATATTTGAACACATGGTAGTGCAGACCACCAATTGTGTTTAATGAACGCCTGCTGCATTCATTCCCCAGCGGAATAGATGAAGTCCACAGGGGATGAGGCCGCCTTCTGTCACTACATAAATGTGTCGATATGTCCTCAGGGCCCCCCGCCGCACCATGCCGACGCTGAGCGTGGTCTCGGTGCAGGCCACTAACATCCCGCCCAAGGAGTCCGTCACCTACACCAAGCAGACGCAGACTGCCAACTCTTCGGGACACGACCGGGACGGTTAGTTTCATCCTCTCCCAAACAAACCTTTATCTTTACTGTCACACGTAGATGTTATAGTCTCAATTGATAATCATACTTAAAGGCGTTTGTGGGGCGGACTAGAAGGCCTGAAGCAGTGTTTTCAGCACTCTTTTTGAGCTATTATTGTGACTTATGTACATGCACATCATCATATTTTTGATAATGTGCTGAGTGGGTTTGAACGCCTTTAGAAGTGTTTTGATAACTCTTCTTTAGCTTACTTAGTTGAGAACATGTCCAATGTCCATTATTGCGGGTTAGGATTGAAATTACAAGATAAATTTATTACAACCTTTTTTCCATGGTGTTCTCAATGCCCATTGATCATCCTGACAGTTTCTTTCGAAGTTCAGTAAAATACTGATTACCAAAACCTAATCAGGAACATGGATGTTCATTGATATATTTAAATAAAGAGACTGCAGTATGGAACACTTCTATATTAGTATCTTTAGATGGAAGATAATCAGAATAAGTGATATTATATTTGTATTCATTCTGTATGAATCAAAACAGGCAATGCCAGTACTTATTTAGTTTGTAACAATAGTTAATTTATTACAGTAGCAACATGACATAAAATGTTGGATACATTGAAATTATCTGGGAATATGTGACCATGACCGTAGCTGGTGCCGCAATTGATTAATATTCCATAGTGTGGCTTGCATTGCATATTTTAGTAGTTCCTCAAAGTATAAACCTAGGTGTTGGAACATTGAATACTGCTTAAAGTATGTAATATAATTAAATATAAAATTTATCAATAATAACAATTGGTTTATTTGTAATGATAGAATTATATGGGCACTCTACAATACATATCGTAACTTATTATAAAAGTGTCCCGAGTATCCCTCTTATTTATGAGCTATTTACGTATTTCCAAGTAATTGTATAGTATTTATGATTTGGGTTGTTTAATTTTGATTGAAGTCAATGATTTCTTCACAAATACAGATACTTCCATTCACAATAATTTACATGTTTTATTTAGTGATAAAATTTTGCCGCTTTCATATTATGCAATATTAGATTCCCGGCTAAGTAATAATTTAATATTACATCCTAGAATAAAAGGGATCATTGAATTTAGAAATAAAAAGTTCTCAGATATGTATTTTGTTACATTCAAAATTGTCGAAAAGATCAACTATTTGATTTCCACCAAACAGATTAAATTGCTTTTTTATTTTATCAAACGAATCTTTCTCCCACTGACTCGAAGTTTTGTGAAATGTGAGAACAGTTTACACGTCTGAATTCTTTATATTTTTAAACATTTGCGGAAGGTTTTGAACATTTGCAGAAATATCAAATGTAGAATAATTGAATGTAGATCTAGTTTGTTTGTTTGGATTCCAACCCTTGCATGCCACCTCTCAGCTTGGGTTAGCGACAGAAGCGTATATAACACCGTGTCGGGGTAGTTGTTGATTAATCCTTGCATCATGACTAATATACTGGTTCAACCGGAATGGCTCCGGTGTTTCTGGACTCTACGTGTTGCAATGTGACATAAGCACCATTCATAGTATGTACACAATGTATTGTTAAGGGGTTAAGATGGAAGCTACACCTGTCATTCTTTGAACTTCACAACACATCACAGATAGATATGATTTAAGATTCTCACGGTCTATGGTATAATGTTGGTTGATTTTTGGTACCTATCGAGTTTGCCTAATTATAGAGGCTGTTGAAAATTGTAAACAACATTTCTTGGTACCTGGTTTCAAGAGCATTTACGAGTGGTTACTTGTACAGCTCATATCAATGAGAATTGACAATAATATGGATTCTGAAATCTGCAAAACGTGAGACTCAGAAGGAAGAGGTAGCATAGCATAACTCAAAGCCACAAAAATCAACCAACATTTCACTATAATAATATAGTTCATTTTAATTGTATGTTTCTTATTTGAGACTCAACTTATGAATCCAATAAGATTAATTCAATGCATATTACTTTAAAGTAAATTAAATTCAAAATTGGTACTCATTGATCTATTTATTGTGTACAAATATTTTCATAATATTGATGTTCAGTAACTTTTTGTACTTTGGGAAGATATAGCATTAATTGTTTTTTTTTTTTAATGTCACATTTCTAAATTTACATGCATTAGTAAATAACCTTTGCAGGAAATGTCTCAATGTCTTTGATGTCTTTTATTGGTTTTACTGATTAATTCTATTGTTTTGTTCTAATTGTGATTAACCAACAAAGGCATTTCAATGGAGACCTATTAATACAAATGGTTTATGTCTCTGTTTCGCTGAACATTGCAAATGGTTTAATATCATTCCATACATATTTTATAAATTTTCTAATTTTATTTAAATTATCTTTCATAGTCTCCTTTTTGAAAATCTTAATGATATTAAACCATTTATTCGGATGATCCTCGTAAATATATACATAGTTAAGTTCATATTATCTTATGGGCAAGATCTATTGTGCAAGTGTTTAGTCAATTAAATTTGCAAATCGATAGTAATTGAGAGTCAGAGAAGTCGGCTTCTCAGTTGCTATGGGTTTGTGGTGCGAGGGGATTCCAGCAATGCTGTATTTGTATAATCTATGTCCGTGTCAAAGCCAGTAATGTTGGAACGGGCGAATGTGTGTGTTGATGTTTTATGCTACCCTAACAAAAGGATGCTCTTCCAATGCTTCACCACTTGCAGGATATATGGAGGACTGGTGGAGACCAAGGAAAGGTAACGGATCCCCCATGTCTAGCACTCTAGCACTAACACTGAGCACTGTACTCTGGACTCTTCAGCGACTCTGTCACAGGCGCTGGCGTGGTCCTGTTACAGGCATCGTACATCTATAGCCTATATTCAACTAGAATCTGATTGCGTGACCGCATTGCACGCTTGCGTAACACCACAATATAACTCAACCAATGTTTTACTTGATGCTATTGCGCTTGTATCTGCTACATTTAAATATTTATCTGACATTTATGTTGTAAATCTGATTAATCTGTAAAAGTATTCCTAAATGGGATCACTCAGTTGCACATATCTCGTTGAAACCGAGACATTATCAATGTTGAATTAACTCTGATTTTTTTATCGGCAATAGATAGAGGCGTCCTGTGACAGTCCCAAACTTGAAAACTATCATTTACTGTGATAGTTTAAATTTGAGAAATATTTCTCTGTGACAATTTAGACAGGAGATGGGCGCCAGTTTGGCATCCCGACCGAAATCTGGCTTTCCTTTATATTTTCCACAACACAGCATGTAGACACACGCACTGTTTTGATAAAAAAAAGTTTAGTTGTTTGTTTTAAATAATTTCACTATTTTTCAAAAATTGATAAGCTTTGTCAAATACTTTTGCAATTTTACCATACACTTGTTCATATCCACCATTTTGTTAAATTTGCAGTACCCAGCAGTCGTATTCAAATTTGGTGTTTGAATATCAGTTGTTGACCACATGAAAATAATGTTGTAAATCATTTTAAAGTGATTATTCTCCTACACTACCTTGGATTTGATCTTCTGATGTAGTGAATGGGTGTAAAGCCTACATGTATCTTGATGAACTAGTTTAAGTTTCCCCTAATGTATAAGCAGTTATCTATTTGACCTGCAATCGTTCTAAAAACATGTTTTTCTCCTTTCCTTTCATAGCACACGCGACCGACTACTACGGTAAGTTATTATTCCTCCTGCCCACACAGACATTCACCACAGACCCGCCCCACCACTCATTCCCGGTCCAATCAACACCCGGTGTGTCTAATGTCTAACAAGTAACTCATCATAACGTCAGTCACTCTCATGCAACACATCGAATGCGAATAATCAAGCTTCTCGCTGTTCGTTAATCATTTCACTTACTCACTAAGAAATGTAGGAAAATTATAAGGAATATAAAAAACCAATGAAAAGTTCCAGAGTTCTCCACTCATCCTATTAGATTCTAATCTTATTTAAGTACATAATAATATATAATAATACATTTTGATATTCTGGAAACTACGATTGGGAATGCGCCATTGAGGCAACTCAAACAGTCACTGGAGTACGTCGGTATGGTTACTAACAGGCTGTATTAGTTACAGTACTGCATCACCTATGTTCAGTTCGATCCTGGATCCATTTCAAATGCAAATGTCTCTGTGTTCAACTAACCCACATCAACACTGTACGTTTTATACGCTAGAAACAGATATTTGGCTTTTGTATGATACACTCTGGTCCATTCATTCTCAAGTATTATCACGCATACTATTAGGAAGTTTAACTTTCACTGGCAAGTTAGGAATTCTATGTTTTGTGTATTTTGTTAATACTCTATCCAACCCTCATGAGCATGAACTAGAAATCTTTTAGTTTTGATGGTAATACTATGTGACAAAACTGCAAGTTGGACGAGACCAAAACCTCCCAAACTGTTTGTTGTGTTTGAGAGCAGTGTGCAAGACAGGTAGCCGCAGCGATCAGCTAGCCGACCGGCAGACTATTAATTAAAGAGCTTGTGAATGAAAAGTGCCTAGAATGGCCACTAAACTGCTAACCAGAAGTATTGCCAGCGCCAGTGCCACTGTTTGTCTTGTGTCTGGTGCATTCTCAGTTGGACTAACCGTCTGTGGAGTATAGCTGTCTGTGTATATTAGTGTTATTGTATAATACACGTTCTGGCTTCTGAGTTAAGGATGGAATGTGGTATAAAGCTTGCGGGGCTTCGGTCTACTAACTCTTCTCTCCCTTCTCTAGAGCTGACTCTTCCGTGCACTTAATACGCTTCTCTACACTCAACTCCGTGTTGTGAATTCAATCAACTTAACTACCTATATCGATAATAATTCTAATTGTCGCCTTCAATTTGAACTTAGACATTTTGATGAATATCCAGTATGTTTTACTGTATCCCGCCTTGCGTCACGCAAGGGGGTGAAGGTAAAGAGCCTGTGTGTGAAGAGTGTTTGCTTCTGTTCCTCCATAGATAAGATGTATTGTTAACATACCGTACTGACATGTTTTATTTTTCCTCTCCATTTCAAGATGAGTACAATCTAAACCCGGGTTTAGAGTGGGAGGACGAGTTCACAGGTAGGTCCCTAGACTGAGACACATTTTTCATACACAATATTTTGCCACGGGCGACACCCGACGCTAATGGAGCATGATTTGCATTGGAGTCTGTGCTGTTTAGTTTAGCGTAAGTAGGGTTAATCAGTCTTTCTCCTTGTTTGGCTGATGATGATGGCGCAGTTGGGTCTGTTCCCGCAGCCAGTGTGGTTCCACCTCAGAAACCACGCTCATTCACATGTTACTAAACTCGTGCTGTTCACTGTTCAGTCCAACTGCCATCATTGAAGCGTTAAAGTAATCACCCAGTAACTTCCGCATGTTAGTTCAAGTGCATACTTCTAGTTAGTTGACCTGTAGTATATATTTATGTATTGAAATACGCTTGCTGCCTTGCTATACTGTATTATTTTCTGTTCATTAGTATAGTATGTATTATTATTATTTTGACAATCCACCTTTCTGTGGAGAGCTCGGGAAAGTATCTTTTCTTTATTTTCTAGTGCACTCTTTTAGTATATTATTTCCGTGCACCATTATTTGAGTACATTTCTTTAGTTTGTTTGCTAATGAGTAGATATTATTGAATGTAGTATCTTTGGCAGTTGAGACCTTACACTTGTGGACTCCTTTAGAGTTTGCTTTTCTTTGCTGTAAACTTGTGATATGGTTGGCTTTATTTTGCTATACATGTAGTCGTACATTTTATATTATTTCCCAGATTAGATAATTGTATTTTCATTGGTTTTTATAATTACTTAAAAGTTTTAATGAAGAGATTTGAGTTTCTGTGGATTCTGTTCATTTTTGTTTGATGTTTTTTTTTTCTTTAAATTTGTTTGTACTGAGCATTTTGCCTTTAAATTCATACTGGTCATTTGTCCCCATCATTGTTGGTTACCCCTGCCATTTGTTGCCCTCATTCTTTAGCTATTCTTTCTTTTATGTGAATTCCCTGTGAGCTAGGACAGCATTATGTGTATAGTTAGTGCATTTAGTTTATTATAGCTAGCTTATAGTCAAATGTTGATTGAGCTGTGTACATTTTTTACCCCAAAAGTACTGCAGCATATTTAGTTGGCGTACTAGAATTTTATGTTGCTACAAATTCTTTCTTTCTACTTATGTTGCATACAACGGGTTCAAGTCCCATTGACATACATTACAACAATACAGTGGTCTCATCGACTGGTCTGATTAATTTTATCCTCGAAACAAACTTATCTGAAGTTCTCATAGAGCTAATAAAGTGAAGTTAATTTAGTCAAATTTATGAAATTTTTTGCAATTGAAAGGTGAATTAACATTTACCCTGAATGAACAGGTAACCCCAAGAAGTGTGATCTATATCCATTCAAAAAAAAAAACTAATGTCTCAAATTTATTTCTTTCGACTCCTAGACCCGGACAGGTCAATGACTTTTATTGTCTTCTCAATTCGATATTTAAAAATCTTTCATCACTTTAATCAGAAGTAAGAAAAAAATGAGTTTATTTCGGGCACACGGACACGCCCACAACACACTTCTATCGGTCTATCTTTTCAGTGGTCAGTAAATAAATAAAGCCAAGTCTGAAGATTGTTTGGTGATGAAAGCTGAGGTTGGAAGATTGTTTGGTTTTGAAAAGTTAGGTTAGGTTAGCGCTAGTTAGGAATGTGCGCGTACGTGTGCCGCCTTATTGACCGCTTCAGTGTTGACGTTTGACGACTACGCTCGCCAAGGGGAAGAGGAGGATCATTCGCTTGGCGCCGGAGGGGGCGCCGGGGGCCCTGGGGGCTTCCACTCGAGGCTGCCGCCGGGTATCCTGCCGCATGGCCTGCCGCAGGTCAAGGAAGTTACGCCCGCCATCACCGAGACGCCCAAGAAGGACGATGACAAGAAGGAAGGTGAGATCACAAACTATATTATATATCTATTTATAATTCTCTGTATTTATTCACTTCTTAACATATTTTGTTATTACCCCTGATGATAGCCAACCTCCGATAAGAGAGGGCCTCAGATTAATATACATTTTAGAAAAAATAATATATTTTTAAAAATAATTTTTTTCACTCAAATTACAAAAGTTGTTACAATCCCCCCCTAATGATAAGAATCAATAGTTGGCTGAATAGTTGACTAAAAAGAACAAATAGTTGACTGTATGTATTTCAACTCTCCAAACTAACAAAGGAAATGGTATTGTGGATACATTTATCTTTTATTTATCCAGAAATTCCAGACAGTGAAATCTGTGCAAACTTTATGATGCCAGAGCTGGTTGAAGAGTATTTAATGCTTCAAATAAACAGATTTCTTGTATCATGGCACGAATAAATAGGTGCATGCATCATTTGAGTCATCAATCAATCATCAAGAACCATTATGATGGACGAAGGAAGGAAGTTTTTGCCATTTTTGTATTCCATCCTCACAGTTCATATCACCGTTCTAATGTGACCGTTCCACAGTACGGGAGCTCAGCGAGGATGAGAAGCAGATGATCATCCTGTCGGGAGACTTCCAGCGCTTCGTGTCACGGGCCGGCCGCGTCATGGAGCGCGCTCTGGCCGAGACTGTGGATATCTACACGGACTATACCGGCGGGGAGGAGACTGACGATTCCAGGTAAGGACACCCTGCTAAACGGTATTATTACCCTATCTGCCTATGCTGCTATATCATTCTAATCCTGCAAGAGGTAAAACTTTTGTTAACTTTGTCTTTACCGTTCTTTCTTTAGCTTGTTAGCTGGACTTGACATTATTAAGAGGTTCACTGTGAAGCGGTAATATGAAGACAAAAAACCATGAGCATTCTTACCATTGTGCTTTCCCAGTGTCTCAAATAAAGTTAAAGATTGTAATCTTGGTTCCATCTCATGGTATTCAACTCCTCAGCCAGTCTTCTTCTAATCACGGTGGAATATTGGCACCATAATTTTTATTATTTTTTTTAATGCCCTTTGTAGGGGCTAACGCCTACTGTATGCCGGGTATGCGCCGGTGCACACGCCAAAATTAAAATTATTTTTTATTTTGGGATACAATTTTAAACCTTATGTATAAAGAAAACGTATGAAGAACAAGGTCAGAATCGCTTGGGGCATTCTTTTTTTGACGTATGAGATACCGTAAACACACCTAACCACTCGGAATAATTTGTATTAAATTCTCTGTGGCGTCCGGGTATCATATTTCCCGGGATTTGAGCTGTCAAATTAGTTAGTGTCGTTTTCGTGAAAAAGATCGTAAAACCTATAAATTCATCAAATAAACCCAAGTAATGTTGTTTTTATGCATAGTTTATTGTTTCAGTAAATATAATATACGATAGCACAAAATAAACCTACAAAATATTACGTCAGAGTTAAAACTTCGCAATTTCACGTCGTTTCCTCCCTGGCATTTAAAAGGTTAACATAGGAAAAGTAAAAATTATACAGATTTATACATAACTGAACTGCCTCAGTAACAATCTTTTGTATTTGTTTGGTGATAAATTGGAGATTTCCATAATTATTTCACTCCTTTAGTATTCTGGCCAATGAGAAATATGTGTTATTGTAGTTAGTTCCAGAATTTCTGCACTCGAAAGCTTATCAATGGATTCTGAAAATTTTGGATTATCAAATGCATCTCTTAGAATTTTATACAAATGCACCAAGTCGGTGAAAATCCCTTTGTTCGACAACACGTATTCATTTAATTTAAAATGGTGTTGTAATTCAATAAAATTGCTGGAATAAAACATAGAAAATGTAAGAATTTATTTTGTATTCTTTCAATAGCTTGTACATGAATGTTGTAATGTGAGTTCCAGATGGGAGAATTGTATTCAAGTTGACTTCTAACAAATAAAAAATATAACAGTTTATTACACATACAGAACTTGAACAGAGCTTACACAGAACATGAAAATTAACCTGAAAAATTGGACAAATTGCTCAAATTTTTTTAAACAACCCGTCCTTATCCACTCGGACCTCTAAGACAATATAACATTGCCAGACATATGTGTGATGTATGAGGCGTACCTGACATTAATATTGTTGAAATTTCTGGTTAACCTAGTTATAAATCAACGAATGTGTGTTTTTTCACATTTCTTATATAGTTACTTTTGTTTTCCACTCCAACTGCTACTTTTATTACAAATAACGAATCAGCTATTTTTACTACGTAATCATAATCAATCATATTCTCGTTCCAGGGAAAAGAACGGCGATGCATGTCTATCGCTGAAGCGCACATTCTTGTGCGAGCGTTGGTCGCGGGGCCGCTGCGTGACGAGCCTGGACTGGTCGGCGCAGCATCCCGAGCTGCTGCTGGCTGCCTACCACAGCAGCGAGGATGCGCCGCATGACCCCGACGGCGTCTGCCTCGTGTGGAACACCAAGTTCAAGAAGACCACCCCGGAGGACGTGTTCCACTGCCAGAGCCCCGTCATGAGCGCCACCTTCGCCAAGTAATCACATTTCGAATTATCTCATACAATCCAACCCGGCTAAACCAAGCTAAATCTTAAATAGTCTAACCTACCTAACCTAACCTGACCTAACCTAACCAGCCTAGCCTAGCCTATCCCAAGCAGTAGTTTTGGACATAAAGTCTAAATAAGCACAATCATTTCACATTTCAAAAAATTATCTTTACTTAACCATTAAAACGGCCACCATCTTGAAACAGAAAAAGAACATAAATCAAATTTATAGGCAGACAAAATGTAAAACGGTTGAGTTAAAACAAAACTTCATCAATAGCCGCCTATTCCTAGTTGGAAGAATTGCTGAATTTTCAGTCCATGTACAACTCTGCCAAAGAGTGGAGTTTTTGATTTACTTTTTTACCCAAAAATACATAATCTAAAATTGGTTTATCATAATTGTCAGCGAACATAATATTCAAAGTTGTCAGCGAACCTGTTAATCAATGTGAAAGTTTTTCTTTGCACATTTCACTTCAGAGAAGCTGGCTTCAGTTTTCTGTCTGTTATTTTAACAAGTTGTTCCATTTCTTTTATAGATTCCACCCCAATCTGATACTGGGAGGAACATACTCCGGCCAGATAGTCTTGTGGGACAACAGGGTGCAGAAGCGTACGCCCATTCAAAGGACTCCTCTCTCTTCACAAGCACACACGGTTAGTATTTGTAGACTTATTTAAAGAGATTACAGTAATTTATTCCCACATGACACATCACTCATTGCCAGGAAATTCAAAAATTTATTCTGACTCCTCGTTCTGCATTTAACGTCGAACAGAGATTGTAAAAGTCTCAAGCTATCCTTCACAAATTTTTCGTTTGATGTCGAACACTGCCCCTTTTAGACAATTCAACATGAATGAATACAGTATATCGTCCCTTAGCTAACAACACCGCCTAAGTCATTTTTACCAACTTTACAGGAGACGAAAAAAACTGTGCGGTGTTGAGAGGCCAACCGACTTGCGCGATATCACTACTTTTCGAATTATGGCTTCTGATTGACTGAAATCTATATCATGTGACCAATGGTTAGACGCGCAATGAGCAGCACCATCTAAAGGCATTAAAATGTGAAAATCCACAATTTTCGACTTGAGCGGTGTTGTAAGCTAAGGGACGATATCCGATTTCTAAAGATTTTGACGTAGGCTATTTTGCTAAACAAATTAATTAAAAATTTCAATGAAAAACACTGTTTTCATGGTAAGAATTTTTTAAGAACACTGTTGAGGCTTTTCTTATTTTATTTTAGATGTTTTAAAAACAAACAAAAAAATCATAATACTTATACGTAAGGTTCGAAACACCTTACATATAAGTATTATAAGATGCATGATGGCATCACATGATGCCATCATGCATCTGAGGAAGGCCTATGACAACTCTCATGGAACTGATTGATTGAAAATTATTGCTAATTAGTGATTCAATTGTATTTTAACTTTTCAATTGAATTTTCGATCTGAGTGTATATAAAAAATAATATTGTGTACCTATAAATACAATTTAATAACTAAATAACTTGGCCATCTTAGAAAAAAAAAATTTTTTTTCAGATAAATGTTTTTTTTGTTTTTTACCTAATTGATAATATTTGATAGTAAAAATGAGAATGCTTTATGAGGGTTCCCAATTAGTGGTACTCGTACATCCAGGAGTAAGTGAAGTTGCTCGAAGGGTTACTCGCGTGCACTGTAGCTACAAGGGGTATGCGAGTTTAGGCTCTTTCTCAAAGGGTACTCAGAAAAAACTAATTGGAAACCACTGGTCTATCCACAATCTAGTCCTAGCTTTCTGGCGAGAAAATCCGAGGGATAAGCAGAGAATAGTACCCAAATTAGACATACCATTTTTTTAAATAAAATAAAAATAAATTGAATTAATTTAATTTTATGAAATAAAATAAAAATTAAATGACAGCTTGGTCGTAGAGAAGGTTGAAAAAGCATCAAAACAGAATAGATTAACATAATGTAATACAAATAATAATTAGAGATGGCACCACTTCTTTAGGTACCCTCTCCTATCATCGGGGCAATCTTCACCCTGAACCATCTTAATTATGATTTGATATCCCCAGCATCCGGTATACTGCCTGAGCGTGGTGGGCACTCAGAATGCGCACAACCTGATCTCCGTGTCCACCGACGGTAGGCTGTGCAGCTGGTCCCTGGACATGCTGGCCCAGCCGCAGGAGACGCTGGAGCTGCAGCATCGCCAGAGCAAGCCGCTCGCTGTCACCTGCCTTGCCTTCCCGCACGCTGACGTCAACAACTTTGTGCTGGGCAGCGAGGATGGGAATGTTTACTCTGGTACCTACCTAACCAACTAATTAATATCTAGGAGTTTATTGATGATTTAGATCTAAAAGCACTCAGATATAAAGGTGTTGTCTTAAAGATAAATTAGTTTATTGTAACTCATTGAGTTTGAGTGTAGTCCAAAAAAGACAATAAACTGTAACGTATAAAAGATTACTACATAATAAAAAAAAATGAAAACTGTTACATTGAAAAGATAAACATACGGAAATATATTGTGGGAATATCCATGTTCATGAAGTTAGTTCAATTTTTCCTTACTTGTAAAATTGATCAACCTTTTCAAATATCAAAATCCTTTGACCAGAACGAAAATGAATTTCTTTGGCCTTTAACAAGTCGTGTGCCGATCGCGCACCGGTGCGCGCCCTATAGCCGAATAAAAAATTTAAAAAAAAATTTTTTGATATGCAATTTTAAACCTTATGTATAAAGAAAATGTATGAAGAACAAGGTCAGAATCGCTTGGGGCATTCTTGTTCTTGACGTAACAGATATAAGGAACACTTCTAGCCACTCAAATAATTGTCTTTGGTCATTTTAATGACTTTGGAAATGGGCATTTCTACCGCGATTCGAACTGTCAAACTTTAAGCGTCGCGTGTCATAAAAAGATCGATAAACCTGTCAATTTGTCAAATAAACGCAAGTAAAAGTGTTTGTAGGTGTAGTTCGTTGTTCAAGGAACGTATTTCGATAAATATTATATACCATAGCATAAAATTAACCAACAAAATTTACGTCAAAAGTCAAAACATTGCGAAATTTTCGAGTTTCATCCGTAAAATCCCGAGGCACTCAACCGGTTAATGGGCGTATTGGATTGGCGAACATCAGTTTGAAAATACATATATATTTTTTTCATGAATTGATCTGATTTTTTAAAATATTTTTTTTGGGGCATGAACAGTTTTATGTCCTCCATGGACTGCACATCCCTGTGAAATGCATATTGTAAAGCACATATACATGTATGTCCATTTTAATGTATTATAATATGTAATATTTATTTAGTTTTTAGCTGTGCCGAATTACTGATGTTCTACAGTACTTAGTTTGTCCTCGATGAGACAATGCAATGATTATTCTCTGTCCCAGGTTGTCGCCACGGCACTCGTGCCGGAGTGAGTGAAATGTACGAAGGTCATGCTGGCCCTCTCACGGGGATCGCCTGCCACGCCGCCTCGGGGGGCATAGACTTCTCCCATCTCTTCCTCACCTCCTCCATGGACTGGACCCTCAAACTGTGGAGTCTCAAGGTACATACTACTAGATGTTATAGCCAATCACACTCTCTGTTTCATCTCACAGCTTAGGCAGAGAGGACGGAACTCCAACACTCTGCTCCATTCATTTTCAAATGCACTCACTTGTTATTCTAACATATTGTTCCTCTTCAAGTATCTTCCACGTATTCACTCAATGTTGTTTTTATTCCTGTCTCTTGACAATGATTTAACTCGTCCCGTGCCACTGGAGGAAACTTGTAAATTTCGCAATGTTTTGACTTTGACGTAATATTTTGTAGGTTTATTTTTTGCTATCTTATGTAGTATTTACCGAAACACATTCCTTGAACAATAAACTATGCCTAAAAACAACATTACTTGCGTTTATTTGACGAATTCATATGTTTACGATCTTTTTTACGAGAATGATGCAACCGAACTGACAGCTGAAATGCTCTGAAAAAAACTCGGCCAGAGATCCATAAAGAATTCATAGAAATTATTCGGGTTCCATAGATGTGTTCAAAGCATTCTATACCTTAAGAACAAGAATGCCCCAAGCGATTTTGACCTTATCCTTCATAAGTTTTCTTTATAATTAAGGTTTAAAATCGCATTTCAAAAAATATTTTTTAGAGTTTAATTTGGCGCGCGCCAGCGAGTACTCGGCACGGAACGAGTTGTTTGGCAATTGACAATGTTGTACACTAAAATTAACATTGTTTGACAATGACAAAGCAGTTGATGGTAGCTTTGAATATTTAAACTGCTGTTGCGCAAAATGCATTGCTGTACGCGTACTAGCAGAACTTATTAATATATGTCGACTATATTTTGGTAAAACTCTCAAGCCACATTTTTTTGGGATTGTTATTTTGTTGTTACGATTGTTAGTGGGGATTTTGGGATTGTTACAACTGTTAACCCTCTGATTAGTGAGTTATTTTTTTTCCATGTACATCGTGGGAGTGAGTTATTTTTCAAGTTTTATTTTTCAATAGTTATCAATCAATTTAAATAATTATCTTCTTACCTTTTTTTTTACTGCACACAAAATTTCGGAGCTTTTTTTATTACTATAACCTTTTCTTATTGCATTATAAATTATAGTTGGAAAATTCAGTGGTTCTCAACATTTTACAAATACAAAAATTTCAAAAATTTTGTATGGCCGCACATATGCGGCGATACTCTTTCTGGATCGTCTGGGTGCCACCGCATATGTGCGGCGATACTCCTCAAAGGGTTAATGGTCCCATATAGAATAGTCTTCGAACTACAACTTGACAAAATAGTTTTTAGTGGCATTATTAATATAATAGATAAAATTACTCAACCTTTAAATCTTTCATAATTATAAATAAAGTCGCAATATTTTACATCAAAATGTTGAAAAACAAATAACCGCTTTCACATAAACTTCAAGATTTTTAATTAGGACTTCCAATTTGTAAAAATCCCTTTTTAATCATCTCCTGTAGAGTTTTCATTTTGTCACTTGAAGGGTTTTACCATACTACAGTCAATGTGCATGTATGTATTATATTTTTTGGATTTAATCTTCAATTTTTTCAAAAAATATTCATTTTCTTCAAACCACCCACAAAAACCATAAATCATATTTCCATTAATTGAGTAAACCTCTTAATCTTTTTATATATTATTATTATCACAATTTCCAACAATATTATTTAAAATCAATTAAAGAAAGCAATCAATATTATAACTTATTCAACATTATAATAAAAACCAAAATTTTAGCAC